>JAMPIV010008697.1:0-431795 GCA_024509875.1 Oreohelix idahoensis
ACGTAATGTGGTGGACTGAATCGGGCTTTTGCCCGAAGTCATTTGTAGCTCTATTAATTCTTCTTGTAAATGTAGACTAACTAACTCCACGTCTGATTCAAAAACGGATTACTCACCCAGTAGAATTAGTTCGTTGCAATCCTTAAATCCTTATGCTCATATCATTTTAATAGCGTCCAAATACTGCAATAAGCCGCATTAATCGAATCATTAAGCCTGTCCCCACCTAACTGTAGTAAACATGAAAATGAGTAAATTTCTCGCCACTTAAGAATATTTTTTATATAATGGCAATTTGTTGATGAACCCCATGATAATTCCATTCACATTAATCAGACTGATCTCATTTCCTTTGCACTTAAGAATAACCTCATTAAAACAATTCAAATATATCTAAATATAAGCACAATCTGTTTCGCAATACTTCTCCTTTCGATCTAAATTCTTCTTTGATTGAATCCAAAAACTACTGCATCAGATTCAAATAATGCCCATAGATCGTTGTTGTCCCCGATGAATAATACAATGAATTGTTTTTTTTTAAAAAACACCCCACCTGGTGCCACAATTTTTTTTTTTAAGTAGGCCTGTAACCTACGATGAAGAATCAAACCATAGCTGGTGCTTTCCGTCCCCCCTGTCCGCAAACATGCGATTTGACATTGGAAAAAAACGGAAATTTTTTTTTTCCAAGCAACAATGGTGTGTTTTTTTTTTCCAGAAAAAAAAATATGTGTCGAGAGTGAAGAGAAAAAAGTTTTTTAGCTTGGGGTTGTGTGGAGAGGCCTAAATGAATGTTTTTTTCTAGTGTTTGAAGGGACATAAAATCTCCGCCCTACTGTCTCCCTCCCTGACAAAGGTAACATCACAGGAAATTAAAATTTTTTGCGTTTTCGAAATCCTTTGAAACACTCCTATGGGTCCCCCCTCAAGGCAAAAAAAAAAAAAACTATCCGTGGTTTAAAAAAAAAAAAAAGCTATGCGAAGGGGAAATAATATCCGGTTTTTGTAAATTTGTTTTTTCATATATTGAAAATTTCTTGTAAAAAAAAAAATGTAAACACCAAACACCCCCCCCTGAAATGGGAGCCAGTGACCCCCAATCGTTTGCGGAACTCATTTAGGAATTCGCCCCCAGAACATCTTTGAAAAAAAACGGTACCCCCCCCGTTTTTTTAAAAAAAAAACACTGTTTTTATAGAGCAATAGAACCCATCACTACAGCTGATCAACCTTATGGGAGCATAGAGAGAAGGTGTCCAGACTATCCTATCGGTTTTTTTTTCCTTTTCCTCCTGGGACTGGTTTTTTTTCCATTTCTAGTCCTCGGTCCCCTTCAAAGATTGTTGTCCCCCCCCCTTAATGTTGTCCTCCCCCAGCAAATACTCTGGGTCCCACCCGTCCCTGGGGTCCCCTGGATTTTTCCCCTGGCTCTTTGTTTTTTCCCATGCTTGGTCGTGGGGTAGCCGGTCCCCTTTTCTCCCCATTCTGCAGACATGGCCAAACCATCTTAGTTGGCACTTTTTTTATACTTGAGTCTGCAGGGGCGGCATTTTTTTTTTAGGCCCTGACGTATCGTCTGGCTGCGGACCATGTCCCCCCCCCCCCCTCCTCCTTTTTCTTGTTTACTTCAACCGCCCCTTTTCACAGATACCTCATTTTATGAGGTTTTTTTTTTTTAGATCTGGCCTTTTTTTTTTTTGTGGGGTTGTGGTCCATTGCCCATGAATTCGCATCCATATGCCAAAGACTGGGGGGAACATATGTGGAAGCGGTATACAAGCCATCTTCGTATTTTTTTTCCTTACCAAACCTCTCTCTTGCTTAGGAATCCCTCGATTTTTAATGGCCTGAAAAAATGTCTCCCCCCCAGCTGCTGCTTTTTTCGAGTGGCCAACCTCTTTCTTTCTCTGATGCCTCACTTTCGGTCCCATAATAGCTCCGAGGGTAATTTTTTTTAAAAGTGGTCCCCCGAATCCTGCTCCAGGACCCTATTTCTCCCAGCCTTTAATCTGATGTACTCTTTTCTTCTCGTGATATTTTTTACCATTAATTTTGGTTTTGGTTTTTTTTCAGCTGCTTATGACCATCCTCTCTTCTCCAAGCCCCAACTTTTCTTTCCAGACTTTGCGGGTTTGGATTGGGAAGATGTGGCCCCTCTGAATTTAGCAATCAGGGCAAACATCATCAGCAAAATGCCCAGCTTCTGAAAATACAGACCTTTCTCGTCCCTCCATTACCCCCACTGAACCACTTTTCTTGTTTTTCTCTCCTTACCTATCTTATTTTCTCTTTTACTTCCTCTGTGCACCAAGGTGTCCTCTTTCTCTTGTTCCCAAGTCGGACTTCACCACATGCTTTGCAGCTTCTGTCTTTATGATGTCCTGGAATTTAAGCCAGAGGGTTTCCAAGTCATCAGGTTGTTCTTCTGTTTCTCACCGCTGTAGCAATAAGCCCCTGATCTCTTCTTCTTCTTCTTCTTTGATCCATAACCACCAACCGTCAAAGCAGTCAGCGGCCATCACGCCTGGTGGCGTCTTGTGGGGCAGCAACAAATTGATTCCACTTTGCTCGGTCGGCGGCCATCCTTCGTACAGTGCCCCAACTGTGGTTCATTCTTTGCATCTCAGCCTCCACAGTTCTCCGCCAAGTTGTTTTTGGTCGGCCTCTCTTTCGCTTTCCCTCGGGCGTCCATAGCATAGCTGTTCTTGTGATGGTATCAGGGTCCCTTCTGAGGACGTGGCCAACCCAACTCCAGCGTCTGCCAGCTATGATGGTGTGCATGTCTTCCTGGTTACTCCGAATAAGTAGTTCTTGGTTGCTGATGGTGTTTGGCCAAAAGATTCGGAGAATTTTCCTTAGGCAGATTGTGTGGAAGGAGGACAGTTTCAACATTTCCTTCTCTGTTACTCTCCAACATTCCGCACCATAGAGAAGCACAGAAAGTACACAGCTCTCATACAGTCTTAATTTGGTGTTTGTGCTGTACTGGGAAGACTTCCAAATGTTGTTGAGAACAGCAAAGGCTGTTCTCGCTTTATTCATTCTATTGTTAATGTCCTTGCTTGTTCCGCCGTCAGGTGTTACTATGCATCCTAAGTAAGTAAATGTGTCTGTCTATTCTAACTTCTGGTTCCTTGCTGTTATTGGCTCAGGATTGCCCACATTTAGTATCAAGACCTCTGTCTTCTTCAAATTGATGTTCAGGCCAACCTGCTGGCCATACTTATTCAGTCTATCGGTTTTGTCTTAAATGTGTTGATGTGAATGCGCGAGTAGTGCAATGTCATCTGCATATTCCAGGTCTTCCAGTGTAGAAAACGTTGTCCATCTAATTCCTCTTGGACTGCCCTCTGTTGCCTGACACATCACCCAATCTACGACTGTCAAAAATAATGTTGTTGATAAGGGGCATCCCTGTCGTACTCCTGTTTTCACTTCGAAAGTAACATTACTCGATCCAACACTGCACGTAAAATTTGAATAGAGGCTTTTTTTATGCGGCTGGGAATTACATAAGCCCTCAGAATTTTCCATAGGCTGTCCCTGTGTATGCTGTCGAAAGCCTTTTCAAAATCAACAAATTTAATGTACAGCTGTCTCTGCCATTCTGAGCACTGCTCTATAATGTTCCTGAGGGTAAATATATGATCTGCACATCTTCTGTTCTTTCTGAAGCCCGCTTGTTCAATAGTGGTTTCTAATAGTTTTCTGCTTGCTATTGTCAGGGTATTGTCTTGAGAATAGTTTCTCCAAGGCATTTTAGATTGGTCGTGAAACCAGGGGGCGCTTTCTCCAATTTTTCCTTAGATCAACTCCTATTAATAGGCTGTTGATCTTGATATTTTTTATCTTCTTTCGTGATGTAATGGTTCTATTGGTAAACTTCACGCTCCTAAGGTTTCACTTTTCAGGGGGCCCTCAAAAATTGGGAACAACATTTCAAGTCTGGGGAGTAATTCTGGTGTTGTTTTTCCACTTAATTTTCGAGTAATGGTATTCTTCCTGGATAGATCTGCTCTCTGCCCCATATTTTTTTCTTGTTTCCTACCCCTGTGGCTTGTGCTGTGGTGATGAGGGGGAATTGATCCCTTCTTGCTTGGGTCTCCTCTTACTCACAACGTCTCACGCATCCTGTTTTCACCTTGCAAAACCTTCGTTTTCCTCCCACTGATAGCCTTTGGTTATTTCTATAAACACTAGGGGGGACTTTTGTTTTTGAATTTCTCACTTTTTCTCTTCCCAGTAGGTTTTCCCAACCATCTTCTTGCCTTGAGTTTCCTTGAGGCAAATGCGCTCCATTCCAGGGAAAAATAAAAAAAATGGTTCCTTACTTTGTTAGGCACGGGTTTTGACGTTTCTTAAAAGACAACGGGTGGTTTCACTTCCTTGAATCCTCAGCTGACTGTCCACACAGTTTCTCCACCAGTTGGTATATTTTGGTCGGCTATATTATCGATTCCCTAGGGGGTCACTAATAGCATTGCCTGTTACATCGTGATGGTATACAAGGTACCAACTGGGGGGGGGGGAGACGGGGAACTAATAACACTATAAGAGTTCTGTCATGATATACGATGATGTGCATGTCACATTGCATCACCGATTGTATATAACAATAACTTCATATACATTTAGACTACATCTCAGTGACTCTGGTGTTAATCAGAAAGTCTCAAAACTTTTTATCTCAGATTAGAAACACTTAAAATGTTGGTCTACGAGAAAGCATGTACTTTCTGGCTTCACCCTGCTCTCACAGCTTTGTATATATAAGTTTGACAACTGAATACTAACAGGTAACCCAATGTTCTATATAAGGACCTTCGAGATTATAAAACGTTAACACGTTTCTACAAAGTTCAAACATCCATACACATTTGCCTAGAACTGTCACAGCAGTTTATAGAAAACAAGGTGGCAAAGGATATTGGGCGGAGATCCTTTGAGCCGTTCAGAAGGAAGAACATGCACAATGCTAACGCGATGGTACTGCGTTATGACATTATATCAAAACTCTCATCTAAGCTAGTCTACAAACAAGATTACAGCCTTTGAGCGCTGATGTCAACACGAGGTATCTCATCTCATTAGCTAACAGATAGAACAATTGAGAGTTTCCTCTCTCTACAGGCGTATCTCAGCATCTGCAGAATGTTCCACTAATCAGGTTCTCATCATGGCTAACTATAGAGTAGACTCTCGAAATTTAGTCTGAAATTAGTGCAAAAAGACATTGACAATGGCGCCCCTTGTCACTCTATTATATCTATTAGCACTACAATATCACTTCCTTATGTAATTGGTGGTGGTTTAGAATCAAAACTAAGTAGCTAGTTCCCCAAGAGCTACTTTGGGCACATTGACATAAATTGTTTTGCGATCTATTTCAGGTCTCTATACACAAGGACGGGTTTGGATGATTCCATAGGAAGTTTAAATACTTGTAGTCATGACAGATCACTGATGTGTTAAGGGGCAAGACTCAAACAAAGGTGTTTGTTTCTTTGGCATACATGACACACTACATATTAACATTTATGTAGTACTATTGCCATATTGTAGCACACACACAGGGATGATTTGGCTAAATTGTGTTGTCCCGCCATTGGCATTTGGGGTACTGATCCAAGAGGGGTAGCAAATCTCCCATTTTGACTCTTTAGCGTTTATAAATGTAAATGTGTTATTGGTCTTTTTAGTGACTAAAACTAAACCACAAGTAAAAACTTAGCTATGGATAATCCTAAGTATATCTAGGAACAGACCGAACGACAGCCTTTCTACACTACAACCATTCACGTCATAAATTATTGATGAAGACCTTAGGTATGTAAAATCACGAATTAAAAAAGCTTCTCATTTCCTTTTTGTTACCCGAGATTGGTAAACACAGTTAGACATTATTCAGCAATACTTGTGATCGGCTTCCCAGAGTGTGTCCTATTATTTCCGCTTGTCGTTATTTAATTTGGTTGTTCACTAGCATTTGTATTAAAATTGTTGGTGGGTTGGTGCAATCATTTCCTTCAGTTATCTTGGATGTCCTTTTATTAGTTTTCTTGTTGGTTATTGGGGTTTTTTCATTGGGGGGAATAAGAAAAGAAGTGGGGGTTGTTTTGTGGGGGATCTCCAATTTTCCTTTGTCTTCAGGGATTAAAAAATTGGGGGGCTACCACCATTTTCGGGTTGTGCTGGACCCATTTTCCTCTCTCTACTCCAGAAATTTAAAAAGGTACTGTAGGCTGTTTTATATTTTAATTCTTTCCCTCATTTTGTCCATTGTCGCACCATGTATGCCTCTTTCCCCGCGTATTTCCCAGGTGGATAAGGTAGTTTTGTAATTTTCCGTTCATCTTCTGCTGTGATTCTGCGTCTTCCAGGCTTTTTTGTCAATGGGTTCTGGACATTTCCAAAAAATATAAAAACCCATTCTGGTTTTCATGTAATTGTTTGTGGATAGAAAGGGATTGGGGTTTAGATAAACCATGATTCTGAGGGGTGTCATAGTGGGTGACTTCCTTATGGGTAGTTTAACACAGTAGACTCTTATTGTAGGATTTGTGATTAACATTGTATGGTGAATTAGGTTGATTGGTTTATCCAGGCCATTAGATAAGTGAGGGGGGATTTCCATTTATTTTGGAAAATAGGTATTGGATTGGGTTGGGTGAATATGTTATTTTACGTGACTTGCATTAGGTACACAGGATTTATTGGGGGCCTCCCCCGTGTAAAAAAATCTGATCTCACATACAGACAAGACCTGTGGTGGGGGAAAGATATTTATTGGTGTATATTTGTGAGGTTAAGTTTGAGTTTACTGAATGGTAACCGCCCCAGGGACCATGATGGGATAAGTGGGATGGTTGGTGTGATTATCCTTATGGGGGGGGAGGGTAGATGATATAAGACTTGCCACTGGGCAGGGGTATTACGCTATTTGGTTGTAGATTTGAGGGGGACATTATGAATTGGAGTATGTTATGGATGTAGAATAAAGTAGGTGCCCTTATTTACGCGAATGTTTAATAATTTTGGGGAGTTGGTTAGGATATTGGGGTGTTGTGGGAGGTTTGGGTTATGGGAGGTTGTTTAGGGGATAGCAGATACTAAGTTGAAAAGTGTTTAATAATAGTATTGAGGATGAAGGAGAGCCTCTGATTAATTACGTGGTGGGGGAGGGGTATAGGGGAAGTTGTGGGGACTCTTGGGATAGGTTGGGTAGGAATTAATGGTGAGATGGTGGGGCATTTTCTACTCATTATGTTTACCTTTGTTATTCTTGGTAATATGGAGGGTTTGGGTGGAGTTTTGTGGAAGACTATGGTTTGGGGGGCTTGTGCAAACTTTTTGAGTATTGTCAAGAGTTTTTTGGGATTTTGTAACAAAGCATAAGTGAGTGATTTTCACTTGAGGATGGGAACTGGATTGAGGAGATTTAATGGGTTAACCACGATATAAGACCCTCGACAGAGGTGACTAGATTTCTTTGTCTTAGTGAGAAGATGAGATAGAGATCATTGAAAAAATGGACTTCGAGGTGTGCGAAATTGGAGACGTTATGAGGGGTTTTTGGTATATGCAAGTAAGGAAGGTGTAAGTGTCCTGGTATTAGGAGTTAGATTAGAGTGTAATGCCCACGATTGGTGTACAGGCCTGTTTTGTGTTATTGGATTAATTTTAAGTGTTTTTATTTGTATATTATAGTAATCCAGAGGTGTTTAACGGATTAGTCAGATTTGAGAAGCCTAGGATCGGGAGAAAAAAATAACTGCGTTTAATCTATAGTAATTAGTAAATACTTTCTGATAATAGTAATGCAGTACGATAGCTACATAGTCTTTTCTCCATGGGTTGGGCGGGTTATCTATCCAGAGGAAACGAATTGGGGGGGGGAAGGCGAGGATGCCGATTCCTATTGTTATACATTCTGGCGGCAGGCGTTGTTCTAAAATATACTCATTAAAGGCAGTCATTGCCCCCTCCAGGGGAAATTGGGTTAATATCTGCTAAAGCCGCGAAATCTTGGAGTTTTCTTATTATTAGGAGGAATTAAATTCTGTAGGATCGTTGTAGGGAGGGAGTGGTTCATTTTTTTCTTTGCGGGTGTGGTGGGGTGGTTAAATATAATCGATTTAAATGATATATAATATTATATTATATTAAACTTAAAATAATATATATATATTATATATATTATTAATAATGATATAATTAGGTAATAAGTAAGGGGAAGGATACTTTCAGATCATAAATACTACTACTATATAAATGTATATATAAAAAGATATATAAGTAAATATATTACCTTATATACGTAGGTATAGGGGTATATTATAGGTGGAGGTAGTTAGTCTATAATATACGGTGTTCAAGCTAAAAGCCGATGCCATTGGAGCAAAAACATAAGGTAATTTGCCGTCATATATTTAGTGTGCTGAGTAATAAAGGCATGATGTTACAATAAAGATAGTCTGTCCATAAACTAAGATAACCATAATAGAGTAAATAGTTAATGTTCAATAATTTAGCTTAGACACGCTCTCCGTTCACAGCAAATAAGGGAGGGATCGGCTTTTAAACTAAGTTATAATCCTCACAGTGGGCGGATCATTTGGATAATTAGATACGGAATCATACAATCGTCTAGCCTTACTTGTTGAGATTTTTTCACATCAGTTGCCACCCTACAAACCACCTATTAGGTGATGTAAGGGGGGGGGGGGAGTGTCTAACGTTTTAAAACTCGTACAGTGGTGTAAAAGTTGCCGAGCTTCTCATACATGGAGACAGCCTGTGAAAATGTGGACGCTGAATGGATTGTGTGTTGTTGTAAAAAATGTCTATCTAAAACTATCTAAAATTCTATCAATCTATACGGGGTAATCTATACTATCTATGCTATCTAGATCCAGGGTGATCTAGGTGTTGGGGGGTAATTTTATCTATCTATCAAAATTGGTCATATCCTATCTATCTATCTATCTATCTGTTCTTGGGGTCGTGCGTCGGAGTGGGGGGTTCAGACTGTGGTCTAGCTAGCTATCTAGGGGGGTGTGTGTGTAGTGTGTGTTTATACATTAATAATTTGTACTTGTCTAACTATTATGTCTATATCTCTCACACGGGCAACAACAACGGGTGATGGGGGAGGTGATGAAAGATAGATATGATAGAGGCCCACAAAATAGTTAGTAGGCTCCCCGAGGATTAATTACGGGGAAAACACTTTTACATCTGACACACCGCATGATCCACACATAGAAGAGGTAAAAGATGACAGACAATGACAACTCAGACAGGGACAGATAGTTTAAGGATGAAGGAGTGGAGATAGGGGGATCAGTTCTGATTAGAAAGATAGAAAGAAAGTCTGGATAGATTATAGGCATAATATGCATCTTAGGATAGATTCTTTAGATAATAGATGAGATATATATGATTAACAGAAAAGGACTTTACTTCACACCATCGATCCTATAGGGGGGGGCCAGTTTGATATGAAGCACAGAAAAGTTTTGAAGAGAATAGGTTTTTTCCCCATTTGTTTTTCCATTTTCATTATTGGCCTAGCCCATATTTTCCCATGACTTCTTAAATCTGGGTGTTTGACTGTGAATGTTACCTATCTTTTGCATTCATGTCACCCATCAAAATTGTGATGTCTCTTCTTTTCACTTTATCCATAATTTCCTGTAGTCTAGTTTTAAAATGCTTCTTTCACAGATATCTTCTTTGTCATTAGTTGCTGCATAAAACATTGGATGAGATTTATATTTATTTTCTTTTTAGCTGTTTTTGAAAAAAAAAGTTGCTGTTATTATTCTGGGTCCAATGGCTTCCCATTCCAGTGGAGTGGAACAAGGGCTTTCTGTGATTCTTTAGATAGCATAAGGAGCTACCCCTTCACTGTGGTGTGAACTTACGTACTTCATGTCCTGAGGACAAGCATACCCCCATTTTTCAAGTACCTTTGTGATGGGAGTTTTCTTCTTGTCCTTAACCCCCATCCACTTCCTTCACCACAGACCCAGAACCCGATTTATATTCAGGAGGGCCTAAATGCTAAAAAAAAAATTGTTTCTTTGCATTTTGATGTCTGTAAACTATACGTATCTAGATAGATAATATTGATGTGTATTTTTTTAAATAATATTAAAACCTTAAGTATATCGTGTTGGTCAAAACCCCTGCCCAATATAGGTGTTATCCATAGCATTGGTCGTTTTTTTTCTCAGCTAATAATAAAGATAGAAGCATGAAATTTTGCACACTTCAAATATGGCATATGCCAATTGTGTGCACTAAATTGCACCGCAACCGCCCAAATAATACGGCTGTCCTAAACCGTTGAAATGGAGCGTGTTAGCAACATGCGTTATAAGCAGCGAATTGTGATAGAATATCTCGTTGCAGAGAAGGAAACTGTTGTGAACATTCACAAGCGTCTATGTGATGTGTATGGAAATTTTGCAGTCAACAGGAGTACAGTCAGTCGCTGGGTTCAGAGAAGCAAAGAATCAGGAAGTGGAGATACGGAGCTGCTTGATCGGCCTCGCTGTGGACGTCCTGCCACAGCCACCAACGCAGAAATGTTGAAATGCGCTGAGGGCATTATTCTTACTGATAGGCGAATCACTACTCAACAACTGGCCTTACAGCTGTCAGTCAGCATTGGTAGTGCAAATGCAGTTATAAAAACTCAGATTTTCTAAGCTTTGCGCAAGATGGGTTCCTCGAAGTCTCACAAATGACCAGAAGAAATTGCTTTCCTTTGCAATCGGTGGTCATTTGTGAGACTTCGAGGAACCCATCTTGCGCAAACCTTAGAAAATCCGAGAGTTTTTATAACTGCATTTGCACTACCAATGCTGACTGACAGCTGTAAGGCCAATTGTTGAGTAGTGATTCGCCTATCAGTAAGAATAATGCCCTCAGCGCATTTCAACATTTCTGCGTTGGTGGCTGTGGCAAGATGTCCACAGCGAGGCTGATCAAGCAGCTCCGTATCTCCACTTCCTCATTCTTTGCTTCTCTGAACCCAGCGACTGACTGTACTCCTGTCGACTGCAAAATTTCCATACACATCACATAGACGCTTGTGAATGTTCACAACAGTTTCCTTATCTGCAACGAGAAATTCTATCACAATTCGCTGCTTATAACGCATGTTGCTAACACGCTCCATTTCAACGGTTTAGGGCAGCCGTATTATTTGGCCAGTTGTGGTGCAATTTGGTGCACACAATTGGCACATGCCATATTTGAAGTGTGCAAAATTTCATGCTTCTATCTTTATTATTAGCTGAGAAAAACTATGTGGTGCATTACTTTCTGAATGCCCCTCATATATGTAAGTATATATATATATATATATATATACATATATATATATACATATATATATATATATACATATATATATATATTGTAACCAGGAGAGAAAGTGCGTCTTATTAAATATTGTCGTAAGATATGCTGGATTAGAGCAATTACTCAATCCAGAGACTGTCTTTTATCTTACACTCTCACCCTTGTGAAAAGTAAAGCTTTTCTTACCCCTTATTCTCAAATAGTTTATCATTATCACCTCTGCTCAGACGGGACCCTAAACATCTTCAACCTATCTCAATAAAATCTACGACAAGCACTTCCAATCTCTGGCCCCCTCCAGACTCTGGCATCCCGGACATATTTGCATGAGCTCCTCCTGACTATGGCATAGCCGATCACTGACTTCTCATTCTTTGTTGGTTCACATCTTGTGTATGCATGTATGCGCTTATGGGGGAACTTTGTGCTTGTAATTATCAGATTCTGCTCACTGCGGAATCTAAGCAGTCGCTTTCCATTGTCATTGACAGTATCTTCTCCATATCTTCCGATAACTCCCCACCTTATCTAGCATTGTTATTTCCATCTCTGGCATTGAAATCTCCGAGCATGATAATCGCATCTGTCTCTTGAAGCAGCTCGAATAATTTCTCCTTGACCTCTAACTCTCTCATCCTCATTTGGCCCATACACTATGACCAGTTTGACTATAGTCTCTCCTTCTTTCAGTTGTACAACATAATGCGCTCTGAGGACAAATTTCCATCCTTTGATACTATCTTTTTGGTTTTTGGCCACAATGTAACCCACGCCCCCTTTAGCTCTTTCAGATGTGGGTACGCCACTGTAGAGCAGTGTGTCGCCATCGAGATCCATGACTCCTTGTCCTTTTTTCTTCGTTTCCGTTATAGCTAGGATTTCTAGTTTTGCTTTCCTCATCTCTTCCACCAGCTCCTCTTCTTTTCCATTTATACTTCTTGTGTCCCATGTTCCATAAGTCATAGTCCGTTCCAGTACGTCGCCACTAATGGAATATTAACAATATACAGTTTTTTCGTCACTTGACACAAAGCTCCATGACATAGAATATAAGTGTTAAGGTCAATCTCTTTTAAGCCAGGGATTTTACCTTTTTTTATACTATGGTCAAAGGGAATTTACTGATTGTATACTTTTTGGGTTCAGGTTAGATTTAGTTGTTAGCTCCATTGTCTTGTCAGATGGTCATTTAAGATTTCTCTAGATCTGGTTTTCCAGAAGGTTCTAGTTTATTCTCGTGTGAGCTCGACTCAGGGCTCGTGATCATCAGGACATGCGCGATGATTTGCGCGGGACCGGAAGACTGTTTTTCGTGGCAGTCGGCCGGGCGTTTTTGAGCTGAGAAGGTGTTCAGCGATCTTCTCTGACTGTGTGAACGGGGAATAGAGTTCTTTGTGTGTTAAACAGGTTTGAGAGTTTTCCCCTGCTATAATTATGACATATTTTTCTGAGAGCCAAGGATGGCATATGTGTTGTGTCTTATTCCTGGAACTGCAGTGCAGGTAAAAGTACTTTTTGAAGCTATTTTTTGTAGCCATAAACTTAGCACTATTGAGGAGGTGACTTTCTCCTGGTGCGAAGAAGCGTTTTATATAGAAGATTGACATTATATGTATTTGGAAGCCCGGCACTATTGAGGTTACTTACTCCTGGTATGGAGAAGCATTTACGAGAAGATTGGCATTATATGTATTTGGAAGCCCGGCACTATTGAGGTTACTTACTCCTGGTATGGAGAGAAGCATTTATGAGAAGATTGACATTATATATATTTGGAAGCCCAGGCACTATTGAGGCTACTTACTCCTGGTATGGAGAAGCGTCTATGAGAAGATTGACATTATATGTTTTGAAGCCTGGCACTCGTGCAGCTTTTTTTTGCCAGAGTCTTACCTGGCTTATCTCGTCAGAGAGAGTAGAGAGAGACCTTATTGACATACTTACCAGCACTACGATACATGCAGGCTGCTCAATTAATTATTGATATTAGAGATGTACTGAACTTGTTGTTATAACCATGATGTGCTTGAACAAAATGCCATTGACAGTCATGTTTGTTTTGATGTCGACGTGATGTTATCGTAATAAATAGTATGAAAACTGCACCATTCGTTTCAACGCTTCCTGACTCCTCCATACGTTACTGTGATGTCTTTGTGACTGCAGCCTGTGTGGCGCATTCTATGAAAGTCTAACTTATTGCAACAGTGTATAAGAATGTTGGTAACAAATTAAATAGACATTAACAGTGTCAGGAAGGAAGTTCTATATATACTGCTACAGTGGTTCAACCAACTAAACATAGAACTTATGCCATGATAATGGCAGAACGGCGCGTATCACCTAGTGCCCTTCAACAAATTCTATTCAGCAGTTCATCTTTACAGTGGCGATTACTTACAGACCCTCTTTCTACAATGGCATATTTATCATCAGCGAAACGTACATCTCTATTATAGTGGGCGTGCCCCTCTACAATAACAACACCATACACTTCTACACAATAAGCCCAATATGTCTAAAATGAAGTGAATCTGAATGCAGTCTTCTTAATGTCGTCACTATGGAGACGCTGTCCTGGCATTGCTGCATCTCAGTAATTTGTGTATTATTATATCTAGATCATTTAATAGACATTGTCTTCGCATATAAATACATTCCTGACGATTCGAAGAAACTAGGGACACCTCGCAATTATAATAGTATCTTTGACTGCTCCTAGTGATGTTTACGATTCAGGAAAAAAAACACAATAGATTGACACGGAGCATTTCAACACATATACGTCTGGGGTCACACACTGGAAACACTGAGATAAATCCACATCTCTCTTCAAACTCGATCATCTCTCTGCGCATCTACTCCAGATACTCGAGTCTCCAACTCACCATATCGGTAGAACATCACTCGCTTTCAAAAGATTAGTGACGTCAATTCCTTAATATAAACATTTATCAGAAAATACGAGACCCTGTTCGCGACTTGACTATAAATAAATACATAATCGTTTATGGGAGTATTTTAATCATTTATACAACCCCATACATTATAACAATTGCCACAGCAAAAGCAGATACATTTACATCATGGAGAGCCAATACATAAGACAAAGAAACTAAATAATACACAATAATGGAGTGATGAATACTATTATACCCAAATTATAAACCCATAGGGTCACATGAAATTGGGTATACCTAGCACCCAAAAACAACAGCTTTCCCCAATTTGCGGTGTTTCAAAAACTTATCAGCCAACCTATTGCTTAATCTTTGTAATGGGAACTTAACAAATAAGTAAACAAATAATTGGTACTGCAGCACAGAAAAGACACAACACAAACACTATACACAATACAACACACCACAACACCAATTTAGTGATAAAGTATTTAATTTTGTAGAAGGTTAAACTAGAAACAAAAAAGATAATATAATATAAGAAAAAAATATTATAGAGGACCAATGCAGTAAAACTTATCAGATATTTTCAGCCTTTATAAACAATTACTAATGCAATTTGACAAATTTAATAAGGGATAAATTATAAAAATGTAACAAAGCATAGACATTAATGGATTAAAAAAAATAGGTGTAAAACACAGAACTAAATATAATATATTGTAATTAAAAATATTACAGAGGGACAATATCCAGTAAAACTTAACAATACACTTCAGGCCTTTATAAACATTACTAATGCATTTGTCAAATTTAATAAGGGAATAAATTATAAAATTTAACAAATGCATAGACATATGTGTTTAAAAAATAGGTTAAACTACAAACAACTTGATAATATATTGTATTAAAAATATTATTACAGAGGACCAATGGCCAGTAAAACTTATCAACAATTTTTCAGTTTTTTTTTTTTTTTTTAAACAGTTAAACTAATGTTAATTTGACAAATTTAATAAGGGGAAATTATAAAAATGTAACATAAGCCATAGACATCTATGTGGTTTAAAAAAAATAGGTTTTTTTAAACAAGATATGATAATATTTTGTAATTAAAAAATATTACAGAGGACTTTTGTGCAGTACAACTTATCAATTTTTTTCAGCTATAATAAACAATACTAATGTAATGAAACAATAGCTGCTCTTATAAACAAATTAATGCCGCAGACAATGCAGTATGTTCCCACCAACACCACTCACAACTGGCACTATTGATGATACATGATCAAGCCCGTGTGCGACGCATCTATAACCACAGGATTTTTGAAAAATACGTGACAAAAAATAAGTGACTGGATTAACTCGTTGAACTGAAGCAAAGTCCTCACATTTTGAACAAATCCAGGACCACTCTGCTTAAACCAGAAAATTGATGGCGGCTCCCACACCCTGAACTAACAAAGTACCCTCCACTGCACATCTTAAATTACCTCCAAAATCAACTAAATTAACCCCTCCATCATCAGGGACACCTGCAATCTCTGTAAACACACAGAAATCAAAAACATACCCCCCCCCCCCCCCCACCCCCCAAAAAACCCACACCCCACCCCCAACACCCAGTGTCACACAACCCCCACATACCCACCCCCCCCCCCCCCCCCCCCACCCCCCCCACCCCCCCCCCCCCCTCCCAATCCAACCCTGTGCCCCCCCCCCCAGTTTACATCACACAAACTGCTTATAACCGAACAACACCATCACAACATGCAGGGGGGGGGGATAATAAAACACCCCCGCCCTGCAGCCCACCCCCCCCATGCCAACCATCCCCCCATTTACCCCTCTGACAAATGATTCTACGACGTTCCTTCCCCACACCAGTGACATCACCCCCACCCCCCCCCCCCTGTCTGGCCACCCCAACAATATCTCGCTCCCCATACACTTACTCATCCCCCCCCGCCCGCTCACACACTCTCCCTCCTCCCCCGACCCCACCGTACCCCCCCCACCCCCCCCCCTACCCGCCCTCCCGCTCCCCTACCCCCCAGCACTCCCCACCACCCCCTAAGGAAGGACGTTCAAACATTTGTGAGTGAGGAATATGTCGCGCAATTAATATGGACATTGTACATGTGCACTGAGAACCAAATAAGCGCCCATCTCCCCCACCCCCCCCTCCAATACCCGCCCCCCACCACTCCATCCCGCCCCACACCCCCCCACCCAGGCCCCACCCCCGAATCCCCACCCCCCCCGTGTGGCTCCTTGTTCACATGGATCGACCCAAGATACAGCACAAAACTTCAACCCCCCCCCAACTACCCCCCCCACACAGGGAACCCACCAAACACGAATGCCTATAGGACTTACCCGCACAACACTTAAGATTATCAATTCTCTCCCGCCCCCCCCATGGTCTACATTATGTTCAAATCCCCCCACTAAAAGTTAAACAGTATGTAAAAATACAATAAAATGAAACCGTGCATAAGCCATAAAGCTTTCTAAGAGATGCGAACATGAAGTCTGGTACCTGAAGACATTCCTGCTAGAGGCCAATCAATTTTATGGCACATATCAGAAAACACAACATTACTAGTCGATGTTATATTTAATGTGACCAAGAAAACCAATGGTAAAGTCTGCACAAGATGATATAAGTGCATATGCAATACGTGACCATATGTGTGATCTGTTTAAGGCAGTGTAGGACAATATGTGCTCATACCAGAGTGCAACAAAAAAATCACTTGGCATGCCATTCTACGGTCCTTCATTAGTTCTTATTTATGACTGTATATATAAAAAAAAAAACTACATGAAAGCAAGAAGTGAAAGCATTGGTGATGGACAGTTGAGCAATTAATATGACATTAGTACATTCACTAGGAACATCATCCATAGTAAAACAAACATGGAAACCACCATCCACAAGAGCAGATGGAAGCCAAGTAAGGCAGGTTTGACCAGTGTGCAAGAATACCATTGGAAAATTCGGTGGTGGCTCCCTCCTTGTTGAAAGAACGAACAAAGAATTAATCACAACACTACCTAACGCCTCTCAACGGCCAAAAAAAAAAAAAAAAGAAGCTATTATAATCCATGAAGGATACTACAGAAGAACCACAAGCCTTATCAATTCCTCTTAAGAGTGCGAAGCCGTGATTGTCTTGGTCTCACATTTATTTCTAAGCTAAGACTAAAAGTATAAAATAATATGACAACAACTACAATGGAAAACCAGCAAAACAGTAAAGGCAAGAAATAAATTTTCTAAGCTCATTTTACAATTCTTCTTCCCATAACGTTTTCAGATGCAGGACAAATTGAAAACACTCGATATTTTAGGTTCAGCTTTCCCCCCCCCCATTTGGTTCTGAAAATTTTCCAGGGGAAACGACTTTTTTTTTTTTTAAATTTTTCCCCCCCCCCCCCACAGTTTAACAGCAACTTGAACCATACCAAAAATTGCTCTGTAGATATCTTTCTTGTTTTATCTTTTGATGTACTTTTCAGGATCAAGCCCCCCAATCAGGTTTGTAATTCTTGTTTTTACTTCTTGTTGCATTTGATAATCAATAAAAATTACAAAGATGATGCAGGGAAAAAAAAAATTAGAAGCAATACACCACACCTTGGTTTTGTGATATAGCCAACACTGAAGATCTTGCCATAAAGGCCACAGGTTCCAGCCAGTTGTATAAAGCATCCTGTCAGCATGAATGCCTTCAGGCGTAGAGGGTTTGAATCCCAAACATGTTTACTATTAGGCTATTTTTACTGCGAGCGTAAGAGCTTGCTGCTTAAGCGTGATAATGAGAAGGATGTCTACCATGTAATTAGTCAGCTGGTTTCAAATATTTTTATCGTCATCATCACTTACTTTATTGCTACTTATGGATCATGGATCCACCAATACAGCAGGTCCCCTTGCTGAAAGCCTACACCAGCAAAAACACCTGATGACAAGCAAAAAACGCGATGTAGCGATGGAAGAATGAATAACAGCGAAAGAAAGACAGCGAAAGAAAGACAGCGAAAAACTATATAATAGTAGTGCGATACTTATATTAAAGCCTACACCAGCAAAAACACCTAATGAAAAGCAAAAAACGCGATGTAGCGATGGAAGAATGAATAACAGCGAAAGAAAGACAGCGAAAAAATATATAATAGTAGTGCGATAGAACTTATCGCCATCACTGTTTCGAAATTTTCAAAACAATAATAACGCCCGACAAACACCGAGGTCGCTTTGAAAAAGAAATTACAAATCCAGCATGGAGGACTCCAGTAATACTGTCTTTTAACCACGAAATTGATTAACAGCATCGAGTGAAATAAATTGTCAACCGTCATGGTCACCTACGCCAGCGAGCACAGTACATGAAGATAACAAAGGTACATATTCCTCGTATCTGTTTATAAATAATGACAATTTTTATAACTTACACAAGGATTCGTGCAGCCTTGCACAAAACTATCGTAGTTGCCAGTGTTGCCACTCTTTTTTTTTTTTTAAGTAAAACACTGTGCCTTAAAAAATGGATGTTGATTTTTTTTTGGTAATTTCCTATTACTCGTACCTTTTTTCTCCGCACAGAATATTCACTTGGAGTTATTTCCCTTCCACTCCTTAGAAGAGTTTAATGGACGTGTATCGTTATGTGCAAGTATCGAATATGAAAAAACTAAATTAGAAACAAAATAAGGAAATAATTGTATCTTTAAACTTGACGCTTTTGATTTATAGTTTAATACACTTTTATTTGTCACTATTAATATTTTATAACAGCCCTCCCCCTTTCCCCCTCCCACAGAAGGACAGACTCACAGACTGACGAAATATATTAAAAGTCCAATTTATTAACGTACTGATTCATGTATTGACTGACACACCGAGGGATTGACTGATGTATTCCTTTTGGTTGACTGAGTGATAGACGACGGGGGACTTCAAGGATCTCCTTTTAAAATGATGTAACAGACGGATTGATTTGTGGGTGGACTGAATGAATGGATGGCGAACTATCTGACCAATGTATTGATAGAGTTATAGTTGAGCAGACAGATTGAATTTATTTTCTGCCAGCTGGAGGCAATTGTGAAAGTAACCCTTGTGTTGAAAACATTTTACCGTCTAGAGTTCCATAGCCAGTTACGTGTATTTAGTACCTGATTGTACGGGTTAGATGGTAATGTCTGAATCGATAAATAGTCATTTGCTTCAGTGGGAGAGTAAAAAGGTAGTCCCATAGCAGATACTACCGTAGAGGAGTGAAGTGTTAGAGACCTCACTATACTAGGTCATGCATAGAGAGGTGGCGTGACCAGTACCTTTCCTCGCTGCCTTTTTCTTCCCTAACTCAAGAGAGAAGTCAGGCACCCATTTACAGCTGGGCAGACTGAATCGTGTCGATACCGTGAATCTTTTTACTTTTCTTCTTCTTCTTCTTCTTTGATCCTTAGCCGCCGACCGTCAAAGAAGTCAGTGGCCATCACGCCTAGTGGCGTCTTGTAGGGCAACAACAAATTGATTCCACTTTGCTCGGTCGGTGGCCATCCTTCGTACAGTGCCCCAACTCTGGTTCATTCTTTGCATCTCAGCCTCCACAGTCCTCCGCCAGGTTGTTTTTGGTCGGCCTCTCTTTCGTTTTCCTTCAGGGGTCCAAAGCATAGCTGTTCTTGTGATGGCATCGGGGTCTCTTCTGAGGACATGGCCAACCCAGCTCCAGCGTCTGCCAGCTATGATGGTGTGCATGTCCTCTTGCTTGCTACGAGTAAGCAGATCTTGGTTAGAGATGGTATTCGGCCAAAAGATTCGGTGAATTTTTCTGAGGCATGTTGTGTGAAAAGAGGACAATTTCGACATTTCCTTCTCTGTAACTCTCCAGCATTCCGCACCATAGAGAAGCACAGAAAGCACACAGCTCTGATATAATCTTAATTTTGTGCTTGTGCTGTATTGGGAGGACTTCCAGATGTTGTTTAGGCTAAAGAAGGCTGTTCTTGCCTTATTCATTCTGATGTTGATGTCTTTGCCTGCCCCGCCGTCTGGTGTTACTATGCATCCTAGGTATGTGAAGGTATCTGTCTGTACCAGTTGCTGATTCCTTACTGATATGGGCTCAGGGCTACTCACATTGAGCGTCATGACCTCAGACTTCTTTAAATTGATGTTCAAGCCCACCTGCTGGCTAAACTTATAAAGTCTATCCGTTTTTTCCTGGATGTGTTGATGTGAATGTGCTAGTAGTGCAATGTCATCTGCATATTCCAGATCTTCCAATGTAGAAAATGTTGTCCATCTTATTCCTCTTGGACTGCCCTCTGTTGTCTGGCGCATCACCCAATCTATGACTATTAAAAATAGAGTGGTTGATAAGGGTCATCCCTGTCGTACTCCTGTCTTCACCTCAAAGGTTAGGTTGCTCTGCCCCACACTACACGTAAAGTTGGCATAGAGGCTTTTTATTATTGACACTATGCAGCTTGGAATTCCATAAGCCCTCAGTATTTTCCATAAACTGTCCCTATGTATGCTGTCAAAAGCCTTTTCAAAATCAACGAAATTAATGTAAAGCTGTCTTTGCCATTCTGAGCACTGCTCTATAATGTTCCTGAGAGTGAATATATGATCTACACATCTCCTGTTCTTTCTAAATCCTGCTTGTTCTTTCCTCAGTTTGTGGTCTACTGCCTTTGAAATTCTCTGTATAATTATTCTGCCTAGTATTTTGCTGGGAACTGAGAGAAGAATGATTCCTCTCCAATTATTGCAGTCTGCAAGATCTCCTTTCTTGGGCAATTTGACAATTATTCCTTTCTTCCACTCTGTTGGTGTTGTCCCCGTTTTCCAGACTTGTGCGAATAGTGGTTCTAATAGTTCTGCTGCTAGCTCAGGGTCTGTCTTAAATAGCTCTGCATTTAAGTTATCATGGCCCGGAGCTTTGCCGTTCTTTAACCCTTTGATTGCTGTGATGATTTCTTTTCGTGGAATGTCTGTATTCTCATCTAGATCGTTTTCAGCTTTAGGAACATTCAATTGTGTCTCTGGTGGTTCCTTGTTCAGAGTTTCTCTGAAGTGCTCTGCCCATCTTGTTTCCTGTCCCTCTGCTGTCGTGATGAGATTACCTTGCTTATCTCTTACTAATGTAATATTGTTTGCACCTCGTTTTCCGCTGATGAATTTAGTTATTTTGTATACTGTGCTTTGTTCATTTCTCAGTGCTGCCTCCTCTGCCTGTCTTGCAAAATCGTCTAGGAAATTCCTTTTGTTGGCTCAGGTTTGGGATTCAACTTCCTTGTCCAGCTGACTGTACTGTTCACTATATAGTTGCTTTAACCTGGGGGACTTTGCTTCAGTTTTCTTTCTTTTCATTTCCTTTCTCGTCTTTATGGTGTTTAATATTTCTGGTGTTATCCAGTCTTGCTTCTTCCTTTCCTGGAATCCCAAGCATGATTTGCTGCTTTTCTTGTATATTGTTGAAATGGTGTTGAGATTTTGGTCTATCATCAGTCAATGTCTTTTCCTGACTTTTGGCAAATTGATATCGTTTCTTTATGTCGGCCGCAAAAGCTTTTCTGGTAAGGGAGTCCTTCAATTTGCTGATGTCAAACCTTTTCTGTGGAGTTACAGTTGGTCCAGCCCTTCTTAGTTTCACTTTCAGTTTTGCTACCACTAAATGGTGATCACTTCCCACATCTGCACCTCTTCTTACCATCACATCTTGTAATGCATGTCTCCATCTACCGTTAACCATGATGTGGTCTATCTGGTTTCTGTCCCGACCATTTGGTGCTTCCCTTGTTAATTTGTGAATTTCTTTATGTGGGAAAAGTGTTCCTCCAATGTCCAGGTTGTTAATGCTACAGAAACTTATTAGTTTATCCCCATTTTCGTTTGCTGTTCTGCTGCCGCATTTCCCCATTGTTCTTTTATTATATGTATTGTGTGTACCAACTTTCGCATTGAGGTCTCCCATTACTATAACAAGATCATATCTAGGTGTGTCTTCCATTTCTTTCTGCAGTTGTTGATAGAATTCATCCTTGACCTCCTCATCGCTATCATTCGTTGGTGCGTAGCATTGTATTATTGTAGTGTTGGTGAATCTCCCTCTCAATCTTAATCTTATCAGTTTTTACTTTTCAAATGCTGTATAATACTCAGTATGGGAGTTCTGGAGTGAAATGGCTGACTTTACTATAATATTGTAACATGTCAAATGATGTAAAACACTATGGAGGGAAGTCTGGAGTAATGTTATTGTCTTTCCTATAATGTTGTAATTTGTCAAATGTTGCTTATCAATAAGGATGGGAATAAGGAGTAAAATTGCTGCCTGTACTATAATATTGTAACTCGTGAATTATTGTATGGCAGTAGAGAGAGAAGTCTGGAGCAACATTGTTGCTTTTACTATATTGTAATTTGTTAAGTGTTGTATATCACTAGGGATTGGAATTCTGAAGTGAAATTATTTTCACTCTTAGAACATTGTTATTCATTAAATTTTGTTTAGCACTTAGAAAAAGGAAAGCTCTGGAGGGAAATTGCTGCCTTTCTCAGAATATCGAAACTTGTCAAAATTGGCATTGCGGGCGGAGGTTATGCAATGAAATGAATATTTATCCTAGTAAGCGGAGTACATAGTGGTGATGTTGACGAATATAAAACTGATATAATTTTGTATTGTACGTGCATGCTGGGATCTCCGAGGAGACCAAAAAAAAAAAAAGAATATATTGACTTCTCCAGAACTCCGCCTAGACCGGTCCCAAGCCGGCTGAAAAAGGATGAGGGCGGCCTGCATGGAGGCCGTAAGGAGGCAGTCCCTCCACCATGCAAAGGCACAACAGGTCAATCATCTGTTTGCTTTAAACTTTTGATTACGAGAACTACAAGAGAGAAAACCGGACTGATTCTAAAAGCGACAAACTGGAACGGACTAAGCCGATAGGATAGTCTGGCGCTCTCTCTCCCAAACCTCTACACCTCACGGTAGAAGGGGAACGACTAAGTAAGTAAGAACTTCTCTCGTTCACGTCGTAAGAGTAATATGACGTTTATGTATGTGACTGGTAACCTTATCATGCACAATAGTTAAAAGTTAGTTGCTTATCCTTTACAGGACGTAGCAATCAACTCCAGCTTTTATTGGCTGTTTGTGATTTTTCTAGGCAAATTTTTTTTTCATTCAGTAGTTTGCCATTGCTTTCTACAGCTGATCACCTTATGGAGCATAGAACCATTATTACAGCTGATCACCTTATGGTGTGGAGTATAGAACCACCACTCCAACTGATAACCGTATGGAGCATAGAACCATCACTACAGCTGATCACCTTGGGGTGTGGAGTATAGAACCACCACTCAAGCTGGTTCCCATATTTGAATCCTGCACGAAACATTCACATACACTTGCAGCAGTGTATCTGTGGCAATTTGTTTCACATTTTCACAACCTCACATTAGTCTTATACAACATACTTGAGGAAGCAGTAATCCCATTCTTTCTTTGCCACATCAGAGATCTCGGTGAGCCACGTGTGGTAATTTCTAAACTTGTGACTAGTAAATTTTCAAATATCTCTAACGTCGATATTTGTTGTTCTCATTTGTCGTTCTCACCGACTTTTTCTTTTGTCTATTATTTTATCCCTCTACAAATTTCTGCTATCATTAGACAAGAAACCAAAGTCTCTTTCTCTCTAGTCTTATATTTCACAGTATTCGCTAGCTGATTCTCATGGCCAAAAGGTAATAAATGATTCCATTAGCCAGCGAAAGTCATTGCACTTGAAAGGTGAAAAATTGTGTTACGAACAGTTTTAAAGTCGACCCTTTGTTTGTGTCACGAACCGGACACATGTAAAACAAGCACACACCGGGGATACTAGGGCGAGTTAAAATGAAGTTACTCGATACCCCTGGGACCAAGATAGAATTTGCAACAAGGCCACCCAAGAGGTCGACTAAAAATGCAGCTGGTATTGGAGGGAACTTTAAGTCATTCTTCTTGTAAAAATCACTCGAAGTAGAAGCGTATAAGGGCCTCAAGCGAGGCTACTTTGTGGGTTGCGAATATTCGTAGTGAATTAAGTTGAGCGAAGTGAGTAATCTAATACTGCAGATTTTATAACATGAATAATAATCATACTTTTATCAACAGCATATTAATTCAGTATATTTTGTTAGGCATAGTTCTACATGAAATTTTCTTTCAGTGACTGATACGGGTACGATTCCTTAATAGCTTGACTTGCTATGGATTGGATCAAGAGTGCAACAGACTCCATGCTTTGACACTCTGTCTCTATTTAAGCCTTGAGTCGCCTTCCAGGGTTATCCTTATTAGCTGTACATGTAATAATACTGTGAGTTCAATTTTGGCCAGACATATCCCAACTCCCTGGCCCGCACACAGGCACTAAGGCACTAACACGTCAATAACCATTGACAATGTACAAACGTTTATTACAACACAATGTTGTTCATCTCTTCAAGTGCATGTAATAAGAATTCTCTTCTAGTCGTGTCTAGACTACCGTCTCGTTCTCGGAGACATCATGCATTTTAATAAAGTCTGGTACTCACGCATTTAGAAACTTCACACTCTGCTTTTGCTTAAACTGATAATACACTTGCAGTTGAAGGTGTAATACAGTTGATGGTAAAATAGCATGCTGGTGAATTAATAACACAAGCTGAAAATATCGTCCACACGGACATATGCCATCTACACACGCCAAAGACACAAGCCCAAGTGTTTCAAAGAACGCTCAACGTGTCCCAATTCGAAGTAGCCGTCTGCTATCAATTTTTAGCAGAAGTCAAGACGACACTTCCTGTAACCACGGGCTACCGTGTATAACAATATACCCACACCATGTCAACAAACGCCTTAAGTCATGTCGGTCATGTAAGTCTCCCTATCTATGAAATGAAACGCATAATAGCAATCAAAGACAGAATAGATGATATGAGGCAGACAAATCAAAATATAAATAGTGACTGTGACAATATGTCAAAATAGTTATAAATATTTGCATGTACGCAATGTCATGTGGTGAATGACAATGTTAATGAGATGTCATGTGAAGATATATTACTTAATATCTAAACATACGAAGGATATATGTTATACTAAGTATAAACACCAGTGTAATTCACTTCACGTAGTGACACATTAATGAACCAATGTAATATAACCAGGGTTATTAAAACAGTTCATGTTTGACAATACAAAGTCCTTCCTGTAGAATTTTTTTAAAGAATTAAAGTTCCAATAAGTCATTAGTTCGCATTTATTCACACATCATTGTTATTGATGTTCAGTTATGTACAAATGTAGGAACGAAATAGTTCATTGAAAAGATCCATATTTCCTCTATGTCGGGTGTTGATGTTTGTCTTACATGCAATAGCATATACACCACAGATACCATTCTACATTATGTACTTGAGAATTTTATAAGTCCCCGTTGAAATACAATTTTTCTGTTATGTCCCTTTTTGTTATTTGGAGTAAGTAATTTATAGTTACTTCCATTTTTCTTAAACGTTTCAGTCATATAATTAGTGCAAATCATTTTGGAAATTGCAGCAAAGTGTCTGAAATGTACAGACTTGGATAGTCATACTGCCAAGAGTCATTCTACAACGTGTATGTAGTAGCGAAGTATTGTCCTTGACCAACTGCACTAGACATCATACAGCGAACGATTGAATATATAAGTTGACTTCGGATGGATAGAAATTCATCATCATCATGTTGCTTGGCATAATGTCTCTCGTTTTTGCAACCGGTTTAACGTGCATGACGAAGCAATGTGGCTGTAATTTCTGAAGTATGCGATATATCTGTTAACAGAAGTCATATGCCTTAGTTCATGATGCTTCATATTTGTGAAATAATTCCTGACTTGTCAGAAAGGAAGTTCTGTAATTATTTAGCATCAAAGTTGGATTACAGCAGCCTTTGCGGCGACAACTGGAGATAGCGGATGCTTCACGCATCTTGATAAGACATCAGCCATCACATTCACCTTTCCTTCGATGGGTTTAATCTGGTATTGATAGGGTTGAAGGGCCAGTGAGGCACGGGCAGCTTTTGCATTCTTAAATCTCGCTGTTTTCGGTAAGAGAGTGCTCTCTGGTCCGTCTCGAGTGTGAAACTTGCACCAAGCGGTTTAGAGAAGCAGAAAACAAGAGCCAGCAGCTCTCTGTCAATAATCGGGAATCGCTGCTCAGTAGGCGTTAGCTTCCTGCTATCATAAAGTGTCGGATGCAAACAGCAATTCCATTCTTGCAACAACGAACCTCCAATGGAAGATTTTGATGCGTCGACTCTGAGGGTAAAATGTTTGGAAGGATCAGGCAATCTCAATATAGGTAATTTGGAAAACAGACACTTTAATCTATCCAAAGTTACACGACATTCATGACTACAAACAAACCTATTTGGCGACTCTTTCTTCACCAGTGATGACAATACGGACGTATACTCTGCAAAATTGGGGATAAACTTGCGATAAAAGTTTAGGAGCCCTAGAATACTTCTAACCTGTTTTTTTGTCTTGGGTAAATCAAGGTTTAGAATCCTAGAGATGGTAGTATCCTCTGTTTTAAAAAAAAACCTCCTCCCACTTTATAACCTAAAAATGAAATCTCCTGAAGACCAATTTTAGTCTTAGATGGACGTGCAGATAAATTATGAAGACGTAGAGTGCTAAGTAAGGATTGAATACCCACCAAATGTTCATCCCACGATTGATGTAACAGACAAATGTCGTCAATATAAGAAATGAGGTCTTCTCTGTCAGAGGAGAGTCGTCTCATCATGCGAACGAAGGTCGCAGGTGCATTTACTAAACCAAAGGACATATAATTGAATTGAAATAGACCCAATGGAGTAGCGAATGCAGTATAAGGCTTGGATCGTTCCGTTAATGGCACTTGGAAATAGCCTTTAGACAGATCAAATTTAGAGAAGAATGTAGCCGAAGCTAGTCTATCCAATAAAGACTCCAACGCGGGAAGTGGTTCCGCGTCATGAATAGTCACAGAAATTAGGCGTCTAAAATCTATACATATACGTATAGATTTGTCTTTTTTCCTGATCAAGATCATCGGAAAACTATAAGGGGAATGAGATTTAGAAATGATATTTAATTTCACCATCTGTTCTAGTTCCCCCTTAACTTGACATTGTAAATGAATCGGTATAGGGTAAGGTTTCAACTTAATCGGTTGAAAGTCTGTCAGAATAATATCATGTTCGATGATATCAGTGTGTCCTGGAATATCAGTAAGGACATCAGCAAAAGAACGTAAGACTGAAGTAACCTGTTCTTTCTGGAAAGAAGATAGAATTGGCGATATATCAACATCATTCCAACTTTCAGTAGCTAAGAAGTGAAGACTAGGTAATACTAATAGGGAGTCATTTCCATCAGTCAAATCAGAATTTTCCTCCTGTATGACAGCCAAAGAAGAATGACGACTGACAGATTGATCAAGAGCTTCAAAGACTGGTCCTAGATATGGTGGACGTGTATGAAACTGCTGTAACATAATGATATGAACAGTTTTTTCTTTCCCATCTACTAACACAATATAATCAACATCAGACAGTTTCTCCACAATCCTGTAAGGTCCTCTCCATGACACTAATAGTTTGTTATCTCTCCTGGGTAATAGTACGTATGCTTCATCACCAGGCCAAAGTTGGCGTAATTTGCGGTTTTGGTTAATAAATAACCTCGCCCTAAGCTTTGCCTTTTCAGATGAACCTACTGCTATTTGGCATGCGTCTATTTTTTTTCTCAAATTGACCACATACTGATATGAGGTTTGAACCTCCTTGTTCATCTCAGCACCAATTAAGAGTTGTTTTAATATAGACATTGGGCCTCGTGGTCTGGCGCCAAAAACCAATTCGAATGGACTAAAGCCTGTATGTTCATTTTTTATTTCTCGATACGCAAATAAAATAGCTGGGAGAACTCGGTCCAAATTTTGAGGATATTTAATAGTAACTTTATGTAGCATTTGTTTTAAAGATCTGTTGAGGACTTCTATTTTTCCGTTAGACTGAGGATGGTATATTGAACTAAGAGATCTTTGAATCCCAAACATATCCATAACCTGTTTCATAGCATCTGAAACTGAGTTCCTCTATCAGATAGGATGATTTCAGGAAAACCTATTCTGCTAAAAATCAAAAATAATGCATCAGCAATATCTACTGTGGTGATGGTTTTTAAAGGTATAGCTTCCAGCCAGCGTGTGCACATATCTATGCAGGTCAACACATATTGATGACCTCTGGCTGATGTTACCTTTAAATGGCCAATAATATCAATGGCCATCTTTGCGAAGGGATGCAAAGAGATATCAGATGCTTGAATGGGCGCATCATGTTTTGGTTTTCTGGTTGCTACACTTTGGCAGATGGTACATGTACGACAAAATAATTTGACGTCTTTTGTGATTCCGGGCCAAACAAAATATGACAAGACTCTTTGTTTTGTTCTAGCAACACCTAAATATCCTGCACATTCAATGTCATGTGCATGTCGTAAAATGAATGGTCGAAAACAAGCTGGTACCATAATCTGTTTCTTTAGGGAATTAGCAACTTGATAGTTTCTTACCAAAATCCCCTTATTGATAGTATACCAGTGTTTTGCATAGTCATCACCCATTATATCATTCAAATGAGCAATATGAAAATTTTTTTTTAAGGAAACATCATCTTTCTGTCTTTGTATAAAGGTTTCCTTATCAATGAGTTCCATCTGAAATAAATTGTCATCATCAGTATTGACATCATCCATTACCTTAATATCATCATTATTTTCCTTTTGATAATGAATTATATCATCATTATTATTTTCATTTTCTTTTTCTTCTTCTTCTGAAGTGATATCTTCAGTTATATCTTCAGGTAACACATCAACGACTGGTATGTGTTGATCATTGTCCATGCGAGACTGAGCTCTGGTAGTCACAGCATTTGAACATAATAAATGTTGTCTTTCCCATATTTCAATATCTTCCTGTGTACATTCATGCAATTTAGGTATGTTTCCCAAAATAATTCCAGCAATTGGATTGTCCAAGAGGCATACAAGTGTTCTTCCTGTAAAATATGGTGTATCCAAAAACACCTCAGCTGTGGGGTAATATTCCACAGTTCCTCCAAAAGTTATACATTTCACTTGTTTTTTTATTTGCATTCTGATCATTTCCTCTATAAAATGATTTCTGCCCTCTATTTGATTTTGAGTTATATTCTCCTCTATTTTGCCAGTTATTGGACTTACATGAGGTTTGTGGATAATAGTTTTCTTCCTGATATGAATTCCAATTTCTTTGAGGTTGGTATTTATTAAAATTGTATCTACCTCTATTGTGACTGTAATTATGTGATGGTTTAAATCTTTGATTCCTATCCATACTGTTTGATCTATACCTAGGTGCATTGTCTTGGAATGACCTAGCAGATGCAGCTGGTAATGAATCCGTAACATTGTTTTTGCTCAATACTCTATTAGGATGTGCAACTTGATATTGACGTCCTAGGGTTTGTAGTTTAGTCAGGTTTTCTGGTTTTCTTTCCTGCAGGAACGCAAGAAAATCAGCACTAATAGATGACAAGACCTTGTCTCTTAGAATTAAATCTGACAATCCCTCAAAATTAAATCTGACAATCCCTCAAAAGTTTTTTCAGTTTTGGATAATTCAATCCAAAGTATTATTTCATTATATACATGCGACTCGACAAATTTAATGCATGAGTTCGCAGAAGTCAGTTACTCACTGCTCTTCTTCTCACATCATGGTAGAAACAAGACAGGGTTAAATTGTTGATGTATAACCTTATTGTTACTGTGGGATGTGTATTACTGAACTAAGCAGAAGAGGAAAATACTAGGAGTCCTTATACTTCCTATTTCTTTGTTTCATTGTTCTTTAGTCACAATCATACAAACTTGATAAGTATGTTCTTGTTCACATTTTTTATCCCTTTGCCTTGATTGGGATATTAATGTTTTCAGCAAGGAATATTCTTTCTATACAAATACCCTGCTGATGATTTCTGAACTATCCTTATTATATTTTAATGTGTTTATGTGGATGTGTTATGATGGTATTGTCTGGGTATATGGCTTTTTAACATAACCATAAAACTATGTAATATGTTGACTGACTTGTAAGCCAATGGTTCTCAAGCCTTGAGACCATGACTACCCTCCAAATGATTACTGCTCGAGTAGCAAAAATGTAAATCATTGGTTCTCAGACCTTGGCAGTAATGACACCCCAACATGTTGAAGCAGCAAAGGAAACTATTACCCGGTTGTTCTCAAACCATTTGACAGTGACCCCAGAATTAAAATACTGCTCTATGGGCACTAGGTGAACCAGTGGTTCTCAACCAGTTGATGACCCCAGCCCACGAGTAAGTGATAGTCACAGTGAGAAGTAGTAATAGCAATAGATTTCCACGAGTGAGATGGTAGAAATGTGATAGAGGCTGTCTCTGAAATCAATAAAAATCTTCTCTCTTTCACCTATCTTCTACGACAGATTTAGATTTGAGCCAGACAGTCTACACATCTATATATGATATATATATATATCCACTCGGGAGCCGCGGTAGCATAGTGATTAGTGCACTGGCTTCCTAGCGCAGTGGTCTATGGTTCGATCCCCAGATGAGGCGGAAATTTTTTAGGCCACAAACGGCTCCTCGGTCGACCCAGCCCCAAATGGGTACCAGAGCAACTCTGGGAAGGTTAAGGCGGCCGGCGTGATGCCGACCACATCACCCCTCGTGTGCCGACGGTCAAGATAATATGGGCCTAACACCATATTCCCAATATGCCCCAATGGGCGTGTAACGGGTTCCTTTACCTTTTTATATATCCACTCACATACATACACACATAAGACGACAGTTAGACGTACAGACGCGGAAAAAACCATGACAAGGATTATATAAATATTCTAGAACGAGCTGACCAACACGCTTATTAATTTCAAGAGAAATTTTAATTATCATCTAAAATTTCATCACAACACATAGAAATTACATCAAAGCATAGTCATAAAAAAAATCAAGGAATTGCTACAAGAAATGATAGACCCACTGTTAGATCTTATCCCTCGAGGTATTCCCACAGTCCTGTTGGAATAAAGTGATAGCCCCAAGGAAACAAGGATACATAGGATTAGGTCTAATATTTCCCCTTCTTAAGGTATGGACAGACTTGATATCTCTGCTCTATGTTAAGGGAGATATGATTAGCAATACGTGTATACAGGAAGTTAAGATAGCAAAATGGGTGCCCAATTACAACAATAAAGAAATCACTCCGTCCTGCTTGCACTATATTCATTCAGACGAGCACACGTGCACATTTCATACTCACAGCTTTGATAGCCATTCTGGTAATACAATTTTTAGGACTGTCACGTAGACATTTATGATCTATAAATTGCCTATATCCTCTTCTTTTTCTTTCACCCATATCCTCTATTTTTTTATCATTTTATCCTTTTCCTGTGTTTTTCGCATTCGTACGTTTGCGAATATATACATTACTATTTTACCTTTCTCACTTTCGAAGGTTTCGTTTCTCATTTAGAAACGCATTTCATGGCTGATTAAACGAGAAACTTCTTACGTAACGCGTCAGTCCCTCACCAGACGATTTGGCGTGAGAATGCATTCGGTCAATCGCAGCAGATTGACGAAATAACTGTGAATATTTGCCTAGTCTCAGACATAGGGACGACCTATAGTCTGCATTCTCACCTGTCAAATCGTAGTTTCTCGGTGAGCGCTCAGGAAAAGCGCGATAACTGACACCTCCTCGGCGCAGTTTCAGACATTTGTCTGGGAGTTCGCATCTGACATGTAGTTTCCAAGGTAGATTCTCAGTGTCAGGTGATATGACACTCATGCTCCACGGCCAGTTTTGGCGTAAGGTGCGAGAAAGCAAAGTGTCAGTTATGGTTCTCAGGATGAGTTTCTCGGGGAGGTGTGAATAACTGTTTCTGCACTGGAGACGGGTTGTCTGAGATTCGCAACTGACACGCGCCCTCTCGGTCAGTAGGTGTTAAACGTAGTGTTGTAGACGGAAAGGGGGATTATTTCGGTTTGGCGAAATAAACGTTTACCTCTTTGTCTGGTAATAGATATAACCAGAGTTTGAAACTAGATTTTCATTCTCGCTCCTAAATTCGCAGTAGACAGGACGTTTCGTGCTAAGAGAATAAGCTGAATAGCGAAGTCTTAGTTTGTTCTTGGCAAAAATTTTGCCGAACTTCTAGACTACCAATAAATATAAGTATATAATTCTTAAGTTGTGCGACTACCTGTAGTTCTGTGTGAGTGAAACTGTGGTACCAAAACTTTGCCAGCGTTCTAGTACGTGAACATTATCTGTCTGCATTTACGGGTCTGTGTGAAGGTCCTAGAATTTATTATGTTCCCAGAGGCAGCGATCAAAGCTGTAAGTATAAATGTGCGCACGTGGCCACGGCTAAATGAATAAGAGTGGACGCTGGTCTGAGTGTTATTTTACTGTTGTATTTTGGCACCTATTTGCTGTCATAACTTTCTTCATGCAAGTCAATTTTGCTAACAAGATTTTCCCTTAAACTAGATTATAGTATCAGGTCTGTTCATACCTTAAACGGGGAAGACTCTTAGACTCAATCATATGTATCTGGGACTCTTTGTGTATCATATTTCTCCTAACGGGACTGTGGGCTAACCATCGAGGGAAGATCATAACTGTGGGTCTATCAGTTCTTGTAACAATTCCTTGATTTTTTTAATGACTATTTGTATATGTTTTTTTTATGTAATTTCTATGTGTTGTGAAGAAATTTTAGATGATAATTAAAATTTCTCTTGAAATTAATCAGTGTGTTGGTCAGCTCGTTCTAGAATATTTATATAATCATTTGTTATAGGTTTCCCACGTCTGTACGTCTAACTGTCGTCACTTGAATGTGCGTGCACTTGAGTGGATAATTATATATATATTTAATGTATATGTGTTAGACTTTCTGACTACCCTTAATCTGTCGTAGAAGATAGGTGAGAGAGAGAAGATTTTTCTTGATTTCATGGACAGCTTCTACCACATTTCTACCATCTCACTCGTGGAAATCTATTACCATTACTACTTCTCACTGTGACTATCACTTATTCAAATCTATTCAGAAGGGACCAACCCAAGTCTTAATTACCCTATAAAAAATCTACGACAGTTTCTCATCGCTGTAGCAATAAGCCTCTGATATCTGGTCTTAATTTGTGGCTCTCTCAGCTTGTAGGTCTTAATGCTCATGTCTCCCTTTCGTTTACTTTGTTTGTTGCATGATTTTGGGCAGTTCCTAGGCTGTGCAACTTTCAGTTGTTCTTTTGATTGTAATCAGGTAGTGATCACTTCCAATCTCTGACCCCCTCCATACTCTAGCATCCTGGACATATTTGAATGAGCTCCTCATGACTATCGCATAGTCCATCACTGACTTCTCATTCTTTGTTGGTTCGCATCTAGTGTATGCATGTATGCTTTGTGTTTGTAATGATCAGATTCTGCTCACTGCAGAATCTAAGGACTCGCTTTCCATTGTCATTGAATGTATCTTCTCCATATCTTCCGATTACTCCACCTCATCTAGCATGGTCATTTCCAACTCTGGCATTGAAATTTCCGAGTATGATAATTTCATCTAGGCAGTCATCCACTGTCCTTTGAAGCAGCTCGAAGAATTCCTCCTTGACATCTACTCTCTCGTCCTCATTTAGCCCATACACTATGACCAGGTTGACTAGTTTATCCTTCTTTTAGTCATACAACCATATCGCGCTCCGAGACTAATTTCCATCCTTTGATACTATCTTTTTGGTTTTTGGCCACAATCCAACCCACCTCCCCCTTAACTCTTTTAGATGTAGGTACGCCACTGTAGAGCAATGTGTCGCCATCGAGATCCATGACTCCTTGTCCTTTTTCTTCGTTTCTGTTACAGCCAGGATTTCTAGTTTTGCTTTACCCATCTTTTCCACCAGCCCTTCGTCTTTCCCATTTATACTTCTTGTGTTCCATGTTTCATAAGTCGTAGTCCGTTCCAGTTGGTCGCCTTTAGAGCCAGTCCGGTTTTCTCTCTTGTATTTCGCATAATCTTTATTTAAAGCAAACAGGTGATTGGCCTGTTGTGCCTTTGCATGGTGCAGGGGCTGCCTCCTTATGGCCTCCATGCAGGCCGCAGTCCTCCTTTTTCAGCAGGGCGTGGGACCGGCCTAAAAAAGGTAAAGGATCCCGTTACACGCCCCTTGAGGCATATTTGGAACATGGTGTTAGGCCCATATTTTCTTGACCATCGGCATACCGCTAGTGTGGGGTGATGTGGTCAGCATCACGCCGGCCGCCTTAACCTTCCCAGAATTGCTCTGGTACCCATTTGGGGCTGGGTCGACCCAGGAGCCGTTTGCGGCTTAAAAATATCCCACCCCATCTGGGGATCGAACCATAGACCACTGAGCTAGGAAGCCAGTGCAATAACCACTACGCTACCGGCCTAGGCGGAGTTATATTTTCAAACACGCGAGGAATAATTATATTCAAACCCATACATTTCTAGTGCTAGAGATTTGATTGGTTTGAAGTGAGATGACAAAATATACAATGAATTATACTGGAACTTTTGGAGCCGCGGTAGCATAGTGGTTAGTGCACTGGTTTCCTAGCGCAGTGGTCTATGGTTCGATCCCCAGATGAGGCGGGAATTTTTTAGGCCACAAACGGCTCCTGGGTCGACCCAGCCCCAAATGGGTACCAGAGCAACTCTGGGAAGGTTAAGGCGGCCGGCGTGATGCCGACCACATCACCTCTAGTGTGCCGACGGTCAAGATAATATGGGCCTAACACCATATTCCCAATATGCCTCAATGGGCGTGTAACGGGTTCCTTTACCTTTTTTTATATTGGAACATTTGGCGGAAACACCATCTGTAATTTTAACTGAGAATAAGAGATGTAATGTAGCAAACTCAGAAACACAGAACAGACAGCTTCGCAACTTCAACCAAGCAAACCCAAGAATCCAGAAGAAATGGATCGGATCTTGAATTCCTATATTAAAAAGAGACAGATCGTGTATTGAACAACTTTTCGATTTTACCAGTAATTCCACATTTTTAATACAAGACTGTAAACTTAAAAGGACCAGGACTTTAGTTACTGGAACCTAAGAATTTGATCACAAGTCATAGAGGAATTGCATCAAAGTTTTTCTCAGGCCAGCGATTTCGCAGAACACCCGCCATCATAGGAATTTGCTATAATTTCCCAGACCAAAGTGATTTCGAATCTTCATTGAGAATAAATTCTCCATTTAAACGAAGATAGCTTAATACACCTCACAAAAGATCTAGATGTACTAGTAATGGAACAACATAGGGATGTAGAATAATTATGTATTTTTAAGGAGTTCAAACATATGCGTCAACTCGCCATGACACACAAAGGTAGAAGTCCCTGCTGACGAGCTCTGCCTTCTGCATTGCTAGTTTCACATCTGCCAACCTAAACCATAGAGGCATGACCTCACTTCCCGTATTAACAAATAACTCCGTATAAAATAAACAAACAAGGAGCCCTGTCCAGCTACCTAATGATATCGACACAATCGTTATGAATTTTAATCATAACAACAAGTAACAGATATTTACAATAACAGAGCTATACCATTATAAGTGGAATTCGCTGAATTAACTCAGCTGGGGGCATGAAGAGGCTAAAAAAACATTGCGTAATCGTTCACAAAAGGCGATGGGCCATATATAATGCGTTAACAATTGTTTAACCCAAGGCACCATTGTTCGTGACTTCTCGAAATATCTTGTGAAAACTTCTTTCAGGTAGAAGTGTCATTACCCTTCTATCTACATGTAAATAATGTCACTCTACGTACCCTTTTTCTTCTGAATGGAGCCTAACTCGCTCCATCGTTCTTCCGTCCTGTCAAGAATTTATATTGTCAATATGTTGGGTTAATTACCACTCAATCTTGTCTCCTTGTCTGAGAATTTGCACAACACATTCTGCTTGACTATCGCCTTCAACATGGCTACTGTGGTGTCTGCCCATGCACACCACATGTTAGATTTATTGAGTTTGAGTTAGTGCTGATAAATGCGGCACTATTTGGGATATTTATTGAAAATGAGGCGCACCGGAAAATGACGTCAGAGTTTGTGTTGATATGTGTATGGCCAAGGTGAAGTAAAACCTTGCACTTTGTGACAGCTGTGGTTTTTGGCTGTGTTTTCTTTTTAAGTTCCAGTATGGACCTACTACGAAGTGTGTACCTTCTGACAGGAGAGGGTTTGTACAAGAGCATGAATACTCTTGAATTAAAAGTAATATGTACGGAGAAAATTAATAAATAAGGATTAATCATGAATAACGAGTATGCATGCTACAAAGAATTTCAGTTATTAAAAGATGTCGAATTCGTTTTAAAAAGAAGACTGTTTTAGTTCCTCATTGGTCAGGTAGAGAACCTGTATGCGTGTTGTGATAGAGGGAACAAAACTATGAAAAGTGAGAGATTTTACCCGGGATGTAACGGGATAACGAGCAGTACTATGAGCGACCGCTGGAGCAATCAAATATATATATTATCTGTGGACAGGGGTAGCAATTTACCTATAATAATAATAAACGAACACAAAATATATTCGAACGGCGCCCCACCACAGATATGGGGGCTGTCGTCCGTTGGATTTGAAGGACATTTGAAGGTTGCTCAAGCTATTGGCAGACAGAGTTCTATGTTGGGACAATATCGAGAATTTTGATCAATCTATCGCTGTTCAACAATGAACATTTTATGCAGAGACAGCTGTTGGAATGCAACTTTGTGCAGACATGAAATTTACAATATTCGTATACTAGGTCATGCCCAGACCTGGTACCTTACTTGAGGATCAGAAAAAACATTATATCCATGATGAAATCGTTCACGCTGATTTACCATGAGAGGAATGCTATACCAATCTGACGAATATCTTCACGGGAGAAATATGAATCTGCGATTTTACGAGGAGGGCGTTTCGCTGGACAAGTGGACACGGAAGTAATAGATCAAACCGTTAGGACATTGACAAGGTCACCTCATCAGTTTAGTCGGTCACTCGTTGGAAAATAACATTTCGTCTCTATCATTATATATTGACACTATCTCTACAATGTGTCTCACACGAGTAAAGGTCGGACATTCCCATTGAACTGAATACTCAGTGAACGATTTACGAGAACGTCTTCATATTTCGTCATCATGGTTGCTGATTACTACATTATAAGATTACTACATTATCCACATTTCAATTTAATATTGCGTGGAACGACCCATTGGAGTTACAGCGAAGAATGGACGCTCATGGTCGATTCAGATAAGTAATGTTATGTAACGTCATGGTTGTTGGTCCTATCATTGTTGGGCAAATCTCGCTTCTTTTGTGTTATATGTTTCTTTTCTTTGTCTCTTGCGGGCGACTGTTTAGGAGGCATTTTACGTTTCAGTGTCGTATTTCTATAGGTTGATTGCATTAATTTCTTTCAGGGATTCAGCATTTAGTGCTGTCGTGATTTCCGCTCTGTTTGAAATTAAGGCTTTCATGCGTGTTAGCAGTGCTGTGATTCGTCGTATTTTTTTTAAATTTCAATTTTGTTCGGGAATTTAGTCTGGCGTAGGTCTTTCCTGGCTATCTTTTGTAAAATTTACATTAATGATAAAAGTGATTTGTCGTTTTGTCTCGTTAATTACTGGGGGAATTTTAATTTTCTTTTGTCTTAGAATTTTCGACTACTTACAATTTTGTCGTTTCTTTATTTTGTTTCCATCCATGTCTTTCGTTAGTCATGTCATGTGATAATTTTTCTTTGCAGCATGTATATGATAAACTATTTATTGATTAACTATAATTCTATAATATTGTTGGTGATATATCCTGCGATTCTTGTCGATAACAAGAAGCAGGATCATAAACGCTAATTATTATATTAATAAGCGTATAAAGGATTTGTGCAGGTGATATAGTTATATATATATTCACATTGTGACTATACCAATCAGACACACTATTCCATAGTGTGATGGTCTAAGTAAGGCAGAGGAGAACATAGATATTGATTTATTGTTTAGAAAAGTTATAATTTGTGGTATACTATGGCGACTCTTGACTATTTTATTAAACAAGGCAAGGCGCTGGGTATGGAAGGTGATATTTTAAAAAATTTTGCTTTGACTGCATATGAAAAGGCAGAGGCAAAAGAAGAAAGAGAAAGAAATGAGAAAAGAGAAAGAGAAGAAATAGAAAGAAATGAGAAAAGAGAAAGAGAAGAAAGGGAATTTACTATGGCACAAGAAAAGCAAATAAGGAAGAGAGAATTCGTATAGCAGAAATCGCTGCGGAACGAGAGAAAATGGAACATGAAAAGGCAATTCGTTTAGCGGAAATTGCTGCCGAGGAGGCAAAATTTGAAAGGGAGAAAGCTTTTGAGGTTGAAAAACTTCGTTTTCAACAACATCATGGTTCCCATGATTCAGATAGTAATGGTTCATCGAAGAAGGCAATCACAACCCCTAACTTTAATTTAAGACTACCACCTTTTTTCTCCTCCTCACGACGATATAAGTTTTTATTTATTAAGATTTCAGGAAAGAGTCTCTTGCTTAAATATTGATAAAGATTCGTGGTCTGGTGTTTTTTTTTGGGTCTCCTCACAGGTGATGCAGTTGGGGTCTATCTGGGTATAGACCAAGATAAAAGACATGATTTTCAGGTCGTAAAGGCAGCATTTATACGCAGATATGGTCTGGATCAGGAAGGCTATAGACAAAAGTTTCGATCCATGTTACCGGTAGAGGGTAAAAATTTTGAGGATTTTGTTTCCTCCATAAAACTATGTCTCCAAAGATGGGTTGAACAGGCTTCTATCCCTAAAACGTTTGAAGGATTATGTGATCTCTTATTAAGAGATAAAAATTGTTTCGTCGGTAAACCAGGATATTGTATCATTCTTACAAGAACGTAATCCGACTAGTATCGATGAAATGGAAAAATTAGGTCAACAATTTTCCGTTGCTCATCCAAACTTGTCATTGAGCAGAGCAAAAGTCTTGGACTCATCTACTGCGTGTGCTGCGACGCACGGGAGATCGCGCACTCGTAGCTTGGATAGACGATATAATCATAGAGAAAATAATCACACATCCTATAGGGGTAAATATAATTTTTACCATAATCGCTCACCTTCACGAGGTAGAGACAGGCATAATTTCAACAATTATAACAATAACCAATGGTATCGAAATAACCAGTATTCACACAACAAATATACGGACAATCATAATTTGTCACCGCGGGGTGGCCATTTTATAACAGGGACAACAATGGACATTCTCATTCAGACAATTTTTCAGATCGCAGAAGATCTCACTTCGTTAGAAGTCATAATAGAGCACGCTCACAAGCCAATGCTTGTCAGACGGTAGATAGAAATGTCAGTAATGACATCCATCCAACCAATAATCACGCCAATGCGTGTAACGTTGATTTAGAAAATTCTAATAATTGTACAGAATGTAAGATGTTATTTCAACCTGGAGCTACACCACGGCTTAAATGTGGACATGGCTTACCAGTGTTGTCATCTTATGACGGTGTTGGTACTCTCACTTTACATAATGGGTTTTTGTTTAACACTCCAATTAAAATTTTAAGGGACACGGGTTCCACAACGGTCGGGATAAGAAGGTCGTTAATCCCTCCATCTTGTTTCACTGGAACGTCAGTGAAATGCATAACTTTCGGAGGCACGGTAGAGATATATCCCATGGCCGACGTAACAATAACCACGCCATTCTTTACTGGGAAGTTCGTGTATGTGTTCTCAACCAGCCTTGCTGTGACTTGATTTTGGGAAACATAAAGGGTATAAAAGAATGTTCTACTGATGAAATTTCTGCATGGGAAAGAGAATATCTTTCTTTATCCAATGCTGTGACTACTAGAGCACAGCTGGTTGCAGAAGCAAATGAACTTAATGATAGCAATAATATCCCACACGTGACAACAAGTCATTACATAGATAAAAATGCATTCATTAACCAACAAAAATGTGAATCTATCACAAATCAATCTCCGCATCTGGCATCTATTGCTTTAGTTGATGAAGAAGCAACTAGTTTCGCGGATGTACCGCTTGATTTTCCTGTGGTACCTATCCAAGCCTCTGAAACTTGGAAGGATGTAATCATTTGTAACGATTTACCTTCAGATCAGAAGAATCAGATTCTCAATCTATTGAAATCTTTTGAAGATGTGTTGTCTGATCTACCTGGACGAACTAACATTATTTCTCACGAAATAAAATTATCGGATCCCACTCCGATTAAGTTACGACCGTATGCAATTCCTTTGCATATCAGAGAGCAGGTTGATAGTGAGGTCGACAATATGTTGAAAATGGGGATAATCTCTCCATCAGATTCTCCATTTTGTTTTCCGATGGTAGCAGTACGGAAGAAAGACAAATCCATTCGTATATGCATTGATTTCCGTCGACTAAATAAAGTCACGATATCAGATTCTGAACCAATGCCTTTGCTGGAAGACCTGCTACCTCGTTTAGCTTCCGCTACGTTCTTTAGCAAATTCGATTTATCAAAAGGGTATTGGCAGATCCCTTTGACCGAAGAATGTAAACCATTGACGGCATTTGCAACATCGAAGGGTTTGTTCCAATACAATGTCATGTGTTTTGGGCTCAAAAATGCGCCTGCAACTTTTGTACGGATGATGCGTCGAGTATTTGGGAGCCGTTATGACCTAATATCTTATATAGATGACATTTGCATGTTTCATGACACATGGGAAGAACATGTAGATGGGATACAATCTTTACTCCAGACACTAAGAATACACAATCTCACAGCCCGTCCATCCAAAATAGAAATTGGATTCAAGGAAATTTCATTTCTAGGACACAAAATTGGCAGACATGTAATACAACCTGATGAATCTAATTTAAAACGCATACTTGATCTTACAATCCCAACTACAAAGAAGCAAGTACGGAGTCTATTAGGATTGGTGAATTTTTACCACAAGTTTATTCCAAGGTTCTCGTCTTTGACTGCTGTCTTATCTGATCTAACTAAAAGAGGTATGCCTAACAAAGTAGTTTGGACAGAACAATGTAACCAGGCATTACAAAACATTAAGACTCATTTTTCACAGTATCCGATATTAAGACTGCCAGATTTAAAAAGATCATTTATTGTTGTAACAGATGCTTCGCTCCACGCAATAGGCGGGTGTTTGGGACAAAGTTTTGATGGCAAGTTTCATCCGATCTACTACTTGAGTAGGAAACTATCGGAAGCCGAATCTAAATACTCTATTTTCGACAGAGAGAAGTGTTGGGTATAGTATGGACTTTGAATAAACTTCAAAAGTATGTGGTAGGTACGCATTTTACTATAATGACAGATCAGAGATCATTAACGTATCTGCAAACCTGTAAATCACCAAGTGCAAGACTTACGAGATTTGCATTACAGTTGCAAGCGTATGACTTTGATATCGTCCATATAGAAGGACATAATAATGTAATCGCGGACACTCTATCAAGAGTAATACATTGAACTATGTAACTGTCCTGGGTACAAGAAGTGACAACAAACATTGTTTATGTTCATAATCAATTGATGGATAGATTATATAGCGATATTTTCGTAGCATTAATATGTTGCTCACAAGTTGTTGCCACATATTTTAACTGCATTTCACTCATCGTGATATCATTTCACTCATTACTTGAATTTGATTTTCCTTTTTATCATTATAGTTAAGTATAGTTAATGATGACCTGGAAACCTGCAGTTTCCAGTAGCGCGCGGGGGGGGGGGGGGGGTTAATATGTGGTGTCTGCCCATGCACACCACATGTTAGATTTATTGAGTTTGAGTTAGTGCTGATAAATGCGGCACTATTTGGGATATTTATTGAAAATGAGGCGCACCGGAAAATGACGTCAGAGTTTGTGTTGATATGTGTATGGCCAAGGTGAAGTAAAACCTTGCACTTTGTGACAGCTGTGGTTTTTGGCTGTGTTTTCTTTTTAAGTTCCAGTATGGACCTACTACGAAGTGTGTACCTTCTGACAGGAGAGGGTTTGTACAAGAGCATGAATACTCTTGAATTAAAAGTAATATGTACGGAGAAAATTAATAAATAAGGATTAATCATGAATAACGAGTATGCATGCTACAAAGAATTTCAGTTATTAAAAGATGTCGAATTCGTTTTAAAAAGAAGACTGTTTTAGTTCCTCATTGGTCAGGTAGAGAACCTGTATGCGTGTTGTGATAGAGGGAACAAAACTATGAAAAGTGAGAGATTTTACCCGGGATGTAACGGGATAACGAGCAGTACTATGAGCGACCGCTGGAGCAATCAAATATATATTATCTGTGGACAGGGGTAGCAATTTACCTATAATAATAATAAACGAACACAAAATATATTCGAACGGCGCCCCACCACAGATACTATAGTCTCTATCTTAAGAAGCTGGAGTGCGGACGTGTTTTCATAGAGCTCTACTTTCGTATTTGTTAAAGTGTGTTCCTGCTGTAATTCGTGATGGATTTTAATATCATTGTGTTCGGTGTCATTGTGGCTTTGTCGTGAAATCATTTTGTGGTGTCAATACGAACAGAAATGTTAGATTTTGTTCTAAAAGGATGCACTATTATAATACACTGTGCTGTTTTGCATCTAAACTTGTAGTATTGTTATTCGACAACCCACGAATAGTTGAGCGCCCAACAATGACCGACCATCCAGGTGTTTAATTATAGGTCTCCAGCGCGGGGCCTTTTTGCAAAATCTACTATACAAATGAAACCCCGCGACCCTAATCGTCACGCTCGAGCGAGGATTATCAGCCATGAACAAAGCTAATTACCTTCTTCCTTCGCGGTACCAGCAATAACATTCACAATGCCAAACGTAAACTCGGTCACCACCACTCGACCGAGCAGAAAGAAACAAAAGGATTATGTCTTAAATGCTCCTAAAGCGGTGAAGAAGAAGACCAGGGTGCTCAATGCAGACACGCCCTCAGCACCGTTAGTGACACTACAATACAAAAACCAGAACCAGTGTGTGATATTAACATTCCAAAAACTGCTGGAGTACGAAGCATTGCGTGGCTTGTCTAAGGCCTACTATAAATCTATCGCTTTAATTGAATCTCGCACTGACGCTAATGGTGCTCATGTCGAAGATGTCATTTCTACTGGACACGTTTTTCTCCATTTCTATAATACGTCGAACAAGATTATGGTTCAAGGCTCAGAGACTGCAGTTAAAGAGTGGATCCAGAAAGATTTAAATCATTTATGGGAAACAGTAACTACTGCTGGAGTCAGTCGAATGGCTATAACGTCAACAGCTGTTATCAACAATGCACCAACCACTTCCGATGCCCAGAAATTAGCCCTCACATGCTGTTCCTTTCCCGTTGTCTCTGATACATTCGTTCAGGAGTATGACAAACAACTACAGATGGTACAAGACACACCTTTCTCTACATCAAGATCTATCATTACAGAGACGCCTTCCGTTACATCAAGACCTACCATTACAGAGACAGAGCATAATTCATTCATAGGTTTGCTTGATAGTAGTCTAGAAAGGACGCCACACAAGCACACTATACTATCACCACATGATGATGTGTATACAAAAATAACATCTGAGATGGAGCTACTGAAAGCTGAATTGAGCTGTCTTAAAAAATCTTACGAACAGCTTCAGGCTGATCACATGTCTCTAAAAAGTAGCTACGAAAACAGCAAAACTCAAATTCAGCAGCAGCCTACACAACAGCACACAAACGAATTGGGTCACAATCAAAAACGTGCGGAGAGCGTCCGACCTCAACAACAAATACTACATTCAGAACTCCGTCTTAATGAACGTAATCATTTGGACACTCCGGAAAATCCTGTAGCCAGCGTCTGCAGAATTCCGGTCAAAATTTCAAATCGCCACCCGCCACTTCGACCGGCTGCTGCCAGCACACACCACAAGACTTCTAGCAGCCACAGCACACCTGGGACAAAGGAAGCAACAGCTGTTATCACTGGCACCCACACGAACAGAAGAAAACATCTCATCTTTGGGGACCAAACCATGAAGGAGCTTGAACAGTCAAAACTATTAACTGGTGATACTGATTCGGTGTCTGTTCGCTTCAAGAACTGGGCATCAACTCATGACCTACTGACCTTCCTTAAACGGTTTTCGCCTGATCTCTCTGTAACTAGAGTAACTGTGCATATAGGTCTGCCAGACTCACTAAAAGACATTGAACTGTCACAGACAGACCTAAACGAGATCACATTCATATTTCGGTCCCTATTCCATAATGCCAAAATTTATTTTTCCTCTATTATCCCGCCAGTCCGTGCCTATTTCCGCAAATGTGTTGAAACTAACAATTCTAAACTTAAAAAACACTGTCTCAAAAATGAACATGTTTTCATAGATCACAACTCGGTCTTCCTTGCCACATCTGGAGCCCCTAAGAAGTATCTTTACGGCGGCGATATTACATTGTCCAGCCAAGGGATCAGTATGTTAGCGACAAATATAAAATATCCAGAAAGCACACTTACAGGCACAACTCGCACATAAGCATCCATATATCCATCCAAACACCATGTGAATACAAATAGCTACTCATCTAACGCCAATTATGACCTTCATTTTCCATCACTACCCATAACTTTAAACACCAGCCGCCCAAAATCATCAGACAATCAGGATCATCACGTTGTACCTATTCTTAGCACCACGGATGTGCAGGAAACCAACAATGTCTGCCTTCAACAACCTTCTGCCACAGACGACCCTCCTCGACAACACCGACTTGACCCACTTCATTCCCAAAGATCTGTAAGTGATCCAATTCAATCTGCTCAGCCTTCATCAACAAAAATGCTACCATGCTGTTGCACATATTTTTGATGCACAGATTACAAAAATTACGATATGACTAATTGATATGAAAAAAAAGAGATTACTTTGGTTTTAGTCAAAGTTAGATCACCCATGATTTGATTTATACTTTTGATTATGTGGATGATCTCCCCCTGAATATTGATTGTGCGGATTAATACCGAATTGATGTATTTCTCATTTGTTAGGGCCAGAATATAGATTGATCTTGTTCAATATGTTTATGGCCTGAATTTATATGTATTACTTGTCTAGTACAAGAAGATTCAGTCTTATATTGTATATCTTTGTATGTTTAGGTCGGACTATATTCTTTGTACTGGGGCAGGTTTTCGTTTCTCGAGACATGCGTGGAGAGTCTCGATAATGTCGCCGAAGATGGCTGAGTGTGTTTCCTTGAGCTGGTCCCTTTTCAGGGTTAAAAAGTGATTTGTGCATGTTTTTCCAGGAGAAGTTTGTGTCTCTGCAAGAGTCTATTTGTCAGAGATTCTCCTCATGCACTTTGTTATTAATTCGGACTCCAGGTAATGTCAGACCCTTTCTTTTGATGATCTCTACGTGGTTAGGCCTAGATGGAGTCGTATTTTCGAACATCGTTGGTCGTTGATATACCATTGAAGATGACAGGTTTCCCAACAGTGCTGATGTCTACATGTAACAACTTTAGTAATGTGGAACTGTAGGGAAACGCTAGGAAATTATTGATATTCAAATTTTGAATTAACTTTGGCTTATCATTGTCCTTCTTATGAGTGAGTGAGCGAAAACTCAGGAAGGTAGCCATCTTGCTTTCTTGTCATCATTATGGATCGCTGTCCTGAGAACAGTATACCAAACCTATTATCGGACAGGGATATGGAGATCTCATTAATATGAAAACCCCTATCGCGGTTTAACTTCATTATATAAAGATTTGCTATATGTCGCTGGAGAACTTAGTCAAGAAAAAGGTTCGGCCAGTGAACCCTTTATATGTTTACACACCCATTGATGCGTTCAGTCAGTTAGGGGATGTGGCAATAGTCTGCCAAAACATTGAATGACTCCTTCTATTTTCCATCATATGTGAATGCTGCATGAAAGATGATCTACTGTTCAAATACCTAATGATATATATGTCAACATGTCCCATGAATATGTTCCGTGCTGTCCTGATGTGTGCGTCCATATTAAACGGTGTGAAATGCCCGCTGCAGTTCAAGTCGTCATTGCCTTGCATGAGAGTGTGTGAGAGATATTATCAAGTGGTCTGTTACAACGAACTATCACACCATTCGCGTTACTTGACACTCCCACTCAATGTCAACATGACAGGTTGATTTAATGGTGCAGACGCGATCTAAAGAAGACCTGCTTCAGTGACCGAACACACGACATCATATTCCCGCTACTATCAGTGGTAGGCCAGATCCCTGGGCTTATTGTAACCAGACCATTCCTGACGCCAGATACGACACGCAAACACGGATTTACAGGTGGACAGTACAACTACACAGTCGAAGTCAGCATGACCTGTCTTATCGAGCGAAGGCAGTAATTATGTCAGCGCTTGATGACATTTTGCAGTACAGGCAGTGTTTATGTCAAGCAGTACAGAACTGAATACTTTGAAGGCCATAAACTGTTCTGTTGTTGCAGTGTTGTGGAACATAAAAGTGCATAGATTTCATCGCTGGATCTTCCAATATGCTCAAAAATTTTGAACAGTGTAATAAAATAAATCAAAGATTGAAATTGATTAAAAGTGGCAGTTAGTTGAATTAAAAAGCTGTACCATTTATACTGAGCATACTTTACAACACATTCCAACCACAACACATTTAATTAATTAATGTATGCATTTATGCTATTGATGTTTACATGTTATATGTATTTATATTTAATGTTTGCATATTATTCGTGTGTCTAATATAAGATTTCCCAAGTAACATAGGGCTTATATTAGTGTTCTATAGGGAGCAATTTTCTTGATTGAAAATTTGCTGGCAACATCTGTTGCTATTTTTGTTAGTTGTTAAGACACGTTTTTCTTCGTTGTTTTTGTTAATAATTTTGTGCTCCTTAGTTTTGTTTTGATTTGTTTTAATTTGTTGGTCTCATCTTTCCTTTTATTTAGTTTGTTACAACCTTATATTTATACACTGTGGCGTTATTTGTCTTGTTGATTCCATTGCAGTTGTCATCACAGATTCTGTGATTATTTACTTACCTCAGTTCCTTATAATTAATTTAATTTGATTTCTGCAATTGTTTTCATATTGTCTTTTATGCTTGTCCTTTGTTAATGTCTTTGGTTGACAGATAATAGGAGGTATATTTGAATACACTTATGTTATAGTACAGACCAATACTATATTATTATTGTTGTTATACAAGAAAGTATACAAGACCTTTGTAAGGCTTGTCTCCCACAGTGATTGGGATAGGAAGATATTGTCTTACACAGGTACTCAAGTTATCATTTGTCATATTATAAACAAGATAACCATACAAGGTCTTTGACTAAGACTCAGAAAGGGAAAGAAAGTGAAGTGAGTATACAAGTCTATATTACAGACTTGCCTCTCATTAAAGTGAGAGAAGGTAATTTATTTACTTTTTCAGGTTACTCATTTCATTAGACAGGATGTCTAATTTAGATTACTTTATTGCACAAGGGAAATCCCCTGATAAGACTGGTAAAGACTTAGAAGAATGGACAACTGCTCAATTTGCCATTGCATTAAAATCAGAAGAGAAAAAACAAAAAGATGAGAATAAATGGAAAGCAGAAGTCGAACAAAAAAAGATAGATGCTGAGAATTTCAGATTGCAGATGCAGGCTGAGGAAAGAAAAGCTGCGGCTGAGGAAAAAAAGCTGCTGCTGAGGAGAGAAAACTTCTAATAGAAGAAAAAAAATTAGAAGCTGCTGCTGAGGAGAGAAGATTTCAAGCTGCTACTGAGCAATAAAGATTAGAAGCTGAGGAGAGAAAAGAAATAAGGGAACATGAACATCAGAAAGAAATTTTAGCATTTGAGTTAGAAAAAATGAAATTAACAAATATGAGTATTGTTAATCAATCATCTGGTGGTAATGGTAAACCCTTTACTTACAAGGTCAAGGTACCAGCGTTCAACTCTGCCAGTGATGACATAGCATTCTGGCTTGATAGATTTGAACGCGCATGTCGAGCTCATAATGTGGATAAATCACAATATGCTAATCAGTTTTCTGAGAATCTAAAAGGTGATTCTCTGACGAGATTATGTTTGGTTGAAGAAACTGACAAGGATAATTATGAAGTTATCAGGGCAGCCTTGATAAAGAAGTACCAACTGTCAGAGGAAGGTTATCGTGTTTTGTTTAAGACAATGGTACCTGAGACAGGGATAGAATTCTCAGAATTCATTGCAAAAGCACGTCTTACATTTCAACGATGGATTGAATTATCCAAGATAGAGAAAACATATGAAGCTCTTATGGATTTGTTGCTCAGAGACAAGATTATGTCCTCTGTGAACAAACAATTCCTTGAATTGTTACACGAGCGTAAACCTCAAACATTAAATCAAATGCAAGAACTTTGTGACCAATACGTCACGGCACACCTTGACGTAACTCTTAGCAACACTAAGATTTAAGAGGGTATGCCAGTTGCGTCAGCAACACAATACAATAATAATTACTCACACAAATTCCAAGGAGCTCAAAATAAATTTGATAAAAAGGTTAGTTGGAATAAGTATCAAAACCAAGGTAACCACTCAAATCAGGGTTCTTCTCTGAAGAACTGGAATCGGGCTGATAGTCCTCGATACTCGAGGGGTGGCCATAATTTTAGACATTTCCGCAAAGGAAGTCACTATAGGAACTACCCGAGTTCTCCTTCATGGAAACAACAAAACCAATATTACAGAGACACTCATTATAATGAGCATGAGGATTATGATCATGAATATTATGATTCAAACCCAAGTAGGGGTTATAATAGAGGAGGCAATAATAACTATAGAGGTTATGATAATCGAGGTAGATCACAATATAAAAGAGGTAAATCACATTACCAGGCTAACTCTGCACAGCAAGAGTTCCATGAAGCCGGTAATCAAAATAATGATAAGAAAGACTCTAATAATGTAGGATGTTCTGCTTTCGATTTTGGTAGAGCATCTCAATGTTCCCAATGCAAAACATTATTCGATCCAACCACAGTTTCTACTTTAAGCTGTGGTCATCCGCTTCCCACTCTTCCTGCGTCAGTCGCGCATGATGGAAGAGGTGCTCTTGTCTTGAATAGAGGTCTAGTAAATGGTACTCCGGTCTCAATTCTTTTCGATTCGGAGTGCCCCACCATTGGTGTGAGACAGTCACTGCAAACTGCTAATGCAGTAGTCACTAGAGCTCAAGCTCTTAACATGCCGCAATCTTCGCCTTCTGAAGATAATGATGCGCAGATCCAAGATGATCCCTTTGAAATTTCTCGTGATTCATTTATGAAACAGCAGGAAGATGATCCTACTCTTAAAAAATTCTTTACGCTAGCAACAAAAGGTGATCCGAATAAAAATACAAATCGTAAATCTTGGATTACGATAAAGAATGGCGTACTTGTACGTATGGTACAAGACTCCGCTAAGTCCATTCATTCTCAAATTCTTGTGCCCAAAAATATGAGAGTTAAAATATTACAGCACGCTCATGATTCTCAGTGTGCTGGGCATATGGGTTTTTCCCGTACTAAATCAAGAGTTCTGGCGTGTTTCTTTTGGCCTTTTGTGACCAAAGACATACGAATCTATTGCCGAACTTGTAAGGTATGTCAAGAGGTTAAATACAGAGGTCCACGCCATGCTGCACCTATTCAGGCTGCAGACATTCCCATTCGACCATTTCAAAAAATGGCGATAGATATCATTGGTCCATTTAAGATAAAGTCTGATAGAGGACACCAATTTATCTTGACGTGTGTGGATATGTGCACACGTTGGCCAGAGGCTGTTCCTCTAAAGAGCATAACTACTGCTGATATTGCAGATGCTCTTTGGCTAATATTTTCTCGTCTGGGATTTCCAGCAGAAATATTATCAGACCATGGTACCCAACTCATATCGGATACCATGTCGCAAGTAATGGCGACTCTTCAGATAGAGAGATCTCTGAGTAGTATTTATCATCCTATGTCTAATGGGATGGTAGAACGTCTGAATAGAACTCTGAAAAACCTGCTAGGTAAGATAACTGAAGATCATCCTCAGGATTGGGACAGGGTTTTACCTGCGGCTCTCTTTGCATACAGAGAGGTCGCCAACGAACATACGGGATTTTCTCCCTTTGAACTTGTCTTTGGCGTGAAACCGCGAGGTCCTATGTCCTTACTTCATGACCTTATAACTGCTGATAATATTGTCGATGACACAAAATCCTCTTACGAATATGTCATTGCACTTAGACACAAGATTATTGAAGCATGCAAATTGGCAACTGCTTCTTCTGAATTTGCGAAACAGAAGGCAAGGCAATTTGCCAATAAGAAGAGATGCTTGCGACAACTTTGTCCAGGTGACAAAGCATTTGTCTTGCTACCTTGTAGGGAAAACAGACTACTTATTTCTTGGAAAGGTCCGTACGATGTAATATCAAAAGTTTCCGATGTTGACTATATCGTCGATATTGACGGGAAGCATAAAACCTTCCACATCAACATGCTTACGGAATTCCATGAACATCCGGATTATTTACAACCTGTTTTCCAGGCAACGGACGATTCTCCAGTCCCACATGGACATTACTCATCACTGTCAGTGATACAGGATGAGGAAACGAGTTTCTCGGATGTGAATCTCCCTTTTCCGATGATTCCACTTCATTCTAATGAGTCATGGAAAGATGTTACGGTTTCTCCCGAGTTATCTCTAGGAGAACAGAGACAAGTTTCTAATATGTTACAACAATTTCAGGATGTCCTTACTGACATCCCTGGTCAAACTGATGTCATTGAACATGACATTATACTTACTGACCATAATCCTATAAGAGTCAGACCGTATCCTATCCCGATACATTTTCAAGCTCAGGTTGAGAAAGAGTTGGATGAGATGATAGATCTGAAAATAATTGAACCATCCACATCAGCATATTCTTCGCCGATGGTTATTGTACGAAAAAAGACAATAACATACGTCTGTGCGTTGATTACCGCAAATTGAACCAAGTGACGAAATTTGATGCTGAACCTATGCCTTTACTAGAAGAGCTACTTACTAGACTATCGAATTCTCATTTCTTCACTAAACTTGATTTGTCTAAGGGATATTGGCAAGTTCCTCTATCCGAACACGCCAAACCATTTACTGCTTTTTCGACACCAAGGGGTCTGTTCCAATGGAATTTCATGCCTTTCGACCTCATGAACGCCCCTGCAACATTCGTACGCATGATGCGTCGAATCCTATCTCATCGCTCAGATGTCATTGCATATCTTGATGACATCTGTCTTTTCAGTGATACTTGGGAAGATCACTATAACGGGTTAAATGAACTATTGTCTATCTTACGCGAGAATAACCTGACAGCAAAACCATCTAAAGCTTGTATTGGTTTTAGCAAAATATCTTTCTTAGGTCACCGTGTTGGTCATGGTTTCTTAAAAACAGAGGACCATAATACAAGTAAGATACTTAACATTTCTATTCCTAAGACTAAAAAGCAAGTGCGAAGTCTCTTAGGACTCATACAATTTTATGGACGATTCATCCCGAATCTGTCCTCAATCATGTCACCTCTTTCTTCTTTGTTAAAGAAAGGGTCTCCTAATATAGTCCATTGGACTCAAGAATGTCAATCCTCTTTGGATAAGGTTAAAACTATGTTTTCTACTTCACCTATTTTAGTGTTACCTACTAAAGATAAGACATTTATTCTTCGTAGTGACGCTTCATCCACAGGGATTGGAGCAGCACTAATGCAAGAGTACTCTGGAACTCTGCATCCTGTGATGTATATTTCTCGGAAACTAAATGCCGCAGAGAAGAATTAATCGGTCCTAGACCGTGAGTTATTGGCTATGGTTTGGTCAATCCTGAAACTTCAAAGATTTCTTCTTGGCGCGCATTTCATTGTGGAAACTGACCAGAAAGCTCTTACGGCTATTCAGAGAAAAAATCTGAAGAGCGCAAGATCAACGCGATACACGATTGCTCTTCAGCCGTTTCATTTTTCGGTGCGAGCTATCCGTGTTTCAGAAAATGTGATGGCAGATATCTTATCTAGATGCCCACATGATTCCACCTAACCGTTAGATCCTGATATTTTTACACATCTAACTCTACTACACTTTTTCTATACTAAAATATGTACACATATGTAATATATCATATATATTGATTGTATCACTACTTAGCGGTTCATTGATGTATATTCACCGCTGATCTTTTGATTGTGGCATTGCCAGTATTGTAGTATGCATTGGTGACACCTCTCTGGAAATATTTATGCTTAGAGAAATACTTTCTCTGAGATATTGAGTTATATTCTCACTTGTCGTACCATATGACGACATAGCATCACATTAGGCGTTACATTTGTTTGGAATGTTTATCATCTGCGCATTATCATTCGTGCGTTGCGAGCCTGTTGTATGTTGCTCCTAGATGTATTTCAAAAAAAAAAGTATCATTTTTTTTCCCGGGGGGTGTGGTAATCTGTTGCACATATTTTTGATGCACAGAGTACAAAAATTACGATATGACTAATTGATATGAAAAAAAGAGATTACTTTGGTTTTAGTCAAAGTTAGATCACCCATGATTTGATTTATACTTTTGATTATGTGGATGATCTCCCCTTGAATAGTGATTGCGCGGATTAATACCGAATTGATGTATTTCTCATTTGTTAGGGCCAGAATATAGATTGATCTTGTTCAATATGTTTATGGCCTGAATTTATATGTATTACTTGTCTAGTACAAGAAGATTCAGTCTTATATTGTATATCTTTGTATGTTTAGGTCGGACTATATTCTTTGTACTGGGGCAGGTTTTCGTTTCTCGAGACATGCGTGGAGAGTCTCGATAATGTCGGCGAAGATGGCTGAGTGTGTTTCCTTGGGCTGGTCCCTTTTCAGGGTTAAAAAGTGATTTGTGCATGTTTTTCCAGGAGAAGTTTGTGTCTCTGCAAGAGTCTATTTGTCAGAGATTCTCCTCATGCACTTTGTTATTAATTCGGACTCCAGGTAATGCCAGACCCTTTCTTTTGATGATCTCTACGTGGTTAGGCCTAGATGGAGTCATATTTTCGAACATCGTTGGTCGTTGATACACCATTGAAGATGACAGGTTTCCCAACAGTGCTGATGTCTACATGTAACAACTTTAGTAATGTGGAACAGTAGGGAAACGCTAGGAAATTATTGATATTCAAATTTTGAAATAACTTTGGCTTATCATTGTCCTTCTTATGAGTGAGTGAGCGAAAACTCAGGAAGGTAGCCATCTTGCTTTCTTGTCATCATTATGGATCACTGTCCTGAGAACAGTATACCAAACCTATTATCGGACAGGGATATGGAGATCTCATTAATATGAAAACCCCTATCGTGGTTTAACTTCATTATATAAAGATTTGCTATATGTCGCTGGAGAACTTAGTCAAGAAAAAGGTTCGGCCAGTGAACCCTTTATATGTTTACACACCCACACCCACTGATGCGTTCAGTCAGTTAGGGGATGTGGCAATAGTCTGCCAAAACATTGAATGACTCCTTCTATTTTCCATCATATGTGAATGCTGCATGAAAGATGATCTACTGTTCAAATACCTAATGATATATATGTCAACATGTCCCATGACTATGTTCCGTGCTGTCCTGATGTGTGCGTCCATATTAAACGGTGTGAAATGCCCGCTGCAGTTCAAGTCGTCATTGCCTTGCATGAGAGTGTGTGAGAGATATTATCAAGTGGTCTGTTACAACGAACTATCACACCATTCGCGTTACTTGACACTCCCACTCAATGTCAACATGACAGGTTGATTTAATGGTGCAGAAGTGATCTAAAGAAGACCTGCTTCAGTGACCGAACACACGACATCATATTCCCGCTACTATCACATGCCCGCTGTCGTCCCAGACACCAATGTGAGTTCACCCATCATCGCTGTCGTCACAGGTTTACCCACATCAACCCACATACCCAGCCTTTCATAATTTCCTACATCAACAACGACTCTTGACTATGCACCTTACACTTGGAGGTCGTACTTGCCGGAATACCCCACTTATTCAACAACTGTACCTCAACATCCCGCTTTCTACCAAATGCATCATCTATCACAACAAAATCCACCCCACTTCTATTTTCAACAACCCTCTCCTCCACATTAACAGCGACTGTTGTCCTCCCTAGTTGTCTCTGTAACACCAGCAACTGTTGATTGTTGTTTATATATATATATATATATATATATATATATATATATATATATATATATATATATATATACTATATATATATATATATATATATATATATTGTATATATATATATATATATATATATATATATATATATATATATATATTTGTTTTAGACACTGTTTGCCTGTCTGATATGAGCGCTTGATTTGTTACACTTTTCACTTCTTTTTCACGTAATTCAATTAGCTGAATTGTTTGTAATTCATTTTTAAAGTGCCCCACTTATTAATACCACCATAAATTCACCTTCCTTGGAAAATTTGTTAAATTTAGTATTTATTTACCTTTTTATTTGAGCGCAAGCTTCTTTACATAACATAAATGCCAGGTACTTATGAACAGTTACTAACCATGAATGGTTTACGACTTGGCCATCTGAATGTAAACCATCTTTTAGGTAAACTTCCAGAACTCACACAAGTTCTCAATCAAAATTTCCATGTTTTTGGGCTTTCAGAAAGTCGTCTGAATGAGAAAATAACAGATGGTGACATTGCACGTAGTGGTTTTAAAACTATTCGGCGAGATTCTAGTAGACAATTAGAGACAGGTTTAGCAGTTTATATTTCCACTTCTCTCAGTTATCGCCGCAGAAACGATTTAGAGACCATAGATATAGAATGCATATGGTTAGAGGTAAAGCCACAAAAGCAAAGACCCATTGTAATAGGATATCTTTATCGAAATCCCAGTGTAGGAACAACATGGTTTGAAGATTTCACGAACATGATGGATAAAGTTATCACTACAGTCAATGAAATTATTCTTCTTGGTGATTTCAATATTGATATGCATAAGCCACATCAAACATAGACCAACATCATAGTATCGTACAACATGAAACAAATAGTCAACAAACCTACCAGAGTAACAAAAACATCATCCACACTGATCGATCACATCTATGTAACATGTCCAGAAAAAATTATAGAATGTTCCATCCCTACTATTGCTATGAGTGACCACTATCCCATATGTTGCACTTGGGCAAAAAATGGGTACAAATCTCCTAAAAATAAACACATCAGTATTGAATATAGAAGTCTAAAAAATTTCAACCAAGAATTATTTTTAAATGATTTGCGAAATGCGCCTTTCGCCGATGTTTACCAACTTCCTGATCCTGATGACGCCATTGCATATTGGACACGGACATTTTATAGTATTTTTAATAAGCATGCGCCTACTAAAGAAATTCGTGTAAAAAGACAAAAAAATTTCCATTTATCACACAAGAAGTACTTGCCGCTATGAGGCAGAGGGATCGAGCGCACAAAAATAAGGACATCCTTACATATCGGGCAGCAAGGAACAAAGTACAATATTTAATTCACAGAGAAAAGAAAAACTACTTTAGTCATTTAGTTCAAAGCAAAAGCAACAGTAGAAATATATGGAAGGCAATAAATACCTTGGTGAACAAAAAAAATTCGCCTGACTCACAAAATCCCAATACTTCATTTACTTGTACAGACTTCAGCAATCATTTTCAGGCAGACATCCACAATATAAAATCCGCCATACCTTCTTCCCCTTGTGACTTCAGCGAATTATCTACGTTCTGCGAGAACAAGTGTACTAACACCATTCCATGCGACATTCCTTTTATAACAGTTAACGAAGTTTATAACTATTTTATTGACCTTAAAGATAATAACTCATCGGGACTTGATGGAATCGGTAATCGAATACTGCGTTATGCTGCACCAGCTATTACTGATACACTAACATACATATATAATCAATGTCTCGCAAGGAGCTACTTTCCATCTGCCTTTAAAATCGCTAAAGTATACCCTCTTGTTAAACCTGGTTCATCAGATAATAACAACCTTGGTAACTATAGGCCCATTTCTCTTATATCGTCGCTGTCCAAACCATTGGAAAAACACATACACAAAACAGTAATAGAACACCTAACCAATAATGACCTACTAGTTGATAATCAGTCGGGGTTTAGACCAAAACATTCATGTCACACAGCCTTAACAAAAATGATAGACAACTGGCATCTAAACATCAATAACGATAATTTATGTGGAGCAATCTTTGTAGACTTTAAAAAAGCATTCGATATGATAGATCACACTATTTTAATCAGAAAATTAGAAACAATGAAAGTAAATCTTAAGCTGGTGAAGTTAATTAAATCATTTCTGACAGACAGACAACAAGTGGTGTCTTACAATAATTCTTTGTCCAACCCAACTGTTGTCGATATCGGTGTTCCCCGGGGCTCTATTCTCGGCCCTCTTCTCTTTGCCGTATACATTAATGATCTTCCTCTGCACATCAAACATTCATCCTGTGACCTGTTTGCTGATGACTGTACTATTTACATTAGTGACAAAAGTTGCACTGCACTAGAACTATCTTTACAAACTGACACACATAATATTATTAAGTGGAGCAACGAGAATCGAATGCAAATAAATATTAATAAAACGAAATGTATGTTAATATCAACCAGACAAAAACTACAAAACTCGCAGAAAACAACACTTCAGCTCTACATTGGAACATCACTAATTGAAAACGTAAATGAACATAAAACTCTAGGTCTAACTGTTGACCAGCACCTAAGTTGGAACTCACATGTAAATGCACTCACAAAGCTAACGGCACAAAAAGTTTATCAATTAGACAAAATCAAACACTTCCTGGATGAGGGGGCAAGGAAAATGTTCTACACATCTCACATACAAACATACCTAGACTATTGTTCCACAATCTGGGATGTTTGTTCCATATCCAACACAAAAAGGCTTCATTCACTTCAAAAACGTGCAGTGCGCCTAGTTGCTGATAAACACCAAACACATTGTATAGATCTATATAAGTATCTTAAAATATTACCCCTTAGAAAGCGCTTCTTATTTAATTAACAAAGTTAAATTTGCTCACAAAATCTTGTCACATAATGCTCCAACAATTGTGGCCACTTTTAAAATTCAATGAAAAACGTAGTCAGCGCTTAAACCAGTTAGAGGTACCCAAGCCGAGGCTAGATTTGTACAAAAAGAGCTTGGCTTACTCAGCTGCTCATCTTTGGAACAATCTTCCACGTGACCTGAAAAACATGCACAGTCCCTACTCATAATCGTAGACTGTTCAAATACATTATGAGTGCAGATTATATGCCGCCCTAAGGGATTATGTTTCGAATTATTATTATCTAATATACTGTATGGAGGGTCTGATGACCTAGTTTTTCATTTTAATATACCTACTTCTTAATTGTAATCAGATATTGTAAATGTATGCTTTTATACTACTTATAATGTTGCATCGCCATTGAACTAATACCTTAAGTATGTTGGAGAATGTCTGGATACCTAGCAATAAAGATGAGTAAGAGGAAGGGCAAAATGCAAGATGGGCCTATATGTACGATTCTCATCTATCAGTCAATACCCTTTACCTCCCTAAGGAGCATAGGTCATAAAACTGGATCTCACTCCATGTGGCAGTATCTGCTTGGGACTCAAAGTCGCTCACCTGTGGGAACATTTTCCGCATGCGCTGACAACACATGAAGTCCCAGCTAATTCAGCAGATTTCCAAAATGTCACGAGTTCTTATTATATGCCATCATTATCTGATTACGTTTCAAATTATCTCTTATTTACCGTATGAATGGTTTAGATTGTGTTTGTTAGTTTTTTTTTTTATATTTATTTATTTATTTTTTTATTTTTTAAGGTATTAATTTTTGTTAATGTATTTTAATTAATAATTTTTCCCCCCTTAAATTTGATTATGTCTGCATGTTACAAATGTATGTTATTATTTTACCTCGATAATGTTGTATGCTTAAATAATGCTAAAAATACATGTGCTATTGAAAGGATACTATATGAAAGGTGAGCGAAAGGAAGGGCAGAATGTTAGACGGCCCTGCGTGCCCAATTCTCAACCCTTTGAAAATAAAGTTCGTTCGTTCGTTCGTTCTCTAGCGTATATGTGATCTGCACTGCCTAACTCACGATTCTGACTGTCGCTGAAAAAGCGCGCACAACCGGATTTCTGTTCACGTCTTATTTGCTATATGTACCATTATAGCACGTATAAATGCTAGTGTAGTAGCAGGGATAATGCTAGCATGGAAGGCCATGCGGTCACAGTATCTCTCGTTTCACTTTGGCTACATTTGCTGTTACTATGCTGATGTATAATGCTGAATCAGGTTGCTTTGAGCATGGGTTGATTATAGCTGCTAACCCATTCTTTATTATTATTACTTCATTCTTTTAAATAAAGTCTAGTACTGTAGTAGTTTTACTCATTTATCTATTGTGTTTCCTCCCCAGGTTTTGTCATGTGCATGGAAGTCTCGTACTATTACTAATTTACAGGGGAATTTTTGCTATAATTCCTTGTATATCATTTTCTAGTAGATTTACGGTAGTAAATCCTACGTTTTATTATTTTTAGTGTGTCCTTGTCAATGTGTGTATAAAAACTTATGCATTCAAGATTCGCATAGCTCTCGTGTATCATCAGTTGCCTGTAGTGGAAAATATCTGTCCTGTAAGAAGTTTTGTATTTGTAATGGTGGAAAATGGACAATGCAAGCATAGTATATGACTGTGCAGCTCACAGCAGTAAAAAAAAATGGACAACCTACAGCACCAGGCACTATGTACAGTAGCTGGAGCCTCAAGATCAACATCACAAGAAGCAGTTGAGGTAGCACAAGGAATAATACCACACAAGCTAAGAAGAAAAGATCTGAAGTAAATGGGCAAAGTCCAAATCGACAAAAACCACAAAACAAATGCAATGTTTGTGAAGAATGTCCCTTTGACCTGAGACACCCCTCTGGAACCCATAAGACACCCAATAGGGTGGAAGTGCATGGAGGAAATCGAAGAAAACAGTATTATAGCAAATGCAATACACTTTAGTAATAAATACACACCAGTGATTCAGCCTTAGGAGCTCTGGAAAGAAAGGCAGACACACCTAAAAACTGCTAAAAGATCCAACCCGAACATGTCAGATATCTAGAGAACCAAAAAGTACCATGCAACAGAAAAATAAGTAGACTTCAACTAGGAACAGGCTATTTCATGGTGGAGGAACTCTGCTGTGCAACATGTCTGGAGAAAAACACCATAACACATTATGTGTTAACATGCAAAAAATACGAACAGCACAGAAAACCACTAATGGAATATTTGAGAACCCAAAACTCGACATCAATGTCACTGGAAAATGTACCGAAATTTGACCTGCCCAGGGAGCTGCACAACATAATTAAATTGTATATTACCGGAACCAACATATAACAACTAGAACAAATTAGAATGACAAGGAAAAACAAACCAAAAAAAAAAAAAAAGTACATTCAATCTCACTACAAGAATTATATACATAAAATAAAAACCAAACTAACAAAAACTAACCAAAAGCCCAGCAGAAAAAAGATGTGAATAGCGAGAGAGAGCAATATGTTATAATGGAAGAAGAAACATTACAGGCACCACTGATGCATGTCGAAATATATATAAAATGTTGGGAGAAGGTTCCGTTGCCAAAGTACACACTAGGGTAGTCAAACAACACGTACCAGCATAACTACAGTGAGCTGACAACACCTTCCTTAAAAATTAATGATATACTGTTTTTTTTTCACTTGGCACAAAGCTGCATGACATTTTAATCATAACAACCACATACATTAAACATTGCCACAGCAAAAGGCAGATAAATTACATCATGGAAGAGCCAACACATAAGACAAAAAACAAAGTAATACACTATATGCTGTGATGAATACTATTTACCCAAATTATAACCCAAATGGGGATGAACTGAGTATCCATTGCACCATAAAACACCAGCTTTCAAATGCGGTGTTCAAAAACCTATGATAACCTATTGCTTTCTTTTGCAATGGAACTTATAATAAGTAAACAAATAATGGAACTGCAGCACCAGTTAGTGATGAAGTATTTAATTATGTGGAAGGTTAAACTACAAACAAATGATAATATATTATAATAAAAATATTATAAAGGACCAATGCAGTAACACTTATCAATATTTTCACCTTTATAAACAATACTATGCAGAAAGTGAAAATAAAGACCTTAAATGTAATAGCATAAATGACAAGCTACAATCAACAATGAGTAAACGACTGGTCCAGAATGCTATTTCCATGGAAATGGTACAGTTTAAAAAACGCAAAAATACATTAAAATATCTGGGCATGTTAATAACAGTAGATGGACGATATATATTAGACGTTATGTGTACAAGTAAAATCAACTTTCTATTTAAAATGAAGAACATGTTTTGCAGCAACTCATATACATATACATAGTTGATATACGTATTCTCATTTGTCAGAAGATGAAATAAGTATGCACAGTATTCATATATGTGACAAGATGATAAAAATGCATAAGCAATAAGTGACATATTATGATCTGAAGCAGTGTAATGAACAATCTGCTTATACCAGAATATGATGGCACATGCAGGATGAAAAAAAGAAATTATTTGGCATTGATATTAATGCACAGTATTCATATATGTGACAAGATGATAAAAATGCATATGCAATAAGTGACATATTGTGATCTGAAGTAGTGTAATGAATAATCTGCTTATACCAGAAAATGATGGCACATGCAGGATGAAAAAAGAAATTATTTGGCATTTGATATTCATGCACAGTATTCATATATGTGACAAGATGATAAAAATGCACATGCAATAAGTGACATATTGTGATCTGAAGCAGTGTAATGAACAATCTGCTTATACCAGAAAATGATGGCACATGCAGGATGAAAATAGAAATTATTTGGTATTTGATATTCATACCAGAAACAAAAAAAATCACTTGACATGTCATCTACGTCCACATTGTTTATTTATGTCTGTATATTAAAATAACTACAAAAGCAAGAAGTGAAACATTGTGATGTGAAGTGGCAATTAATATGACATTGTACACGTTACTAGTTAACTAGGAACATCATCATGTAAAACAAACAGAAACCACCACCACAAGAGCAGATGGAAGCAAGTAAGCAGGTTTCCTGCAAGAATACCAGCTTCGGTGGTGGCTCCTTGTTCAATGACGATCAACGATAACAGAAGTACTGCATCGCAACCGGATGGATGCTTAACATCATGCAAAAGGTATGTCTCCATAAACCAATGATGCAAGATGACACGAATCCTTGCATGGAGACGTATCGCAAGGAGGGCAGCTTCTCATGATGAATTCAACTCTGATAAACAATGTTGTGTTATCACAGAACATAACTTTCAGCAATACAAAGAAAAAATGAACTGAAAGGGTCTTCATCTCTTAATGAATTTCTCCCCATAAATTCATCAAGATATGAGGGAAATAAATCCCTGCTAGTTCCATAAAAACTGTAGCTAAGAGTGATAAAATAAATAAATGAAAATACGCTAAATAACTACTGCTATGATACCTAATTACTTACGCAATGTGGATGGCAGATGCATATATATAACAGAAAAACACTACAAACTAACTTTCATAAGCAAAAACACCTGATGCAACAAAAAAAAAACGTGATGTAGCGATGAAAGAATGAATAAAAGCGAAAGAATATATAATAGTCGTGTAGTGCGATACTTATCAATTGGAAACCCACTTCGATACCTCGCGAAATGCCCGGAACAAGAAATTTTAAAGGGAGATAACTGTAAAATACCCAAATTCAGTGCGGAGCAAAAAAGGTACGAGTAATAGGAAATTACCTGTGGTAATTTCCTATTTCTCGTACCTCTTGCTCCGCACATAATATTCACTTGGAGTTATTTCCCTGCAGTTTCCTGGACATGTATCGTAGTGTGCAAGTATCGAATATGAAAAAACGGAATTATAAACAAAATGTGGAAATAATTGTAAGACAAATGAAAACACGCACACCACACAGTTTGATGCTTTTGATTTATAGTTTAATACACTTTTCTTTGTCACTATTAATATTTTATAACATTCCCCCTCCCCCTGAAGGACAGACTCACAGACTGACAAAATATATTAAATGTTCAATTTATTAACGTACTGATTCATGTATTGACTGACACACCGAGGGATTGACTGATTTACTCCTTTTGATTGACTGAGTGATAGACGACGGGGAACTGTAAGGATCAACTTTTAAAATGATGTAACAGGCGGATTGATTTATGGGTGGACTGAATGAATGAATGACGAACTATCTGATCAATGTATTGATAGAGTTATAGTTGAGCAGACAACATAAACAACATGATGAGTTACCATCCCCATTTACACCATCACATTAGTCAACATATACAACATGTCGATTTACCATCCTTATGTACATCGTCATGTTAGTCAACTTATACAACATGATGAGTTGCCATCCTCATGTACACCGTCATGTTAGTCAAGTTATACAACATAATGAGTTACCATCCCAATGTACACTGTCACGTTAGTCAACTTTTACAACATGCTGAGTTACCATCCCCATGTATACCTTAATGTTAGTCAACTTATACAACATGATAAGTTACCATCCCCATGTAAAGCATCATGTTAGTCAACATATACAAGATGATGAGTTACCATCACCATATGCACCATCAAGTTAGTCCACTTATACAACATGATGAGTTACCATCCCCATGCTCACCATCATGTTAGTCAACTTATATAACAGGATGAGTTACCATCTCTATATACGCATCACGTTAGTCATTTTATACAACATGATGAATTACCATCCCCCATGTACACAGTCATTTTAGTCAACTTATACAACATGATGATTTACCATCCCCCATGTACACCGTCACGTTAGTCAACATAAATAACATGATGAGTTACCATCCCCATGTACACATTACATTAGTCAACTTATACAACATCATGAGTTACCATCCAAATGTACACCGTCACATTAGTCAACTTATACAGCATGATGTGTTACTATACCCATGTACACTGTCACATTAGTCAACTTTGACAATGATATGTTACCATCCCCATGCACACCGTCATGTTAGCCAACTTATAAAACATGATGATTTACAATTCTCATGTACACTGTCATGTTATCAACTTATACAACATGATGAGTTACCATCTCTGTGTTCACCATCATGTTAGTCAACTTATACAACATGATACTTACAATCACCATGCACACTGTCATGTTAGTCAACTTATACAACATGATGAGTTACCATCCCCATGTACACTGTCATGTTAGTCAAAATATACAACATGATGAGTTACCATCCCCATGTGCACCGTCATGTTAGTCAACATATACAACATGATGAGTTACCATACCCATGCATATCGTCATGTTAGTCAATTTATACAACGTGATGAGTTACCATCCCCATGTACACTGTCATGTTAGTCAACTTCTACAAAATAATGCGTTACAATCCCCACGTAATCCATCGTTGTTTGTCAACTTACACAACATGATGAGTTACCATCCCCATGTACACCATCACATTAGTCAACATATACAACATGACAAGTTACTATCCCTATGTACATCGTCACGTTAGTCAACATATTGTCAACATGATGAAGTACCATCCTCATGTACACTGTCATGTTAGTCAACTTATACAACATAAAGAGTTACCATCCCCATGTACACCATCATGTTAATCAACTTATACAACATGATGGGTTACCATCCCCGTGTACACTTTCATGTTAGTCAACTTATACAACATGATGAGTTACCATACCCATGTACACTATCATGTTAGTCAACTTTTACAACATGATGATTTACCATCCCCATGTACACTGTCATGTTAGTCAACTTATACAATGTGTCTAAGTGTGCAGTAGGCATATTCTTTGTTTGTCTCTTCATAGTTATCCCTTTTGGAATGTCAGGGGACTAAAGAACATGTAATGCTCCTAAACTTCCATCTCAGAATGTTTCCAGAACCTTTGTGGATGAGTTAGTCAGTTCTAATTCTACAACACTCACAGTGGTTTCCTCATGGAGTTATATGTATACAGGATAAAGCTCAGAGACTGGAAGTCTAAATATAAACAAATAGTCTGTATAACTGCCAAAGCATAAACAACAAAAAGGAAAGAACATTGTGTACGAGCTCAGTCTGTCTGTATTACTCTCTGTTCTTGGTCTCACACTCTCAAACTTTTTTGACAGTGGTGGCACAAAAAGCATTCTGGGCCTTGAGACTATGTGCAAGGTTTCTGTGACTCATATTGCTTATATGCTGCAGGGTGTTTTCCAAGTTAATCTCCTGTAAGAATGTGACCTTGTGATGTGAAGGTGGCTTTGGACCTCTGAGATGTAACTAAAGGTGTGGCGGCAAGCAGCCGTGATCTGTGTGTCCTGGCTTCTACCGGATGGTGACTTTGATGTTATATGCTAGGTTGTAAGTCATTTCAGCCAGTCAGATTTTTTTTTTGCTGCTGTCAGATTAGAGGCAATCTTCCAATGCCTGCTGCACTAATTTTATATAGGTGAAGGTTGTCAGAGGGTTTATTGGGGGTTTTTATAACTGGCTGTATTGTTTTCAAAGAATGGTGTTTATCACTGCAATCCCTAATAATAGCCACTTCAGTCATATCTGATTACTGGAATGTGCCGCTGAAGTGACAACATTCAGCAGTTTATTTTCCTGGTGTTCCTTTGAATGTTTTCTCCTCTCCTCTGCTTGTTGTGAGATCTTATTTTCGCCAAATATGAGGTGGCGTCATAGATAACATCGTCATTTGGTGCGACTGGAGCTTCACCAATCCAGGTTGCAGGATTTATGTCGCTCTTGCACACATCTTTGAACCTCAGCTGTGGTCGCCCAATTGTTCTGTTGCCATCTGCCAGTTGTCCGTAGAAGACATCTTTAGGGATGCGACCATCTTCCATGTGATGTCTGAGCAGTGTATACATGCTTTGAAGGCCAATACGTGACAACACCTCGACATGTGTCACTTTGTCCTTCCAAGAAATACTGAGAATGTGACGTAGACACCGCACATGGATGGTACTGAGCCTTCTTTCTTGTGTAACATAGGTTGTCCATGTCACTGTAATCCCAAATTGGTACATAATCATAATTCTCTACCTGGTTTGCATATTTCCTTAGGTAGGTCTAATTTAATACCTATTGCCATTTGAATATAGTTACAGCAGGTTTAAGAACTAGGCTTGTTCTGTGGCTTTTCTGTGATTCCCCAACAAACTAAACTGAATTCATGGGCTCTAGTTCCTTAAAAGACAATAACACCTTAACGAAGACCATAATAGAAAGCAGAGTTGAAGGCAAATGCACAAGAGGAAGACATCACTATAAGTGGGAGAATAACATCAAGAGATGGACATGAAAGATTCTTTCAGAGTGCACCATCAAGATAAGAGACAGAGGAGGTTGGAGATCCACTACAGCTGACATTTAATATGAAAATAGCAGCTGATGATGATAAAGCCCAAGTATTATATCCTGGCGCTATATGGCTCTGATAGAACCTGACATGTGACATTTGACTAGCAAGGGAATGTAGGTGTCATCAGTACATGTTCTCAGGCTAATAGTTTCAGCAAGGTAGCAACCAAAACTCCTTTTCTGGCCACTCTCAATCAGGCACTTGGTAAAGGGTTGAAAGGAACAAAATCTTTTTTTTTTTTTTTGGCCACCGCAAGATAACAATTTCTTGCATCCTTGTTTTTAAATCCAAAAATTATACATAACTGTTCAGAAAAAAACAAAAACGTTTAAAATGAACTTGAATTTCTCCTGGCACATTTTTATTGAAAAGTTAACAATGCACAACTGCCCTAAAAAGGGCAGGGATTCGTATCACTGGGCATATATGTTCGTTTATTAAAATATGTTTCTTTCTCTTTCTTAACAAGTAAACAAAGCTTTTGTAAACAACACGTCATTGCGAGTAAAAATACCGTATGTGATATTTTGTTAAATGTACACAGAGTTGAAAAATATAGTTTATAAATTAAAAAATACATTTTTTTTTTAAATGGGTACAAGTTACAAAGTGGTTACACGACAGAATGTCTACAAGAAAATAATATAGTGCATTTCCTGCCAAAATGTGAGAAGTATGAACAACAGAGTTATATTGTGTCGTAGACCTGATCATGTTGTTTGTTAAAGTTTGAAACATGGAGAACAACAAAAACAGCAACTAAAATGCTAAAGACTTTCACCAAAGAATGCTTGTATAGAATAGAAGGATTGAAATGATATGATAAAGCCACTAATGTGGGCCTGATGGCAGGAATATGTGGAGCAAGAGATGAGAACAACACACTGGCAATGGATAGGACACACACACAATGTGGAAACCTGTTGATAGCATTACAAGGTAGTCTTTGTTCTGGAATCCTCACGCTAACATGAGGCAGAGATAAACTAAAACAAACAAACACATAGAGAGGAAAGTTGGAGACAGAAGTGAAAATGATGAGGAAGATGTGAAAAGAACTTGAGTTGATGTCACGTGACAGGAGAACATGAGTTGATGCCACGTGACATGAGAACTTAAGTTGATGTCACGTGACAGGAGAACTTGAGTTGATGTCATGTGACAGGAGGACTTGGTATGTGTTTTTTTACGGCCTATGCTCCTTCGGGAGCTAAGGCGTATTGCATGACTAACTTATTGATGAACAACAGATAATACCAATATTAGATTATTTACAGGCATGCAATTCACCCATAACTGTAGAACAGGTTTTGAGAATAGACAGATGTAGAAAACTACAGAATATAGTAGGACAGTATATAACTTACTTACTTAGTTAGTCATTCCTTTTCTACCGTGAGGTGTAGAGGTTTACAAGAGACAGTGCCATAATATCCTATCGGCTGTCTTCCTCCTTGCCTGGTTCCATTCTAGTCCTCGGTCCTTCAAAGATTGTCTAATGTTGTCCTACTAGCGAACTCTGGGGGTCTGGATCCCTGGCTCTTATCCTCCCGTATCTGCAGTGGCAGCCAATCTTCTCACATTCTGCCTAGGCTGTTCCCAAGTCTGGTTGAAACAGGAGGAGGGCAGCCTGCATGGAGGCCTTAAGGATGCAGCCCCTCCATCATGCTAAGGCACAACAGGCCAATCTCTTGTCTGCCTTAAGCCTGATTAAACGAAATCCAAGAGAAAAAACCAAACTGATTCTAAAGCCGACGAACTGGAATGGAATAGGACTTATGGAATTTGGAATATAAGGAGTATGAATGGGAAAGAAGATGAGGTGGTGGAAGAGATGTGGAAAGCGAAGCTAAAAATCCTGGTTTAATGGAGACAAAGAAAAACGGACAAGGAGATATGGATCTCTATGGCAACACGCTGCTCTACAGCGGAGTCCCAACATCTGAAAGAGCTAAAGGGGGTGTGGGTTGCACTGGGGCTAAAAACCAAAAGGATAGTATCAAGGGATGAAACTTTGTCTCTGAGCGCATTATGGTGCTAAAGCTAAAAGAAGGAGAAACCATAGTCAACAGTATATAACAAGAACAAAAAATAATATGTAAGGATTAGAGAGGATATGCAGGGAAAGTGAGGGCCTGGTTCTAATAATACATACTGATGATGAAAAAAATAATGAGTGAACTGGTTGTCACCTGAACACCCCAGGCTTTCCCACCCTCCTCCCCTTTATTACAACCAGACAAGTAGGAGAGACTACCATTTTGGGACAAAGGAAAAAACATACACACGTACATCCACACTTTTGACATTTTAATTTATTCTATTTACAGTAACTGGAAAGGTGAAATGATCCCAGTATCAGGTTTCGGTAATTGAAAATATTATTTAAAATTAACGACACTATATACCCTGGTTATAATTCCCTACAGGTTGAACAGGATATTTTTCTTCATAAATGAAAAAAAAAAAAACAGTTTGTATAAGTTTTTGTATGAGCTAATACTTTTTATTATGTGCTTATATCAGAAAAAAAGCCAGTGGCCTAAATTTCCCCACATTTTGTCAAGTCTTGTAAATTTGAAGCATGGTGCATGTGGTCAAAAGATTCATTTTGGGTGCTTTAATATAAAGCAAAACTGTTTGATAATTATAACGACTGAAGCTTACCACAAGCTAAATATTCTGTCTGGATTAATCAGCACAAATTTCACCAATATGTTACAAATCGTTTTTTTCTTTTAATTTTCAAATCCATTTTTCTCAACATAAAATGTGGTTCAATATTTTTGTTATTTGTGGATAGGCCAATCCAGTTTGTGAATACTAACATCTGTGAGAAAAATGCTGGTTATAAAAATGTCACAGGTTATTTCAGGCGAACAGCAGGACACATAGAGAAATATAGAGAATATGTGATACTCAGAACAGAAGCAAAGAACAAGGTGCTAGCAGCAAAACAGAAGTCCTGTGAAGAATTTGGAGAAAAGCTAGAAAAAGATGCGCAAAAACGACAGATATTATTCTATATGACCCTAAAGAACATGAGGAAGGAAAAACAATGCCCTCTCAAATTCATAAAGGACAAGCAAGGCAAATTGCTTACTGCCCCGAATGAAGAAATGGAAAGATGGAACGAATATTTCTCAGAACTCCTGGATGGTGAGCATGGTGAAGCATCAGAAATGATAACCACTAGCTATTACTCTTAAAGGTCCTACAGGCAGGGTGGTGCAAAAGACAATATCAAAGGATTGGGAGATTGCCATCATAACACCAATTTTCAAAAAGGGTGACAATCAACAGTGTGGAAACCATAGAGGCATATCCCTTCTCAGTGTCCCTGGTAAAATCTACTCTAGAATCCTAGAGCAGAGACTCCGACGCCTAGCTGAGCCACAATTGGATGAGGTCCAGTGCAGATTCTGAGCAAACCGAAGTACTCAAGACCTAATCTTCACACTCAGACAGCTGAGTGAAAAGGCACTTGAGTATAAGAGTGAGATCCATCTTTGTTTCATAGACCTGGAAAAGGCATTTGACAGGGTCCCCTGGAGAAAACTTTGGGACTGTTAGGCAAGGACGAACATTCCAGCACCTCTGATTCATGCTATACAGAGCTTCTAAAAGTCTTGCAGAAATTATGTGAGGACAGCAAACCATAAGTCAGAAGAGTTCAAGACCACAACTGGTGTAAGACAAGGTGATATCCTGTCACCTTATCTTTTCATACTCCTCATGGACGATGTCATCAAGGCGTGTAAGGAGAGAACAAGAAAGTATTCAATGGGGTACTGGAAGATAAGACAGGTCTGTATTTTAGAGCTGGCATTTGCTGATGATGTTGCCCTGATTGCTAAATCAGAGGCACATCTCCAATCCAACCTGCAAGTCTGGAAGGAAGAGCTGGAGAAGAGAGGGATGGTCATAAGCAGCTCTAAAACAAAATCCATGGTGATATCACGAGAAGAAAGGAGACATCAGATTAAGATAGGAGAACAGGTCCTGGAGCAGGTCGACCACTTTAAATACCTCGGAGCTATTATAGACCGAAAGGGAGGCATCAAAGAAGAGTTGGCCACTCGAAAAGAAGCAGCTACGAAGACGGTTGTATACCGCTCCACATATGTCCCAGTCTTGACATATGGATGCGAGTCATGGGCAATGACTACAACCCACAAAAGCCAGATCCAAACCTCAGAAATGAGGTATCTGAGGAAAGTGGTTGAAGTAATAAGAAGAGACATGGTACGCAACCAGATGATACGTCAAGGCCTAAAATCCCATCCCCCTGCAGACCCAAGTAGAACAGTCCCAACTAAGATGGTTTGGCCATGTCTGCAGAATGGGAGAAGATCGGCTACCACAACAAGCATGGGAAACAAAGAGCCAAGGATTCAGACCCCCAGGATGATCCAGAGTCCACTGGGAGGACAACATTAGACAATCTTTGAAGGACCGAGGACTAGAATGGAACCAGGCCAGGAGGAAGACAGCCGATAGGATAGTCTGGCGCTCTCTCTTCCAAACCTCTACACCTTACGGTAGACACCAGAAGAAAATAACATTGTCCAAAGAGAGTTTAGGGAGAATCAACTACACAGTGTAAGCCAATATGCAAATATGGCTACATTAACTACCTCTGTATGCTAAATATATCAAGCGTTAATGATGCGCGACCATAAAATAAATGAGGTTAGTTTCAATAGTTCAGCAAAAGATATATCCTAATTAAAAAATTAATATCATAAATTGCACACATTGTTCCTTGAACATTAGAATGTTAGTAGTCACTTACTTACTTACTTAGTCGTTCCCCTTCTACCGTGAGGTGTAGAGGTTTGGAAGAGAGAGCGCCAGACTATTCTATCGGCTGTCTTCCTCCTGGCCTGGTTCCATTCTAGTCCTCGGTCCTTCAAAGATTGTCTAATGTTGTCCTCCCAGCGGACTCTGGGTCGTCCTTGGGGTCTGGATCCTTGGCTCTTTGTTTCCCATGCTTGTCGTGGTAGCCGATCTTCTCCCATTCTGCAGACATGGCCAAACCATCTTAGTTGGGACTGTTCTACTTGGGTCTGTAGGGGGTGGCATTTTAGGCCTTGACGTATCGTCTGGTTGCGTACCATGTCTCTTCTTGTTACTTCAACCACCTTCCTCAGATATCTCATTTCTGAGGTTTGGATCTGGCTTTTATGGGTTGTAGTCATTGCCCATGACTCGCATCCATATGTCAAGACTGGGACATAGGTGGAGCGGTATACAGCCATCTTCGTTTTCTTACCAACCTCTCTCCTGCTGAGGAATCCTCGATTTATGGCCTGAAAAAGTCTCCCAGCTGCTGCTTTTCGAGTAGTAGTCACTCGATAATTAAATTATTAAAAAGTGTCATGAGAACTTATTAAAAATGGCAATAAGTTGGCACGTAAAAATGTCAAAAATTTATGTACAACGTATTTGACAATTATTTCTGTACAACATGTTTCACAGCAATTAATGTGTATTGTTTCACAATTATTTCTGTACAACATGTTTCACGACAATTAATGTGTAATGTTTCAAAATTATTTCTGTACAACATGTTTCACAACAATTATTGTGTAAACAGTTGTAAAATACCCTGTTGATAAACAGTTGCAAAATACATTGTTGATACACAGTTGTAAAATACGTTGTTCATAAACTGTTGTAAAATATGTTGTTCATGAACAGTTGTCAAATACATTGTACATAAATGTCACATAGGTTTTTGGTCATAAATTGCCTACATCCTCTTCTTTTTTTCTTTCACCTGTATCCTCGAATATTTTATCATTCTTTACTTTTTTCCTGTATTTTTCACATGCATTCATTTGCGAAAAAATATTTTCTTCCCCATTCTAACGTTTACCTGTTTCTTTTCTCAAAACTGAGAATCGCACTAGTGATGGTATTATGTAGATGTCAGTGAAATGAAACTGTGACTTTCGCTTATCTCAGACAAGAGCAGACTTACGTCTACAGCATTCCCTGCACCAGACAAAATACACGGTGATTATTCGTTTCACCAGACCCAGATGCGACAAATATGTCGGCATTTTCACCTGCCACAACGAGTTGCATCGGCTGAAGCGCTCAGGTGAGGCTTGATAGCCGACACTTTCTCAGTGCAGTTTCAGACATTTGTCTGGGAATCCCACCTGACACGACACTCATTGTGGGCCATGGTCAGCGTGAAGTGTGAAATTGCTCTCTGCACTGCAGACGGGTTGTCTGAGATTCGCAACTGACACGAGCACTCTCGGTCAGTAGGTGGCAGTTACGGCATGCGTTTTAGTTTACGTAAGGTGTTTTACACGGAAAAAGGGAGGCTATTGCGTAGTTTATGGGAATAGGGTACATCTTTGTCTGGTGTTTCATATATACTGGAGGGAGTTAGATTTCATTTTTCACTCAGTAACTTCGCAGTCAAGACTAGAACAAGCCTTCGTTCGATTTCTAGAATCTCTGTTAATAGAGATGTCATTTAGTATGATCGTAGGGGTTTAAGTTCTTAGTAGTTCTGTGATGAGGTAATCTTATATTATTTATCTAGTATTTTATGAGTGTTAAAGTGTTTAATCGCTTATTTTGTTTCACTAGTTAGATTTGGTGCAGAGCGATTAATTTATAAGTCTGTATTACTTTCTAGGGACGGGTTTCAGTGGAAAGCAGAATAAATTATATTTCTAGCTTAACAATCATGCAGCTATAAATGAAGTTAATTTAACTGCTAATAATCAGACGTGAATATATATTTTCAACAATTTACTTATAACTGAAATGCTACATCAGTGAGTATTGACGGGATACGTATGTATTCCTAATTCACGATGTTTGATTTTAGGTATATATCTTATTTCACGGGAAGTTTAAATAATAAGTCAAGCGGTCGGCTTGCTGTTTAAATTGTAAGTTATAACTAGTACATAGTATGTATAAGTATTTTATATGTGGTTTTTCTTTATTCAGTGAATACTGTGGTTGACCCAAACTTGCCAGCGTTTAAGTACAGAGTAATATACGTGAAGTACAAAAACATTCTTCCTTAAAGACTTTAAAGAAGTAATGGGCCCAGCGAGCCTGATGTTATTCTTACTGAGAAAAACTCTAGTACAAATTTTTTTAGCCTTTGTGGCAAGTAACTTATTACAATCATTAACTGTTCCGACACGGTTACCAAGTGTGTGGTGAACCAAGATTATCTGTTCGAGAGAAGTTGTCCACCGGTCATATTCCAAAGTAAGGGAAACCTGGTGTTTCTGACATTTGTGTGCCCGCTTAAACCTAATTCTCACCTCGTGAGCCAAGTGACACTAACTTTAGGCTGAAAGAACTGTCTCAGGAAGCTGATGCTCCCCGGATGATTTTGACAAAACCACCAAACAAATCTGTAGAGCTGGGGTTGGTTTCATTCAACGACAGAAACAGAAAGTGTGTGAGTGTCACAAAGTCTGCGCCAGACAGGGAACAGCAGTACAGATAGGTAAGCACGTGAGCCAGGGTACCCTGATGAAAGAACCGAGTGAAAGTGAACTGAGTGATGTTGTTATGATAACCATTGATTCACCCACTTTGTAATTTCCTTATGAAAGATTTGCTGCTTAAGTAAATTGTTCCTTTAGAATAGATACTGCTGTCATAAGTCAGTTCATACCTTCAAAAAAGGACAAAATTAGACCCTACCCATATGTATCTGTGACTCTTTGGGCCATCATCTTTCTCTTAACGAGACTGTGGGTTAAACCTAGAGTTAAGAGCATAACGGGGCTATCATTCTTGTAGCATTTTCTTGATATTTTATGACTATTTGTATATGTTTCTTTTGATGTAACTTTTGGGTATTATGGTGGTGGAAGTTTAAAATGATAATTAAACTGCCTTTAAATTTAATAATCGTGTTGGTCAGCTCGTTCTAGAATATATTTAATCATTGTTATAGGGTTTCCCACGTCTGTGTGTTTAACTGTTGTCACGTGTATGTGCGTGCCCGTGAGTAGATAGAAATATATGTAATATATATATCTGTGTCTAGACTGTCTGACGCCTTAACAGCTGTCGTAGAAGATAGGTGAAAGAGAGAAGATTTCTCAATTTCAGAGACAGCCTCTATATCACAGTCTATCAACTCACTTGTGAAAATTCTATTGCTTTTACTAACTCTCACTGGGTCCATCACTTATTCTAATCTATACAGAAGGGACCAACCCAAGTCTTAATTCTCCTATCTAAAATCTATGACAAATGTGGTCTCGTTCAAAGGATTTTTGAACTTAGAATAGGAAGACGAGTGCGACAAATGTGGACTCGTCTATCGGGATTTTGAACTTAAGATTCTTTATTCTGATATAGAGTAAGAGTGTGATGTCTTGTGAGTTTTATACCTTTAAAAATAATTTATCCCCTAGACTATCGATCTGTTTACGGGCATGCTGACCACACAAACTGATAAGTTTTTCCACAGCATTTTGAATAATATACATTTGAGTTACAGGTTGACTGTCAGAATATATGTTAATTACTGATTTTGTAATACTAAACGCTGGTAAAGTTGTGAGTGTATAACATTCACTTGGGTTCTGAAGAAATAGGTGTTGGAGCTAAGCTAAGGAGTGCTTTCAGACAATTACGTCTTGTTAATTGCCTCCCTTACCCTACTGTCTTCAGGGGTGTACTTAGAGTGGATAATTAAGGGATTCTTTTTTCGCCAAAAACTTTTGAAATAATTATTGTGCTTCCACGGTAGCAACTTATTTTTCTGTGAATAATCTTAACTACCATTTATTTGGCGTAGTCGTTTGCATTAGGTGCTTTATTGCCGATTAATAGCAGCGATAGTTAGATACTATATTTTGGAGGAGGTATCCCAGGGTTAAGTATCATCTTTTGATTTTTGGTATTTTTTTCTCGTAAGTGGTAGAAACCAGTGTATCCTTTTCTTCTTTTTTTTGTTCTCGACTAGTCTCAGTCACTGACTTACTATGGCCGAGAGGGCAAAGCTTAGACAACTCCTCAGAGATGAAGCGAGAGAGGAGGGACTGGAAGGAGAGGAAGCGAAAGCGTTTGTCAGGGACAAACTTGAGAGATATGATGCGGAGAGGAAAGCAGCTGAAGCTAAAGAGGAAAAAGAAGAAGCTAGGAGGAAAGAAGCGGAAGACCAGCTATTACAGCAGAGGAAGATGGATGAGGAAATGGAAATCCGCAGGGAGAGACAGCAAGAGAAGGAGAGAGAGGAAAGAGAAAAGGAGAGACAGCATGAGGAAAGAGAGAAGGAGAGACAGCATGAGGAAAGAGAGAAGGAGAGGCAACATGAGTTGGCTCTTAAAGCTCTAGAACTCCAAAGTCGTGGGGCTGCCTCTACCTCCAGCAACGGAGAGTCTTCTCCTCATTCTTCCTTAACCGATCCTTCTAACACTCAATCTACTCATCTCACTGCTATGTCTTTTTCGCTAGAGTCTTTCCCTTGTCCTAACGAGAAGATTGACACGTATCTAGAAAAATTTGAGAAAATTGCAACTCTGTATGTTTTGGAGAGGTCGCGTTGGAATATGAAGCTTTCCCAGGCTTTGAAAAGTTCTGCTTATGATGTTTACTCGAAACTAGAAAGCAGCCAACAAGACAACTATGATCTGTTAAAGAAAGCGTTACTGGAGCGCTTTGAAATGAACGCGCGCAAATTTCTGCAACTGTTTCGCAACAGCAGGAAGAAGAATTCTGAAACTTTTCAGCAGTTCTCGTCTCGTTTGAAAGGATATCTGACAAAGTGCCTTGAGCTCTCGCAGCTCCCCTCTACCTATGAAGGTCTTGAGGAATTTGTTTTAACAGAACAAATAAAGAACTCATTGTCTGCAGATACCCGGAGATTTCTAGCTGAGCAGGGTGCAGAAAAGCTTGAAGACATCTTAGAGAAGTCTGAGCGTTACCATAATGCGCTGGCTGAACTACCGGCCACAAAGCGGAAAACGACAGAGGAGCATTTTCGAAAAAATAATCTAGATCAACCTTCTCATGCTTCAAATCAGAATAACCACAGAGAAACTGGACCTCAAAACCCCCCTTCTGAAAAATCCAAGTTCTGCAAGAACAAGTACCCCGATCACAGTAAACAGTCTGATCAACCCGACCGCCCTACATGGCAGCGCAGCCAGAAAGGACAAGGTGGCAAAGGGAAAACCCCTGCGCATGGGACAGATGATCAGAGCGAGCACACCGAGCCTAATTGCATCGGATGCTTATTGACAGTCTCGCAAGGCGGAAGTGTTGACAGTGATTCCCAACCTGTTGGGGATAGACCCTCAACGCGAGGTACTGTTATTTTGAACGGTTCTCAAAGTCTTTGTTTATTTGACACGGGGCTTTCTTATGATTGCATTGTTGCCAGAAACCTGGTTAAACCCGGTCAAAAGACAGGAGAGACTGTCAAACTTTGTAGAGTTTCTAAGAGTGATGCACCTACAGCGCTTCCCATCGCATTGGTGGAGATACACTCTGCTTTGTCAGAAGGGTGATCAAAGCGGCTGTTATGGATGACCCCATCTACCCAGTCATACTTGGCGGTAGATACGTGTCTATTGGGAAACCGGAAAAGCCGATTGTGGCAGCAGTAACTACAAGAGGGCAAAAGAAACAGGAGCCTGCACCTAATTTGTTACCTATGGAACTTAAAGAAGTGCAACAAAAGGATCCTACTTTGGCACTCTGCTTTAGGAAACTGCCCATGGCTAAGGAACCCACACAGCACGGGGACATTTTTTCTAAGGATGGCGTACTTAATCGCAGAACGGGCAAGCCTGATCAAGGTTACAACCAGCTCCTAGTACCGAAACAGTACAGAAGCCAAATCCTAGAAATGGGGCACTCTCTTCCCTTCAGCGGACATATGGGACAGAACGCCACAAACCAACATATAACCACTCATTATTGGTGGCCAGGAGTAAACACTGATATTATCAGGTATGTCAAATCCTGTGCCCAGTGCCAACGTGTACCACCCAAACAACGGACACCCCCAGTCCACATGGGTGAAATGCCAATAGTGGGAACACCATTCGAACAGGTTGTGATCAACATTTTAGGGCCTTTTGAAAGGACTAAAAGAAGGAACAGGTTCATCCTGACCTTAGTCGATACATGCACTTTATGGGCAGAAGCTATCCCGCTAACATGCGCAGATGCCAAGCATGTTGCAGAAGCCCTCGTGCAGATTTTCACTCGGTTGGGATTCCCGCAGCAAGTGTTTGACGGATAACGGATCTCCAGACCAAAACCTGTTGATGGATGAGATCGTTAAGATCTTGAGGACCCAACACATCCACACTAAGCCTTATACTCCGGCCGGAAATGTGCTCGTGGAACGTGCTAATGGAAACCTCAACATGATGCTAAGTAAACTGGCACAAGTGAAACCTGACGATTGGGATCTTTGTATTCCTGCAGCTTTATTTGGCTACAGAGAATCTCCTCATACGTCCACAGGATTTCCGCCAGCTACGCTTTTATTCGGCAGACCTATCAAGGGGCCGCTTGAAGCCTTACTTCAGTCTCTGACAGACGAGAAGGCCGATAAGACAGTTGTCTCAGCAAGTAAATATGTGTCAGTTTTAAAGGAAAGGTTGAAACTAGGATGGGACCTAGTAACGACTAACTTTAAGCGAGCACGCACAAAGCACGCTAACCGATACAGGAAAGTCACGAAAGAGAGAGAACTGGAAGCAGGAGAGAAAGTTTTGGTGTTACTCCGTACCGGAAACAACCAACTGAATATCGGATGGCAAGGGCCGTTTACCGTCCTGAAAAAGTTTTCTAAGGCTAACTACCAGATCTCTATTCAAGGAAAGGAGAAGGTTTTCCATTTAAATCTGTTAAAGAGATACTTGGAAAGACCAGTGCCAACCTCCGACCATCTCCTGACGATCGCCAAAACTGACGAAGATGACGATAGTGGCAGGGATATTCCACTGCAATCGCACAAAATCTTTCAAAAATGTCAGAAGCGGCGACGCTCTTTCAAGCGCGCATGGGAGAAATTCCAGAGAAAGGAAACTTTGGGGAGTAGACTTGAGTATGAATTGGAGAGAGATGGAGGGGGAAGATGAGAGGGAAGAAGGCAGACACCCTGAAGCTACGGATATAGGAAATTTATTCCCATAACGTAGACATGGAGTGCTTCCATATCTTAAAGGGGGGATGTTCTGTCACATAGGATTTTGGTCATAAATTGCCTACATCCTCTTCTTTTTTTCTTTCACCCGTATCCTCGAATATTTTATCATTCTTTACTTTTTTCCCTGTATTTTTCGCATGCATTCGTTTGCGAAAAAATATTTTCTTCCCCATTCTAACGTTTACCTGTTTCTTTTCTCAAAACTGAGAATCGCACTAGTGATGGTATTACGTAGATGTCAGTGAAACAAAACTGTGACTTTCGCTTATCTCAGAAGGGAGCAGACTTACGTCTACAGCATTCCCTGCACCAGACGAAATACACGGTGATTATTCATTTCGCCAGACCCAGATGCGACAAATATGTCGGCATTTTCACCTGCCACAACGAGTTGCATCGGCTGAAGCGCTCAGGTGAGGCTTGATAGCCGACACTTTCTCGGTGCAGTTTCAGACATTTGTCTGGGAATCCCACCTGACACGACACTCATTGTGGGCCATGGTCAGCGTGAAGTGTGAAATTGCTCTCTGCACTGCAGACGGGTTGTCTGAGATTCGCAACTGACACGAGCACTCTCGGTCAGTAGGTGGCAGTTACGGCATCCGTTTTAGTTTACATAAGGTGTTTTACACGGAAAAAGGGAGGCTATTGCGTAGTTTATGGGAATAGGGTACATCTTTGTCTGGTGTTTCATATATACTGGAGGGAGTTAGATTTCATTTTTCACTCAGTAACTTCGCAGTCAAGACTAGAACAAGCCTTCGTTCGATTTCTAGAATCTCTGTTAATAGAGATGTCATTTAGTATGATCGTAGGGGTTTAAGTTCTTAGTAGTTCTGTGATGAGGTAATCTTATATTATTTATCTAGTATTTTATGAGTGTTAAAGTGTTTAATCGCTTATTTTGTTTCACTAGTTAGATTTGGTGCAGAGCGATTAATTTATAAGTCTGTATTACTTTCTAGGGACGGGTTTCAGTGGAAAGCAGAATAAATTATATTTCTAGCTTAACAATCATGCAGCTATAAATGAAGTTAATTTAACTGCTAATAATCAGACGTGAATATATATTTTCAACAATTTACTTATAACTGAAATGCTACATCAGTGAGTATTGACGGGATACGTATGTATTCCTAATTCACGATGTTTGATTTTAGGTATATATCTTATTTCACGGGAAGTTTAAATAATAAGTCAAGCGGTCGGCTTGCTGTTTAAATTGTAAGTTATAACTAGTACATAGTATGTATAAGTATTTTATATGTGGTTTTTCTTTATTCAGTGAATACTGTGGTTGACCCAAACTTGCCAGCGTTTAAGTACAGAGTAATATACGTGAAGTACAAAAACATTCTTCCTTATAGACTTTAAAGAAGTAATGGGCCCAGCGAGCCTGATGTTATTCTTACTGAGAAAAACTTTAGTACAAATTTTTTTAGCCTTTGTGGCAAGTAACTTATTACAATCATTAACTGTTCCGACACGGTTACCAAGTGTGTGGTGAACCAAGATTATCTGTTCGAGAGAAGTTGTCCACCGGTCATATTCCAAAGTAAGGGAAACCTGGTGTTTCTGACATTTGTGTGCCCGCTTAAACCTAATTCTCACCTCGTGAGCCAAGTGACACTAACTTTAGGCTTAAAGAACTGTCTCTGGAAGCCGACGCTCCCCGGATGATTTTGACGAAACCACCAAACAAATCTGTAGAGCTGGGGTCGGTTTCATTCAATGACAGAAACAGAAAGTGTGTGAGTGTCACAAAGTCTGTGCCAGACGGCGAATAGCGGTACAGATAGGTAAGCACGTGAGCCAGGGTACCCTGATGAAAGAACCGAGAGAAAGTGAACTGAGTGATGTTGTTATGATAACCATTGATTCACCCACTTTGTAATTTCCTTATGAAAGATTTGCTGCTTAAGTAAATTGTTCCTTTAGAATAGATACTGCTGTCATAAGTCAGTTCATACCTTCAAAAAAGGACAAAATTAGACCCTACCCATATGTATCTGTGACTCTTTGGGCCATCATCTTTCTCTTAATGGGACTGTGGGCTAAACCTAGAGTTAAGAGCATAACGGGGCTATCATTCTTGTAGCATTTTCTTGATATTTTATGACTATTTGTATATGTTTCTTTTGATGTAACTTTTGGGTATTATGGTGGTGGAAGTTTAAAATGATAATTAAACTGCCTTTAAATTTAATAATCGTGTTGGTCAGCTCGTTCTAGAATATATATAATCATTGTTATAGGGTTTCCCACGTCTGTGTGTTTAACTGTTGTCACGTGTACGTGCATGCCCGTGAGTAGATAGAAATATATGTAATATATATATCTGTGTCTAGACTGTCTGATGCCTTAACAGCTGTCATAGAAGATAGGTGAAAGAGAGAAGATTTCTCAATTTCAGAGACAGCCTCTATATCACAGTCTATCAACTCACTTGTGGAAATTCTATTGCTTTTACTAACTCTCACTGGGTCCATCACTTATTCTAATCTATACAGAAGGGACAAACCCAAGTCTTAATTCTCCTATCTAAAATCTACGACAATAAACAGCTGTCAAATATGTTGTTGATAAACAGTTGTCACATATGTTTTTTCATAAACAGCTGCCAGAAAATTTTTTTCAAACACACATGCTAGATGTGACATGAAGAACCTTTGCTGTTAAAGTAGCTGTGAACAGCAAGTGATGTTATTATGTTGTAGATATCAGTGTTCAACATATGTGAGTCTGTACACAGTATACGGTGCTGAATAATGGTGCTGATTTCTAAAAATCAGTCTCTTCCCTCCTTGGTCCACTTTCTAGCATGAACAAGCCAACAAAGGTGGACTCCTTCTTGTATTGTACCAGGCCTTGACCACTCAAACACACTTCAATAAGATCTCCTTTGGTAAGATAAAATGTTCCACCTGTTGGGAGTAATAAGTAAATTAAAGCCAACCAAAAACTGTAACCTACATAAACAAATTAAATCAAATTTCAATACTTGCAGGCTTTAACTTTTGGACATTTCTTCTCAATCAAAGCAGTTAAAATGAATGGTCCGTGTGAGTCTGCAGATTAAAGTTAGAAATATGTAAGTGCCAGTTCTGGGTTGAGTTCTGCTATAGTATTCACCTGATCTGTAGAGAACATTTCATTGCTAATTGAAGGCATAATTAAAACTCACACTGAAAAAACGTAAATCTAGATGCAGCATTCAGATTTATCAATAGGAAACATTCATGATTGTCTCTGTGATATGATTTAACATGAATGACAGCAACAAGAATGAGATACAAACTTGGATATAGGAAACAGAAATATGTGTGGACAGGACCATATACAATTATGTCAGAAACAACAGTAGCTTGATTAATTAGGTTACTAGGTGAGAAGGTGGGAGATCATAATTAGGTTAGAACAGATATAGCAGCTCGGTTAATTACCCTGCCTGGGTCAAAAATATGGAAACAATAATTATGTATGGACAGAGACAGCAGCAGCTGGTTAAATAGGTTACTGGGTCAAATATATGGAGATTATCTAGAAGACATGCCATACTAAACTCAGTAGTCTCTTTCTTCTTTCTCTTGAGTATCATCTCTTGAGCATCATCTCTTGAGTATCATCTCTTGAGTATCATCTCTTGAGTATCATCTCTTGAGCACCAAGACAGCACTGTAGTTCCCCACCTTTATAGAGGTCAAACAGTCATAGTGTCTGTAGCTTTTTCTTTTAGGTGATGAGGTTTTCAACCCCACGGTCAAACTCACTTTAGTCCCCTCTTATCATATGCCTAGGGGGGAGGGGGGGGAGTGGTATTGTTAGTTGGGGTGAGTTTTAGATGGTATTCAGCTGTCCTTTTTTTTTTCTTTGCCTCCTCACAAACTTATGAAACTGCAGGAGATAAACTCAGTGTATGTAAAATAAACATTTACTTTAGTCCAGCTATACAGACTGGAGAAGAGAGCTGGAAACAGAGGTGAAAATAATAAGGAGAACGCGGAAAGAACTTGAGATGATGGCACATGACAGGAGGACTTGGCATGTGTTTGTTCTTCTTCTTCTTCTTCCTTCTGAAAAGGACGTTGGTTGCGTTGTGTCTGTTTACAGCAAAGCTGCGGTATTTGTGCTTTTCAGCCTACACATCCGACTTCCGCACAGCATTTTTTGGGACCGGGTTTGCCTTCCCTCTTCGATCCCTACTCCTTAGCCAGACTGCAGTGATGCAGCCTGTTTCCAGGACCACCACGTGGAGGTGGAGTAAGGTCTTGGTCAGCTCTGGTTCACTGACCCTGACGCAGGCAGTCAAGCTATGGGTCGATTACTGCATTCCTCACTTTTGATGTGTCTTGGGTCCCGCATGTGTTTGTTGAAGGCCTATGCTCCTCCTTTGGGAGTGGAGGGATATGAATGAATGAATGAATGACAGCCATTGAAGAGAACTGAGGGAAGCAGTATATGAAAAATGCTTTGAATTGATAATAATAAAAAACATCTTAATGCAGAAATAACAAAACACGCTGGAATAAGCATCATTATAAAAATGGTTAAGACATTCTTATGCATAATACAAAAGCTCTGACATGGCACTGCAATAATAACCAGGTCGGTAACCAAGAATCCAAACATTCTAAAACTTAAATATTCAAAAAATTGAAAGTTTATTCGACCTACTTTTGGTCGATTTTTTAACTGGATTTTGGGCAACTTGAGCTACTTTGGACAATGTCTGGGCTACTTTGGACAATGTCTGGGCTACTTTGGTGATATCTGAAAACTTAAAAAAATCCTATTTCCAAAACATGTCTGTCCCTGAGCATTTCATATCCTGGGTTACGAACCTGTGTCCTTTGGGGAGAAGAGGAAAGGGACACTTGAAAAAAACACAAAGCAAACAGCAAAGAGGGAGGAAGGAGAAGAAGAATTTATCTCAAGAGTGAACTGGGCTAACTCACATAACAGGTCTGAACAAATTGGGCTAGTTGAGATATTAAGTCAAAAATATTAAGTGAGTGCACACAACAGGTCTGAAAAATTGGGCTAGTTGAGATATTAAGTCAAAAATATTGAGTGAGTGCACACAACAGGTCTGAAAAATTGGGCTAGTTGAGATATTAAGTCAAAAATATTGAGTGAGTGCACACAACAGGTCTGAAAAATTGGGCTAGTTGAGATATTAAGTCAAAAATATTGAGTGAGTGCACATAACAGGTCTGAAAAATTGGGCTAGTTGAGATATTAAGTCAAAAATATTGAGTGAGTGCACACAACAGGTCTGAAAAATTGGGCTAGTTGAGATATTAAGTCAAAAATATTGAGTGAGTGCACATAACAGGTCTGAAAAATTGGGCTAGTTGAGATATTAAGTCAAAAATATTGAGTGAGTGCACACAACAGGTCTGAAAAATTGGGCTAGTTGAGATATTAAGTCAAAAATATTGAGTGAGTGCACACAACAGGTCTGAAAAATTGGGCTAGTTGAGATATTAAGTCAAAAAATATTGAGTGAGTGCACACAACAGGTCTGAAAAATTGGGCTAGTTGAGATATTAAGTCACAAATATTGAGTGAGTGCACACAACAGGTCTGAAAAATTGGGCTAGTTGAGATATTAAGTCAAAAATATTGAGTGAGTGCACACAACAGGTCTGAAAAATTGGGCTAGTTGAGATATTAAGTCAAAAATATTGAGTGAGTGCACACAACAGGTCTGAAAAATTGGGCTAGTTGAGATATTAAGTCAAAAATATTGAGTGAGTGCACACAACAGGTCTGAAAAATTGGGCTAGTTGAGATATTAAGTCAAAAATATTGAGTGAGTGCACACAACAGTTCCAAAAAACCAGACTAGCTCACACAGTCCAGAAAACTGAGCAATCTCTCACAGAAGGCAAGAATGACTTGGCTGGCTCACACAACACATTGCCACATATTGCAGATAAATTACAGCATGGATGAGCCAACGCTTAAGTCAAACAAGAAAGTAATACACTATATGGAAAGATGAACACTATATACCCAAATTATAACCTACATGTCTTGAATTTACTACAATATATGTCCTAATTATTACCCATCAAGAGTTGAACGATTTAATGTGTTAAAAAAAAAATCTTGTTAGAACATACATGATTAACACTTTCATGTTAATTTGTAGAACTGATTCAATACCGTTTTATTAATTTATATACTTATAATGATTAACATGCACCTGCAAGGATACTTGGAGAGGAGATGGGCACCGCCAAGCAAACTGAAATGCTATGATGGAAAGTCAACTCAGTAATAATATGCCGGATCGGCCGAGGCCCGGATTAACAACGACCACGCTCTCATTGCCTCTTGTATGGGTGTGAGGGCTGGACACTCACTGCAGATACGGAGCGAAGGATTCAGGCTTTCGAGCATAAATTTTATAGAAGAATTTTGCGCATTTGCTATAAAGAGCACAAAACAAATGTCTATGTTAGAGAGAAGATAAACACCTATGCAGGCCACCAAGAACCACTTTTGTCAATAGTGAAACGTCGAAAGCTTGCCTGGTTTGGGCATGTAACTCGTCATGACTCCCTTTCAAAAACGATCCTCCAGGGAACAGTCGAAGGTAAATGGAGAAGAGGAAGGCAAAGAAAATCCTTGGCTGATAACATCAAAGAATGGGCAGGACACGGTTTTTCCACACTTGTACACATTGCTGAGGATAGAGAGCAGTGGAGGACCCTGTCTGCTGATGCTTCCACCATGGCACCCCTACGACCCATGACGGGTTACGGGTTGAGATGATGATGAATGATTAACACTTGCCAAATCTGTATATACCAGGCATGAGTTTCTATCTCAGTCATTGATCTCAGCATCTAGACATTTCTTCACCGTTTAACAGTCACATTCTCTCACCTGCAAATGCAGTCTCCTGATCATTAATGCTATGATCATCAGCCGTGTATGAAGTCTGCAGGAGAACACCACTGTTTGCCGGACTGTTTGGACTTGTTCGGTGAACATACTGGAACCAGTTCTAGAAGATGATATGGTCTATCATTAGTCTGATATATATGACTAGGTAATAGAAAAAATATATACTTGAGATAGTCAATGTTTTACATAAAAATATAATTCTTGAATTTCATTCCCAGGCCACTAACACAACTTTGTGGCCATTGGTTCATCAACAAACATCCACATAAAACTTCCACAGCAAGATTTGGCACAGGCTACTTTCAAGTGGACTAACTGTAGATGTAGTCTTATGCTTCATTGGGAACAAAACAGGAGAAAGAAGAATGGGGGCAGTATATATTGACAACCTTGACCTATTTTAGGTACCAGTTTTATTGTTAGATTTTAAAAAATTAAATCTTCTTTATTTCCAAAACTTTTAAATTCTTGTTTAATCCAATGGAATATAAAACTATCAGAATTTCTTCTGAATTAGAGATGTTTTTTCAGTTGTCGAGTTGACTGACTTGAATTTGAGCTGGATTTCAGTCACTACAGAAACTCAAATTTGAGCTGGACTTCAGTCACTACAGAAACTCAAATTTGAGCTGGACTTCAGTCACTACAGAAACTCAAGTCAAGAGTCAGCTTGAGAGTTTTTTTACTAGTGCTTTGACTCGACTCCAGTCAGGACCCACCTATTTCAGTGTTGTCGACTCAAGGCAATCGCCTCAAACTCGTCAGACTTACGTCACCACAATGACTCTAGTCGAGAGTTTTCATTAGCGTCTTCACTTGACTGGAGAGTTTTTATTAGCATCTTCATGACTGGAGAGTTTTTATTAGCATCTTCACAACTGGAGAGTTTGTATTAGCATCTTCACAACTGGAGAGTCAACATTAGACTTTTCAGGAAAGACTTAACAACAAGTCTGAGTGTTTATAAGTTGGGTCACTGGAAGCGTATGTTAAATAGCTTTCTAAATAAAAATTCTTCTCCAACATTTACATCTTCAACAAAATTTAACTTTCTGCACTATGCAGTCTTTTATGTATGAAGAAACTATCGAAAAAAAAATTAGTAATAATTTGAGTTTTGTGTCTCTGGGTCACATGCTCACCTGGTAATGAAATGATTTTGCCTGTTTATCAAATTTTGGTCCCATGTGAACACTCACATATACATAGTACAGCCCTGTATAATTAATTTTCAGTGCTTTATCCAAGACTTGAACACCTCGGACATGCTCTGTAAGGGGGTCATTGAAGTCCTTGTTAAATGTTGCAAGAAAGTGTTCCAATCCATCATTGAAATAAGGCTCTGAAAAAAAAAATATTATTTGTAACATGTTAATGTACCACACTGAAGCTGGTAAAGTTTGTGAATATTTTTGCATGGCTCTGAAGGAAAACAAATAGATTACATTTGTAGTATTTCAATGTAACAGACAAATTCGTACTGTTCATGAATGCTGCAATAAGGCTGTAAAAGAAAATGAAGATTGCAATTGTAGCTTTGTAAAGTAACATGCTGAATGGGGAGATTAAGAAGAAACTTGATGATAAGAGTGTGGAGAAATGCTACATATAGAGAAAATAGAAAATGGAGACTGGTGGGAAGACTAGGAGGAAATGGAGAAGGGTGGGGAGACTAAAATAAAATGGAGAAGAAAAGTGGAGAGACTAAGAGAAATTGCAGATTAAAAGTGGGTAAACTAAAAGAAATTGTAGTATAAGAGTGAAGTGACTAAGATTAAAAAAAATATCAGAGAATAATAGTGAGGAGACTAAGAGAAATCAAAGAATAAGAGAGGAGAGAATAAGAGAAATTGGAGAAGAAGAGTTGGGAGACTAAGAAGAAGCTGGAGAATAAAAGTGGGGAGACTATGAGAAAATGGAAAAGAAGAGAGGGATTCAGAGAAAGTTGGAAAGAAGAATAAGGAGACTAAGAAAAAACTGAAGAATAAGAGTGGGAAGATTAAGAGAAACATTAGAAGAGTGAAGAGATTAAGAAAAATTGCATAAGAAGAGTGGTTAGAATAAAAGAAATTGTAGAAAAAGAGTGGGTAGATTAAGAAGAAACTTGAAAATATGAGTAGGGATGCTAAGAGAAATTTGAGAATAAGAGTGGAGAGATTAAGAGAAATTGGAGAATAAGTGTGGAGAGATACAAAGAAACTGGAGAATAAGAGTAGAAGAGGCTGGCAAGTAGTTTATCATGGACAGAGTTAAAAAAAAAAGACAAAAATTGAGGGCAAGTAACAGTTGTTGTTACATTCTTCAACTGCAACAAAAATAAATCAGATTTTACATGTAGACATGAGCACAATAAAAATATGATTGTACTTATGAAAACAAATTTGTTTGCCAGTAAGAAAAGATTCAATAAAACTATTATGTTGCATACTGTTGCTGTCATTTTCGATGGAGTTTCATATGTCAAGTTATTTGTCGTATTTAATTCACCCTAGTCAAAGGTGAATAATTGGGTCTTTACCTTGCGATGTCAGGTTGATTAGGGGTTATCTCCCTTGTTTGTTCATTCATTGTGTTTGACCTTTTGGGTCAAAGGTAATACAGTTCTGGGTTATATGCGATGTGCAGTGGAGAGCGCGAAATTAGACTTCCGTCTTGTTGAGTTGTGAAGTCCTGGCTTCTGGGGACGTGTATGTCCATTGTAGTTTTGGGGAGGAAAATCTTCGAAGTGACTGCGTTGGCAGTTTTCCCCCATTGATTCTCTGTGCATCAAGAAGGATGACAGTGTTGTTATTATGTTCTGAGGATTCGTTGCAAGGTAACACCAACCTTTTTCATTACTATGCTTTTGGTGGCAGAATTTGTTAAAGAAGTACCTTCTGTGAGGACAGCTCACCGATCCTACATTACAGAACTTATATTTTGCGCTCAAGGTAGCCATTCAAGACTATTTGTTTTATATTATCCAGAAGTCCAGTGACGAAGTTATATTGTGGGAACCGCAGATTGGCGGTATATATATATATATCTACATAAGCATTACTGCAGGGTTGATGTTAACCTGCTTAATCAGAAGTACACAACTGACGCCATTTTGAGAACTGTCTTACGGTTACTGTACTACAGCTTGATAATGTGCAAGTGGCATGTTAGGCCAAGTTAGACTTAGATGTCAAAGTTATGAAGGTATCTGACGCGTTTAGTCAGGAATACCAAAGCGGCATTATGAACAGTAGGCCTACATGAAAAGAACATAACACTATTGACATGCATACATATATGAATGTTCACCAGCCTTTTGAATGCCTGATGTATACCTAACGATTTCCGGTCAGCATGACTTTGTTTACACTGACTGTTCCTGTTGATGCTACTGTGTGTGTTACCGTCAATAAATGTTTTGAAACGTGCCAGCAGTGTTCAAGCATCCTTGATTACTGCATGTGAGTGTATGGGTTGCATTACACAACATATACGAGCCAAAACACATTCGCACCTTCATTCGCACCCACACTCAGCTCATCATACGCCAGCACTACACACCTAACAACATGTATGCTGTCTTATGCAAATGATCACCTCTACAAGAGAGAAAAAGACAGTTACATTTCTGGTTGGCCAGCTGATGGGGCTATTTTCATGAGAAGGACAGGTGCACATTACATTTTTGGTGGACCAGTTCCGTGGGCTCTTTTGCTACATTTATGATGTCTCCAGTGTGGTCCAGAAATTTACATTTTTAGTAGACCAGATCTGTGGGTTTAAGCTGGACAGAGCGAGAAATTAACATTTCCGTGGACTTTGTGCTACATGTTTTAATAAACAAGGTGGACAGCTGAGAATAACACACACACGTGACACTGCCAAGTTTTGACTACACAGGACAGTATAAACAGTGTTAGCATTTATGTTATAATGCTACATAAACCACAACATGACAAGTACTGGAGTTAGCATCGAGGCATTTGCTACGTGGACCACAACTGCAAGACGAGTCCTTTTTGTAAACGGTACCGCTGGTCGTTTGCACGCTTCAATCAACAGACTGTTCAACGTCCGGGCTTTCAAGTTACATGTTTCGAGGTCAAGTGTTTGTAAACAGTACGAATAAATTGTCAACATTCGATGTGCAAGACTCAAGATACGAGAAGGTCATAGTAACTTTATGTTCGTGAAGACCACTTCATGCTACAGTGGATCTGACATTCAGTGCGCGCTTGACATTTTGTTTCTGTGTTCGCAAGGAGCAAGAAATTTACTTTAGTTTTAGCTGTGACTGAACTTGTTCTGCAACACATTGAATTGATTGCTATATATATTTATGTTAATTCTACTGTTGTTGTGTATTTTTCTTGTGTTCTTTTGCGGGTTTAAGGTTGGGCGGTGTCTATTATAAGAGATACCACAGTCTATAAGATATAGTGGTCTTATAATAGCGTTCTGTAGGCGCAATTTTCTTAATTGAAAATTTGCTAGCGACAATTTGTTGCTATTTGTGTTAGCTGTGATGTAACTGTACTTATCGTTGTTTTTGTAATATTTTTTCTGTTTTTCAGTTTTGATTTCATTTGTTTGTATCTGTAGGTCTCTCCTTTCTTTTGTTTATTTCTTTACACCTTTTTGTTTATAACAGTGTTCTATTTGTCTTGTTTACTTTTCGCGGTCATCAGTACACATTTGTGTAACATTTTCTTTACTTTTTGCTGTATTGTTTATTTGACTTCCGCGAACGTTTTCGGTCATTGTTCTGTATCTTTGTCTTTGTATTTATGATTGTACTACATTATTGTCATACACAGTCTACATACATATACTTGGTCATGTATTATTATTATTATTGATAAGGTACACTCTTCATATAGAGATTGTTAATAAAATATTATTATGTAAGATATTTATACAAGTTCTTTGTTAAAAGACTTGTTGTCCAAAGATTGAGATGGGGTGGAATACATATGAAAGTTCTTTATAAAAAAGACTTGTGATTGGGATATAAAGGTATTATTTTCCACAGGTACTTAAGTGATTAATAAGGAAGCTGAAATTTTTCGGTCATATAAAAAGACGTAATAGCCTGGAAAAAACAGCGATGGAAAGCATGGTTCCTGGAAAAAGGGGAAGGGGTCGACCTAGATGACGGTGGACCCAGGACATCACAGAGAGTCTGAACTTGTCTTTGGCTGATGCAGGTCGACTTGCCCAGAATCGTGATGCGTTCAGAGCAGCTGTAATGGAGACAACGTTCTGGAAAGAATACGTCACATGATGACTTAAGTGATTATTACAAGGTCTTTGACTAAGACTAAGAGAGTAAAATAAAGTGAAGCGAGTATACAAGTCTAATATTACAGACTTGTCTCCCATTGAAGTGGGATAAGGTAATTTATTTAATTTTTCAGGTTTCTGATCTCATTAGACAGAATGTCTAATTTGGATTTCTTCATCCAGCAAGGATTAACCCTTGGTAAATCTGGTAAAGAATTGGAAGAATATTCAACTGCTCAATTCGCCATGGCATTAAAGTCAGAAGAAAAGAAACAAAAAGAGGAAAATAAATTGAAAGCAGAAGCTAAACAAAGGAAAGCAGAAGCTGAACAAAAGAAGCTAGAAGCTGAGAATAGAAGATTAGAACTTGAAGAAAAAAGGTATCAAAGAGAGGCTGATGAAAGAAAATTCCAGATGGAAATGGAAAAACAAAAAAATGAAGCTGCTGCAGAAGAAAGAAAACTTCAAGCTGCTGCAGAAGAAAGAAAACTTCAAGCTGCTGCAGAAGAAAGAAAACTTCAAACTGCTGCAGAGGAAAGAAAATTTCAAGCTGCTGCAGAGGAAAGAAAACTTCAAGCAGAAGAAAGAAAACTTCAAGCCGAAGAAAGGAAACAGAAAATGGAACATAAGGAAAGAATCGCAACTTTGGAATTAGAGAAATTGAAAGTAACAAATATGGGTGCTCATCAAGTAACTTCGGATACAACAAAGGAGAGGTTTAGTAAGATCAAATTGCCTCATTTCAATCCTTTAAAGGACGATATAACTGATTATCTTGATAGATTCAAATTTTTATGTGGTATGCATAAGATAAAAAAGGAAAACTATGTTGAACAACTGATGGAATTTTTTACAGGTGAAACTGTGACTACTCTTATGACAATAGAAAAGCATTATAGAACTAATTATGATGTTGTCGTAGCAGCATTGCTAAAAAAAATATCAATTAAAAGAAGAAGACTATCGTCTTCGTTTTAGGACAATGTTGCCAGAAAATGGAGTAGATTTCTCTGATTTTGTTACAAAGATACGTCGTACATTTACACAATGGGTTGAGTTGTCTCAAACTGAGAAAACATATGAAGGTCTAATGGACTTATTACTTAGAGACAAAGTTTTGTCATCTGTTAATGATTCTTTCCTTGCATTTCTTCATGAGCGTAAGCCTAAAAACTTAAAAGACATGGAGGAATACTGTTGCCAGTACGCCACCGTGCACCCCCATGCTACAGTTAGCAATTCTAAAGTGAAAGAAGGGTTGCCAGTTGCTTCGGCAGCACCATACGGCCTTAATTTTAATAAGAAATTTCAGGGTGCTCAACAAAACTGGAATAGGAAAAGTAATCAGAATTACACTCATAAGCAGAGTAATCCAACATATGATGGTTCTTCTGCTAAGAACTGGAGACGAGATGGGAGTTCTCGTAATTTTGGTGGTAATAATTTTAGACACTTTCGCAAAGGTTATCACAATAAAAACTACCCAAGCTTTTCTGCTCAGGATAACCATTCTCGACGTCAAGAATATGAGGATGGTGAATATACAAACCGGGATTCAAACCGGAATGATACTTACAATAGACAATATGATAACAATTACAGGGGAAATGATAATCGCGGTAGACCTAGATATAACAAAAGAAAAGCTTTCCAACAGGCAAACTCTGCACAACAAGAGTTTAATGGAGCCTGTAATCAAGTAAATGATAGTGAAAACTCTAATGCTATCACTGGTTGTGCTTTTGATTTTGGGAGAGCAACTGAATGCCCCCAATGCTCAACATTGTTCGAGCCATCGTCTGTATCTACCTTAATTTGTGGTCACCCTCTTCCCGCTCTTCCTGCTACAGTTGCGCATGATGGGAGAGGATCTCTCATCTTGCATAAAGGTCTAGTGAATGATAGGCTAGTCTCAGGGCTTTTTGATTCTGGTTGCACTACTGATAGATCCTCGCTGTTACTCGGGAAAGGTGGTCAAATGTGTTACATTTGGTGGTACCATGGAAAAATATCCTACTGCTATCATTAGCATTGACACTCCTTTCTTTACAGGAGATGTCCATGCGTGTCTTCTTCCTAATCCTATTTCGGATCTTATAATTGGTCATATTCATGGGGTTAAGGAATGCACCCCGCAACAAATTTCTATTTGGGAGGAACAAAATATCCAAGCGGTCAATGCAGTGGTAACAAGAGCCCAAGCTCTTATCCCTCCAACTTCATCTGATGATAGTAATGGAGTTGATAGCCAAGACGATCACTTGGTGATTTCGCATGACACGTTTGTTAAACGACAAGAAGAGGATCCTTCTTTGAAGAAATTCTTTCTTCTCGCAAAGAAAGGTGATCCTAATCAGAATACGAATCACAGATCGTATATCACTATGAAGAATGGTATATTGGTACGAATGGTGCAACACTCGGACAAGTCTATGCATTCACAAATTCTTGTGCCTAAGTGTATGAGAGCCTTAATTCTTCAACATGCACACGATTCTCAGTGTGCTGGACATATGGGTTTTTTTCCAGAACTAAGACTAGAGTCCTTGCATCTTTCTTTTGGCCATTCGTGAACAAAGACATACGAATTTATTGCCGGTCTTGCAAAATTTGCCAAGAGGTCAAGTCTAGAGGTCCAAGACATGCTGCACCTATTCAGGCGGCAGATATTCCTATTCGGGCGTTTCAGAAAATGGCAAAAGACATTATTGGCCCGTTTAAGATTAAGTCAGCCAGAGGACATCAATTTATCCTTACTTGCGTTGACATGTGCACTCGTTGGCCAGAGGCTATTCCTCTTAAAAGCATATCAACTGTCGATATCGCAGATGCTCTTTGGCTCATATTTTCTCGGCTGGGATTTCCCGGAGAAATACTATCAGACCACGGCACGCTACTTCATCATCAGAATTTGCTAAAGAAAAGGCTAGGCGATTCGCTAATAAGAAAAGACGCCTACGTCAACTTTGTCCTGGAGACAAAGCGTTTGTCTTACTTCCCACGAGGGAAAACAGACTTCTCATTTCTTTGAAAGGTCCATACACTATAGTCTCTAAAATTTCAGATGTCGACTATATTGTCGATGTTGATGGAAGGCATAAAACCTTCCATATAAATATGCTTACTGAATTTATTGAACGACCAGACTATTTACAGCCTATTTTCCAGGCGACGCACGATTCTCGAGTCCAACATGGTCATATCTCATCCCTGTCTGTTATACAGGATGAGGAAACTAGTTTTTCTGAAGTTAACTTACCTCTTCCCGTTGTTCCACTTAATTCTACGAAATCATGAAAAAACGTTACCGTCTATTCGAACTTGTCTTTTGAGGAGCAACGTCAAGTGTCCTGTACGCTACAATCATATCAGGATGTCCTTACCGACATTCCTGGACACACAGATGTCATAGAACATGACATCATACTTACTGATCATAATCCGATCAGAGCAAGACCATACCAATTCCCTATTCATTTTCAAGCACAAGTCGAGAAAGAATTGGATGAAATGATTCAACTGCAAATAATTGAACCATCCACTTCAGCTTATTCTTCGTCGATAGTTATTGTTCGAAAGAAAGACAATAACATACGTCTTTGCGTTGACTATCGCAAATTAAATCAAGTTACGAAGTTCGATGCTGAACCAATGCCTTTATTAGATGATCTTATTAGACTTTCTAAAGCTAGATTCTTTACTAAACTAGACTTGTCGAAAGGTTACTGGCAAGTCCCTTTGATGGAACATGCCAAACCTCTCACTGCTTTTTCAACACCTAGGGGTCTGTTTCAATGGAATTTTATGCCTTTCGGGCTTATGAACGCCCCAGCGACTTTCGTGCGCATGATGCGACGAATTCTATCAGACCGTGCAGATGTCATCGCATATTTAGACGACATCTGTCTTTTCAGCGATACTTGGGAAGAACACTATTTGGGTCTAAAGGAATTGCTATCTACTTTACGTGAGCATAGTTTGACTGCAAAACCCTCTAAAGCTTTTGTTGGGTTTAGTGAAATTTCTTTCCTAGGTCATCAGGTTGGTCATGGTCTGTTGAAGACAGAGGACCAAAACATTTCAAAGATATTAAATATCTCGGTTCCGAAGACAAAAAAGCAAGTACGTAGTCTCTTGGGATTAATACAATTCTATGGAAGATTCATTGATAATCTATCCTCCATTATGGCACCACTTTCAACGTTGTTGAAGAAAGGTTCTCCTAATATGGTGCGTTGGTCCCAAGAATGCCAATCGTCATTGGATCAGGTTAAGAATTTATTCTCATCTCATCCTATCTTAAGACTTCCATCACGTCTCAACGGATATTGTCTTGAGACTCTTCATCAACGATTGATAAGACTTTTGTCCTTCGTAGTGATGCCTCTTCCACTGGGATTGGAGCAGCACTAATGCAGGAGTATTCAGTAACTCTGCATCCTGTAATGTATATTTCTAGGAAGCTGAATGCGGCAGAAAGGAATTACTCGGTTTTAGACCGTGAATTGTTGGCCATGGTTTGGTCCATTCTTAAGCTACAAAGATTCCTTCTGGGCGCGCATTTCATTATGGAAACGGACCAAAAAGCTCTTACAGCTATGCAAAGTAAGGATTTGAAGAGCTCGAGATCTACTCGTTATGCTATTGCTCTTCATCCTTTCCATTTTACGGTGCGAGCTATCCGTGGTTCGGATAATGTGATGGCAGACATATTGTCTAGATGCCCACATGATTCCATTTAAATCTTATGTCCTAGATCTCCTGATATACTTCCAGACTTATGTCTGTTCTTAATATTAAAATATATATTAACACAATTGTGTCACTAGTTGGATGATGTATAATGACTTTAATAAATTTGATTATGTCCATCCATGATATATATCCATTAGATATGCTGATGGTATAGTATTGTGGTTCATCATATGTGTATATTGTTGTAATGATAGTATTTGACAATTTTTGATATCTATGATTGGTATTTCCAGCAACTTAGGTTTCTTTAATGGTACCTCCTGAGTTTGTTTGGCTTAGAGGAAATATTTTCTCTTATGATGGGGGGATGATTTTACTCTCTCCAGACGCTTTATTTATGCGTCTATTGTACCTGATATTAGGTTCATTCTTTCATGAGCACATAATTGATGCTTGTGCTATCTTGCTCATGAATATATTTGAAAAAAAAAAATGTGTTATTTTTTTTTACAGGGGGGGTGTAGTAATATGTTGCTGTCATTTTTGACGGAGTTTCATATGTCAAGTTATTTGTCGTATTTAATTCACCCTAGTCAAAGGTGAATAATTGGGTCTTTACCTTGCGATGTCAGGTTGATTAGGGGTTATCTCCCTTGTTTGTTCATTCATTGTGTTTGACCTTTTGGGTCAAAGGTAATACAGTTCTGGGCTATATGCGATGCGCAGTGGAGAGCGCGAAATTAGACTTCCGTCTTGTTGAGTTGTGAAGTCCTGGCTTCTGGGGACGTGTATGTCCATTGTAGTTTCGGGGAGGAAAATCTTCGAAGTGACTGCGTTGGCAGTTTTCCCCATTGATTCTCTGTGCATCAGGAAGGACGACAGTGTTGTTATTATGTTCTGAGGATTCGTTGCAAGGTAACACCAACCTTTTTCATTACTATGCTTTTGGTGGCAGAATTTGTTAAAGAAGTACCTTCTGTGAGGACAGCTCACCGATCCTACATTACAGAACTTATATTTTGCGCTCAAGGTAGCCATTCAAGACTATTTGTCTTATATTATCCAGAAGTCCAGTGACGAAGTTATATTGTGGGAACCACAGATTGGCGGTATATATATATCTACATAAGCATTACTGCAGGGTTGATGTTAACCTGCTTAATCAGAAGTACACAACTGATGCCATTTTGAGAACTGTCTTACGGTTACTGTACTACAGCCTGATAATGTGCAAGTGGCATGTTAGGCCAAGTTAGACTTAGATGTCAAAGTTATGAAGGTATCTGACGCGTTTAGTCAGGAATACCACAGCGGTATTATGAACAGTACATGAAAAGAACATAACACTATTGACATGCATACATATATGAATGTTCACCAGCCTTTTGAATGCCTGATGTATACCTAACGATTTCCGGTCAGCATGACCTTGTTTACACTGACTGTTCCTGTTGATGCTACTGTGTGTGTTACCGTCAATAAATGTTTTGAAACGTGCCAGCAGTGTTCAAGCATCCTTGACTACTGCATGTGAGTGTATGGGTTGCATTACACAACATATACGAGCCTAAACACATTCGCGCCTTCATTCGCACCCACACTCAGCTCATCATACGCCAGCACTACACACCTAACAACATGTATGCTGTCTTATGCAAATGATCACCTCTACAAGAGAGAAAAAGACAGTTACATTTCTGGTTGGCCAGCTGATGGAGCTATTTTCATGAGAAGGACAGGTGCACATTACACATACATTAGTGGATCATCTGGTCATCACAACAGGGAAGTCTTTATGCAAACATTCATCTCATCCTCTCTGTCTGCTTGTGTCTATCACCTTGTTTTAAAATCTCACCTTCCAAACTTAGTTCTGACTCATGTACTGGGAGTAACTGCTTAAAAACTGAACTGTCAATCAAATATTCATATTTGTCTGTTTGTGTCTGCACCTTGGTTTAAAATCTCACCTTCCAGGCTTAGTTCTGACTCATCTACTGGGAGTAAGTGCTTGTGAACTGATACTGGAGTGAACCTCAAATTTAAATTTAGGGTCTGTGATCTAGAAACTGGTGAGAGTTCTAAATGGAAGAAATCATACATTAAAACTCAAAAACTGATATATTTGTACAAGACAAGATTAAAATTATGAGAGATATGCATAATAAGAAAATATGTATGACTTAATCCAACATTATCTAGCAAAAGTACAAGAAAATGAACGCATTAAACATTCTGTCATGCATCATTCTGCAAGTAAATTCACAAACTGATGGAAGAAGGTGAGCTGACACAGACAATGATCTGGACTTAATATTTAAGAAGAAATACTTTCAAATGTTATCAATTATTATTTGAATATTATTTTTGTGGACATGTGTTGAGGGCCAACACTAGATCATCTGCTTAGTTATGGTTACTTTTTACTTTTCCACCAATGCTTAATCCTGGAATTTTGTTGTCTGTTTTCTGCTTATTCGGGATGGTTTATTTTTCTGTGTAAATATTAAATAGTCAAGACATATCTTTGTCTCACTCCCTCTTTTTATATCAGCAGAAGGGGATCAGTTCTAACAAGATCTTACAGTTGCTGTAACCAGAGAATCTAAGCGCAGAAATATCCAGAATTCCCCAGCTGTAGGAAGTAGAACACCAGATATCTTAATGTCAAGGAATGTTAAGGCAAGGTCAACTACCTACCTCCTGATTTAAAAAAAAGAAAATAAAAAGGAAGAAGTATTGATAGTCAGATTAAATAAGCTGCCATCTCCACAATGAAGGGCGGCTGTAATGGACCACCATTGTCTTCTGTCTCTTGTCTTGGTGGTACACTCTGACAGATTCTTTTCTGTCCATCTCTTGATGTTATTTTCCCACTTTTATTGCTGTCTTTCTCTTGCATGTTTGCCTTAACTCTTCTTTCCATTATGGTCTTGAGCAATGTGTTATTTCTTTTCATATGGCCAATATATTTTGATGTATTTCATTATTTATCTTTTATTTTATTTCTAAATTGATTATGAAATATAACAGCTTCTTAATCCAGAAACAATGAACAGAGGTGTTAAACAATGAACAGAGGTGTTAAACAGTGAACAGAGGTGTTAAACAGTGAACAGAGATGTTAAACAGTGAACAGAGGTGTTAAACAGTTTACTTGGCTGATCTCCAGTCTTCTTGTTTATTCTCTCTCAAATAACCACATCTTTCTCTTTTCTACAGTTGGCAGTTCGTCTCAGGCTTCTCTAGTCACAACATCGTTTCTCCAATGAATCTGATAGCACTAATGTCTAATCTACTGAATGATAGTCTATTAATGACGTCAATTGAGAGGGGAGAGTCATAGAAATAAACAACTCTTTCATTGGGGTCACAAAGTTCAGAGGAACTGAAAAAAAAATATGACTATTGTGCCAGTGTTAAATGTGTCAGACATTACAACACTTCCACAAAGCTCCTATTCCAACTGTTAAGATTTGTTGCTATGGTGATGACTGTGAAAACACTTACTTGGACTGGAGACTTGCTCCCTCAAGATCTGTAATTAATTAAAAAATAAAGTCACATATGCTGACTGTGTGGCAGACATAGAAGAGAAGGAAAACAGGCAGACAGACACATTGATAGACACATTAATTGATAGACGGATGTAGATGGATGGAGGGACAAGAAGATAAATATTGTAAAAATAAAGAAAAAGACAAAATAGTTGATAGTCTGAAAGATTTCAGACAGACAGAATAGAGAGACAGACTCGTTGACGTATTAATAAATTTACATGGACAAGTTCATAAATAATTTTTTTTTTAAATCAGACAAGCAGATAGCCTGGCAAATATTCACACAGACAGAATGGAAAAACTGACTCATGACAATGGAAAAACTGACTCATAACAGACAGAATGGAAAAAAATGACTCATGACAGACAGAATGGAAAAACTGACTCATGACAGACAGAATGGAAAAACTGACTCATGACAGACAGAATGGAAAAACTGACTCACAAAAGACAGAATGAAAAAAAACTGACTCATGACAGACAGAATGGAAAAACTGACTCATGACAGACAGAATGGAAAAACTGACTCATGACAGACAGAAAGTAATAGTGTCATAAATATGCAGAAGGGAATCTTCTTGCTCGTTGAATTGATTTCTGATCAGTTTGACGCACTGACGAGTTGCTCTGGCTACGAATTATAGATCAAGAAAAAAGTAGACAAATAGCCATATTATCTTTTTGTCAGTTATTGACTGTATTATTTGATGCACTCATCACAGAAGATGGAAGACAGTCCATGATATAAAACTGTAAGAATACAACAAAGACAAAAATCAACAACATACACAGAATAAACCTTGTGTGAGCATTATTGTATTAGTTCAAACTCTCTGTTAATTTTAAATCAACAACTTGAAACAAAAATCCAGTGACAGTTTAAACATTTAAAATGTAAACATTATAATAAAACATGTCGTACTGTAAGACTAATAGGAGGTTGTACATGAGATGGTAGCGACATCAACCTGGTACAGAAAAAATCACAGCTACAAGATCGTGTGACTGTCATGTGACTGCTTGATGCCCGCTTCTTGTTAGGGGAACAGCTACAGTGGTGGCCTCATGCTCAATAAGAAGTGATAAGGGAATTAATGACGACTATGATGATGTGCTTCCTGTAGATAGTGAAGATCTCTGAGAGAACAAATAATAGGACTACTGTCTCCTCTAGTAAGTCATGACTAACACAAGGTTGTGTATGGGGTTGATAACCTCAGGCTACAAAAAACGTGCTACAGAGAGCACTATAACAAGAGCACACAAATGTAAGTACAGGCTTAAATCACTGGAACTAACTGGAGACCTCGTGATCTGTGTAAGGAGAAAAACATGGAAATGGTGACGATGATTATGATAATGTACAACATTTTACAATCTAAAAGAATTCTCCCCCCTTTTCGCCTTTCCATCGCCATACCCCAAAAGAAAGAAAATAAGCACAAGAACAAAATAGCACCACACAAAAATGACACAGAAACAGTAGAATGTTAGATCTCCTCATATTTTTGCAACCCAAATCAAATGAAATGGTTTAAGAAGGTGACTAATATGGAGCTGATGACAAGGTGACTAATATGGAACTGATGACAAGGTGACTAATATGGAGCTGATGACAAGGTGACTAATATGGAGCTGATGACAAGGTGACTAATATGGAGCTGACGACAAGAGCCAGTGGATCAAGAGATGAGCACAAAGTACTGGCCATGAGAAGGAGACTCACTTACAGCAAATACTAGTCAGTCATTGTTCTGGAATCCCCAGGGTAATAGAAGCAGAGCTAGACCAATAACATTTGGAGAAGAGGACTGGAGACGAAAGAATGAAGGCATGGAAAGATCTTCAGCAGGAGGCATACAACAGGAGGCATACAACAGGAGAATTTGGCATATGTCTGCACATTTAACAGAAAGCATGCGACAGGAGAACTTGACATATGTCTGCACATTTAACAGAAAGCATGCGACAGGAGAATTTGGCATATGTCAGCATATTTAACAGAAAGCATGCGACAGGAGAACTTGACATATGTGTGCAGATTTAACAGAAAGCATGCGACAGGAGAACTTGACATATGTGTGCACATTTAACAGAAAGCATGCGACAGGAGAATTTGGCACATGGCTGCACATTTAACGGAAAGCATGCGACAGGAGAATTTGGCATATGGCTGCACATTTAACAGAAAGCATGCGACAGGAGAATTTGGCATATATCTGCACATTTAACAGAAAGCATGCGACAGGAGAATTTGGCATATGTGTGCAGATTTAACAGAAAGCATGCGAAGGAGAATATGGCATATGTCTGCACATTTAACAGAATGCATGCGACATGAGAATTTGGCATATGTGTGCAGATTTAACAGAAAGCATGCGACATGAGAATTTGGCATATGTCTGCACATTTAACAGAAAGCATGCGACAGGAGAATTTGGCATATGTGTGCAGATTTAAAAGAAAGCATGCAACAGGAGAATTTGGCATATGTTTGCAGATTTAACAGAAAGCATGCGACAGGAGAATTTGGCATATGTCTGCACATTTAACTGAAAGCATGCGACAGGAGAACTTGACATATGTCTGCACATTTAACAGAAAGCATGCGACAGGAGAATGTGGCATATGTCTGCAGATTTAACAAAAAACATGCGACAGGAGAATTTGGCATATGTGTGCAGATTTAACAGAAAGCATGCGACAGGAGAATTTGGCATATGTGTGCAGATTTAACCGAATGCATGCGACAGGAGAATTTGGCATAATTGTGCACATTTAACAGAAAGCATGCGACAGGAGAATTTGGCATATGTGTGCACATTTAACAGAAAGCATGCGACAGGAGAATTTGACATGTGTCTGCACATTTAACAGAAAGCGTGCGACTGGAGAACTTGGCATTTGTCTTTAGATTTAACAGGAGGCACGCAAAAGGAGAATTTGGCATATGTGTGCAGATTTAACAGGAGGCATACAACAGGAGAATTTTGCATTTGTGTGCAGATTTAACAGGAGGAATGCAACAGGAGAATTTGACATATGTGTGCATATTTAACAGAAGTCATACAGCAGGAGAATTTGGCATATGTGTGCATATTTAACAGGAGACATACAACAGGAGAAATATACATTCGTGTGCAGATTTAACAGGACGCCTGCAACAGGAGAATTTGGCATATGCGTGCAGATTTAACAGGAGGAATGCAACAGGAGAAATTGGCATAAGTGTGCGGATTTAACAGGAGGAATGCAACAGGAAAACTTGGCATTTGTGTGCAGATTTAACGGGAGGAATACAACAGGAGAATTTGGTATATGTGTGCAGATTAGCAGGAGGTATATAACAGGATAATTTGGCATATGTCTGCAGATTTAACAGGAGGCATGCAACAGGAGAATTTGGCAGATATGTGCAGATTTAACAGAAAGCATGCAACAGGAGAACTTGGCATATCTGTGCAGATTTAGCAGGAGGGATGCAACAGGAGAACTTGATAGGTGTGCAGATTTAGCAGGAGGCAAGCAACATGAGAACTTGGCATATGTGTGCAGATATGCACGTAGTCTTCTGTTTACGTGTGTTTCATTTACGTGAATTCAGAGTTATGCGCACCAAATTTTGTGTGTTGTATATAAACATTTTTACAGTACGTATTTGATCTGACGCCAACAGGAACACGAAAACAAGATAATGCTCATTTGAATGTTTCTCTGAGGGATTTCTGGAAGGGAATCACCATTAAAGATGCACTTTCCCTAATCAAGACTGCACTAGATGAAGTTCCACGGCGATGCATTAACAGCGTGTGGAAAAAACTGCGCCCTAAATTCTGTCACGACTTTGAAGGTTTTAGGTGCATTGATGACAACAGTTTTACAGCTTTTAAGGATGGTGTCAGAATGGCCTCAAGGGATGGTTTAGCTGGAGTTGACAAACATGAAATTGAACATTTGCTTGAATCTCAGAAAGTAGAACTGAGCAAGGAAGAGTTGTTGGCCCTGGAGTAGATCAACATGGAAGAATATATAGCAACTTGCACCAGCCAGCAACAGATACCAGGCCAACAACTTGCACCAGCCAGCAACAACCACCAGGCCAACAACTTGCACCAGCCAGCAACAACCACCAGGCCAACAACTTGCACCAGCCAGCAACAACCACCAGGCCAACAACTTGCACCAGCCAGCAACAAACACCAGGAAAACAACTTGCACCAGCCAGCAACAACCAACAGGCCAACAACTTGCACCAGCCAGCAACAACCACCAGGCCAACAACAACAACCACCAGGCCAACAACAACCACCAGGCCAACAACAACTACCAGGCCAACAACAACAACCACCAGCCAACAACAACCACCAAGCCAACAACAACCACCAAGCCAACAACAACCACCAGCCAACAACAACAACCACCAGGCCAACTACAACAACCACCAGGCCAACAACAACCAGCCAACAACAACAACCACCAGGCCAACAACAACAACCACCAGGCCAACAACAACCACCAGCCAACAACAACAACCACCAACCAACAACAACAACCACTAGGCCATCAACAGCCACCAGGCCAACAACAACTACCAGGCTAACAACAACCACCAGCCAACAACAACAACCACCAGCCAACAACAACAACCACCAGGCCAACAACAACAACCACCAGGCCAACAACAACCACCAGGCCAACAACAACAACCACCAGCAAACAACAACAACCACCAGACCAACAACAACCACCAGGCCAACAACAACAACAACCAGCCAACAACAACAACCATCAGGCCAACAACAACAACCACCAGGCCAACAACAACAACAACCAGCCAACAACAACAACAACCACCAGGCCAACAACAACCACCAGACCAACAACAACCACCAGGCCAACAACATTAACCACCAGGCCAACATCAACAACAACCAGCCAACAACAACAACCACCAGGCCAACAACAACAACCACCAGGCCAACAACTTACAGTGAAACAATTAAAGGCCTTCCAACTTCTTGAATCCTGCCTTTGATCTTAGAACAAAATGATCCTAATATAGACAAGAGCTTTATGGCCAGGAAGAAAATGATGGCATGTGCTGCTCCCTACCAACAAATCCTCAGTGAGCAGAAAATCACAATAATAAAAAACAACATTGGACGCCTTCTTCAGGACACAATTTATTGCTGCATCACCTGCTTCTAATTCACATGACTCACCACCTCACCCCATATTGAATTAGAAGTTTATGAAAATGAAGAAAGTAGTAGTCCTATCAATGTTGAATAATTTGTCAATAATGTTTTCTGTACATGGACTTAATACGAATGGTATATATCAATTGATGATTATTACATGCAATTATTTTTACTATGATGTATGGCATTGATGGAACGTATCCCCCTCACTTAAATTGTTCTTGAATGAGAAAATCCTGTTCCATTGAAGTGATTTCTTATGCCTTTAAAAAAAATCATTTCTTTCATTCCTGCCTCCAATTCTCTTCTTCAAATGTATTTTGATCGATCTCTCCCTCTCTGAGTCCCACGTCAATCAAGTGTTTCGGCTCTTTTAATATCCTTTACACTCTAAGAGGGTGGGCCTTCTTGAGTCATGACTTCCAAGTGTCAGCCTCCTATTGTCTTGTGCACAGAAGTGAACCCAGTTCACACTGGTTGCAGCTTTCAGCTTCACTCATGTTTTTGCTGCCATCTGAAGAAAATTGTGAAAGTAACCCTTAAACACTGCTTGACTGACTTTATTATTAGCTGTCGATGTGACTTCTGGGAACAGACATTCTACGGTCAAGATGAATATCTTGTTTTTCAGCCATCGGGGAAAGAAGACCAGCTATTTCAGAAACTGAAGATCTTTATAATTTTGTGGAACAGACCAAAATGAAATGAACATAAAACCGGAATTCCCGGCTTCTTCCACAAACTAAATCTGGCATTCCCAGTAAATGACATTAAATCGGGAATTCCCACTATCTGGTTGACGAAGGCACCCAAAACGGGATTTGTGTACTGCGTCCGCAAATTTGTTTACCTGAGAGTTGAAAGGTTGGACCCGAATGATAATGGTCATCACAACCGTTGACAGGCAGAACAGGACGCTCGCTACAACCAGTATAGAGGTGATCCTGTCATAAATTAAAATGATAGAACGTGAATTTGGTTGTTGTTGTTGTTGTTGTGAATTTGTTGTTAAAAGAGAATGGGAATTCTTTCATTATATATTTACAAAAAGATATTTCAAAGATTTAGGCACAAAAAAGAAATTTCAAAGATTTAGGCAAAAAATAAAATAATTCATAGAAGTAGGCAACAACAACAAAATTTAATAGATTTAGGCTAAAAAGTAATCTCATTGATTTAAGCAAAAAAAAAAAAAATCTGCATAAATTTAGGCAAAAAATAAATAAAAAATGCATAGATTTAGGCAACATCATCATCATTACCACCACCCTTTAGCCCCCCCCCCCCCCCATGAGCACATGTCTTCAACAAACGTCACGTGACCCCTGTACTTGTCCTGTGCCATCCGCTAAAGATCTTTCTATGTCTACTTTATCTCTGTTATTTATGTTTCCAGTCTTCTTCTCCGTATGCTTTTCATTCTTCCTCTACCACTCTTTCATTGGGGGTTCCAGGACAGCGGCTTTACTGTAGTGCTATCAAGAGGTTTCTTCAACGGGTCGTCCTATCCGGGGAAGATTATTTTAAAAGACAATTGTCCCGGATTTTTTTTTAAAAATTCTCAAAACAGAAGCCGCAAATATTTAAGAAAATGAATGGACTTCTAATCCAACATTTATGCTAATTTCCACCATTATCATAATCAGCTTTTTTTTTCAGATACCTGCATAATTGTCCCAAGCACACCTCTTTCGATGGCAGATCGTGTACTTTAGTCATACACAGACTTTCTATATTGAGCAGTTAGATTTACAAATGATGTTTATGTAGATAATATTTTTAGGCATATCTATGTCAACAGTTTGATCACATGACAGCAGTCAGCAAATAACATACTAAAAATAGATTATTATGATTTATTTTTATTTATAGTGATCGATATGACTCATCATCCTCATAACCCTACACTCCCAAAGGAGCATAGGCCTTCAACAAACACCTGCCAAGTCCTCTTGTCACGTGCCATCATCTCAAGTTCTTTCCACGTTCTCCTCATCATTTTCACCTCTGTTTTCAGCTTTCTTCTCCATATGCTTCTTGGTCTACCTCTGCCTCTCTTGCCCTGGGGGTTCCAGAACAAGGACTGCCTTGTAATGCTATCAACAGGTTTCCTCAGTGTGTGTCCTATCTATCGCCATCGACTTCTTCTCATCTCTTGTTCCACTGACACTTGTCTAGTTATTGTCATCAGTTCCACGTTGGTAACCTTGTCATACCATTTTAATCCGTCTATTCTACGCAAGCACCCATTTATGAAAGTCTTTAGCTTTTTGGTTGTTGTCTTTGTTGTTCTCCATGTCTCAGAGCCATACAATAGGACTGACTTCACATTTGAGTTGAAGATTCTTATTTTCGTGTTGGATCCGATTTCTCTTGATCTCCATATATTTCCCAATGCAATGAAAGCTTTTCTTACCTTTTGTATTCTTATTTTAATATCGCTGTCTGTCCCTCCAACTTTGTCTATATTACTGCCAAGATATGTGTACGATTCTACATCTTGTATTGCTGTTTCTTCAAGGTCAACCCTGTTTACATTACCTGCATTTATTCTCATTATTTTTGTCTTTTCCCTGTGTATTTTCAGACCCAATTGCTGTGACCTCTCATCGAGTGTTTTCAATTTGCCCTGCATCTGATTACGGTTATGGGACAGAAGAGCCAAGTCATCAGCGAAATCCAGATCACCCAACTGCTTATTCAGAGTCCACTGGATTCCATTTCTGTTGTGTGTTGTCGATGATCTCATAGCCCAGTCTATTACTAGTAAGAAAAGAAATGGAGACAAGAGGCATCCCTGACGCACTCCTGTTCTTATCACAAACGGTTCTGTAATCTGTCCTTCGTGAAGAACTCTGCATGTCATGTCTCCATATGTTTTCTTTATTAAATTAATGATCTTCAGGGGAACTCCATAATGCCTCATCAATTTCCAAAGTGATTCTCTGTCTACACTGTATCGATATGACTGCTTGAATTTTAAAAAAATGTTGTGATTAAAAACAGTGTTTGATTTTTAAAAATTGCCCTTAAAGATCTCACAAAGTCATTTGACCTGGTTAGCAGGGATGGACTTCAAAATCCTCCTGAAAATAAGCTGCCCTACAAAACTGCTGGAAATGATAAAGTCACTCAATGAAGACATGAACGGAACAGTCCAATATGCTGGAAGCACATCCCGGTCCTTTGACGCAGTGACTTTAAACAAGGTTGCTTCCTGACTTCGGCGCTCTTTGGGGTCTTCTTTGTCTTGCTCTTGACACAAGCATTTGGAGATTGAACAGAAGGATTATGTCTTCACACAAGGTCAGATGGCCAATAAATAATACACACATAAAGGTTATACTTCAGACACTCGTGAGAAATCAAGAAGTAGAAAAAAACAGACAATAGAAAAACAACAGACGTGAGAAGCTTACCGGATAATCGAACCCAGGACCTTCCAAACGGCAACACTGCCTAGCTACGGAAGCAAATTGTACTATCCTCCCTGCCAACCAGGCATCACAAAAATAGAGATTCGTGGTCAGGGGTCATTAGAACGATTTTCAACACGTAACACTGGACATATACACAGGGTCGATCCAGCCGACGGTTAACCTGGCAAGGCTGAAGGCACAAACAAAAATAAGAAGGGCCAATGTAAGAGACTTGTTAGCCGATGACGCGGCAACCATCACCGATGACGCGGCAACCATCACCGATGACGCGGCAACCATCACCGATGACACGGCAACCATTACTCACAACCAACAGGAGCTTCAGAGCTTGATGGATCGCTTCATCGAAGCATGCAAGGACTTTGGCCTCACAATAAGTCTAAAGAAAACGAATGTGCTGAGTCAGGATGTGGATATTGCATCAGTTGTCATTATCGATAACTACGAAGTGGCAGTGGTGCACCACTTCAAATACGTGGGGTTTACCATCGACACCATACTCACTCTGGACACATACATTGACAGCTGCATCGGCAAAGCTGAAGCTACCTTTTCCCGCCTCATGACGCGTGTGTGGGGAAACTCCAAACTCACAATGAAGACCAAAGCTGAGGCATATAACGCCTGCGTCATCATCACACTTCTATATGGCAGCGAGGCATGGACAACCAGTGCTAAGAAGGCTCAACACTTCCATCTACGCCACATTCTTGGTATTTCGTGGAAGGACAAAGTGACAAATGTCAGGGTGCTGTCACGCGCTGGCCTTCAAAGCATGTGTACATTGCTTAGATAGCGCAGAATACGTTGGTTTGGCCATGCCCGCCGCAGTGAAGATGGACGCATCCAGAAAGCTATCTTCTACGGACAACTGAAAGGATGGCAAAAGAACAGTTGGGCGACTGCAGCTGAGGTTTAAAGATGTGTGCGAGAGAGACACGAGGGTACTGGACATAAATCTAGCAACTAGAAGGATGAAGCTGCCGATCGCACCAAGTGGCGATGCTTTCTACGGCGCAGCGTCAGATTCGGCGAAATTAAGCTCTCACGGCAAGCAGAAGAGAAAATAAAACGCGGAAAGGAACGGTTGGAAAAAAAAACTGAGGGTTGTCAACACAGTGGCGCATTCTCATTGTCAGTTATGACTGAAGGGTTGTCACCTCAGGGGCGCATTCCCAAAGTCAGTTATGACTGAAGGGTTGTCACCTCAGGGGCGCATTCCCAAAGTCAGTTATGACTGAAGGGTTGTCACCTCAGGGGCGCATTCCCGTAGTCAGTTATGACTGAAGGATTCTCACCTGACGGGCACATTCCCGTAGTCAGTTATTGTTATTATGATAAAAAAAATGAGACTTAGCAGCCATTGTTAGGGATTCGAGACTCGGCTCGATACTTGTAGACTTGAGACTTGCTAGAAAATACGTAAGGACAAGTCTAGGTAGAGGCCTACATCGCCATAACACGGCAGCACCTTGCTGAAACTAACAAGTACAGCTGTCTGTCCTAACAAGTCCCAATGTTAGTTTTACATTTATGTGTACAAGTATCAAGTCTCATAGTTCAGGTTTCAAGCCCCTAACTGTAGCTTTCAAGTATCATGTTTGGTCTAAAATTGTCACAATCGCTTTTATTCGAACAATCGCACCGATCTCTATAAATAATAATCTTTGTATTCTAATACGAGTATATTTTTTTTAACCTGCCTGCTTTTATTTGATTAAAGAAAATTCAATTAATAAAATATCAATTTAAACAAAACCACTTTCAGTATCTCCGTATGAGTGGGTTATGGCGGCAAACTGGTTCGGCAAAAATGACAAGGTGTATACAGTCACGGAGAAAGTGATAATCCCGAGAAAAAAAAACAATACAACCCGTCCTTGGGCGTGGCCGAAATGTGGCCTTGTGTTTTTTTATGAAGTGAAAACATGGCAATAAAGAGTTGGAGCTTTGGTATTTGTTGTGGCAGAAATAAGATTTGTAGTACAAGCGATGGTGTGTGCTGTTGTAGCCGAAGTAGTAATAGTAGCAGCAACATATGTAGCAGTAGTAGTGGTAATAGTAGCAGCAACATCAGTAGTAGTAGTAATAGTAGCAGCAACAGCAGTAGTAGTGGTAATAGTAGCAGCAACATCAGTAGTAGTGGTAATAGTAGCAGCAACATCAGTAGTAGTGGTAATAGTAGCAGCAACATCAGTAGTAGTGGTATTAGTAGCAGCAACATCAGTAGTAGTGGTAATAGCAGCAGTAGTCGTGGTAGTAATAGTAGCAGCAACAGATGTAGTAGTGGTAAAAGTAGCAGCAACATGAGTAGTAGTGATATTAGCAGCAACAGCAGTAGTAGTAGTGGTAATAGCAGCAGCAGCAGTAGTAGTAGTAGTAGTGGTAATAGCAGCAGCAGTTGTATTAGATGTAACAGTAGCAGCGACAGCAGTAGTAGCTGTAATAGTAGCAGCACGCCAAAGCAGTAGTGGTTGTGGTAATAGCAGCAGCAGTAGTGGTAATAGCAGCAGTAGTAGTAGTGGTTGAGCAGCTTCAAAATTGATGTCTCCTCCTGGGAGACTATCGCACAGGATCGCTGTGCCTGGCGGACAAACATTACTCAAGGTGCTCGCATTGCAGAACAGAATTTAGCTGATAAGGCAGAAGGCAAGCGTGCTGCAAGAAAGGCCAGCATGCACAGCAACACTACTATCGACTCTAACCATGTGTGACCCGTATGTGGCAGGGCCTGTAGGGCCAAAATAGGACTAATTAGCCACATGAGATCACGGCAAAGATGTGTCACAACTCAAGTCTGAGGCTGTAGCCATCTTCGCTTGCGATGGGCAACTATTATTAGTAGTGGTAATAGCAGCAGCAGTTGTATTAGATGTAACAGTAGCAGCGACAGCAGTAGTAGCTGTAATAGTAGCAGCACCAACTGCAGAAGTGGTAATAGCAGCAGCAACTTCAGTAGTAGTGGTAATAGTAACATCAGTAGCAGCGGGAATAGTAACAGCAGTAGTAGTGGTAATTGTAACATCAGTAGTAGTGGTAATAGAAACATCAGGAGTAGTGGTAATAGTAACATCAGTAGTAGTGGTAATAGTAACATCAGTAGTAGTGGTAACAGTAACATCAGTGTGGTGGGAATAATAACATCAGTAGTAGTGGTAATAGTAACAGCAGTAGTAGTGGGAATAATAACAGCAGTAGTAGTGGTAATAGTAACATCAGTAGTAGTGGTAATAGTAACATCAGTAGTAGTGGTAACAGTAACATCAGTAGTGGTGGGAATAATAACATCAGTAGTAGTGGTAATAGTAACAGCAGTAGTAGTGGGAATAATAACAGCAGTAGTAGTGGTAATAGTAACAGCAGTAGTAGTGGTAATAGTAACATCAGTAGTAGTGGTAATAGTAATTTCAGTAGTAGTGGTAATAGTAACATCAGTAGTAGTGGTAATAGTAACAGCAGTAGTAGTGGTAATAGTAACAGCAGTAGTAGTGGTAATAGTAACATCAGTACTAGTGGTAATAGTAACATCAGTACTAGTGGTAATAGTAACATCAGTAGTAGTGGTAATAGTAACATCAGTAGTAGTGGTAATAGTAACATCAGGACAAGTGGTAATAGTAACATCAGTACTAGTGGTAATAGTAACATCAGTAGTAGTGGTAATAGTAACAGCAGTAGTAGTGGTAATAGTAACAGCAGTAGTAGTGGTAATAGTAACAGCAGTAGTAGTGGTAATAGTAACAGCAGTAGTAGTGGTAATAGTAACATCAGTAGTAGTGGTAATAGTAACATCAGTAGTAGTGGTAATAGTAACATCAGTAGTAGTGGTAATAGTAACATCAGTAGTAGTGGTAATAGTAACATCAGTAGTAGTGGTAATAGTAACAGCAGTAGTAGTGGTAATAGTAACATCAGTAGTAGTGGTAATAGTAACATCAGTAGTAGTGGTAATAGTAACAGCAGTAGTAGTGGTAATAGTAACATCAGTAGTAGTGGTAATAGTAACAACAGTAATAGTGGTAATAGTAACAGCAGTAGTAGTGGTAATAGTAACATCAGTAGTAGTGGTAATAGTAACAGCAGTAGTAGTGGTAATAGTAACAGCAGTAGAAGTGGTAGTAGTAGCAGCAAGAGATGTAGTAATCAGAGGCATAATTGAGGTATTAGGTACCCGGGGCGACCCACTCCCCCACCAAAAATAAACACAGAAATATTATATTATTTTTTCCAGTTGGTTTTTGAACAGTACAGTGGCGTCATACAGTGCTGTCATACAGTGCTGTCATAATAGTGTCTGGCTGTCACTCAGGGTGAAACCCCCACCCCCCCCCCCCACATCGAACCCCCTTTAGTACCCCACTGGTAGTTGTTGCAGAAGTAACAGTAGTAGCTGCAGTATTAATAGTAGTAGTAGTGGTAGTAGTAATAGCTGCAGTATTAGTTGTAGTAATGGTAGTAGTAGTAGTAGTAGTAGTATTAGTAGTAGTAGTAGTGGTAGTAGTGGTAGTGATAGTAGTGGTAGCTGTAGTATTAGTTGTAGTAATGGTAGTAATAGTAGTGGTTGTAGTAGTAGTAGGAGTAGTAGTGATAAAAATGGTAGCTGCAGTATTAGTTGTAGAAATGGTAGTAGTAGTAGTAGTAGTAGTAGTAGTAGTAGTAGTAGTAGTAGTAGTAGTAGTAGTAGTAGTAGTAGTAGTAGTAGTGGTAGCTGTAGTATTAGTAGTAGTAGTAGTAGTAGTAGTAGTAGTAGTAGTAGTAGTAGTAGTAGTAGTAGTAGTAGTAGTAGTAGTAGTAGTAGTAGTAGTAGTAGTAGTAGTAGTAGTAGTAGTAGTAGTAGTAGTTGTTGTAGTAGTTGTAGTAGTTGTAGTAGTAGTAGCCACAGTGGTGACGGCCGTGGTTGTAAAAGTTGTTTTTGTAGTAGCAGCAACAATGGAATTTGTATCAGCTGCAGTATTAGTTGTGTTTTAAATGCTTCCCAAAATTCATAAACCCTCCAACCCTGGGAGACCCATTGTCTCTGCGTGTGCCTGCCCTACCGAACGTATATCAGACTTCCTCGACGGCATCTTCCAGCCTATTGTAGAGCAGCTTCCTTCCTTCTTAAAGGACACAAACCATGCTCTTACCACTTTTTCCTCTATCCAGCTTTCCCCAGACTGTACCTACCGTTTATTTCTGTTAGATGTTTGCTCGCTTTACATTTCCATTCCTCACTCTGATGGTCTCCGAGCTCTCCGGTTTTTCCTGGACCAGCGCACGCACCCCTCTATCGCTACAGAGACTCTCCTGCGCCTTGCAGAACTTGTCCTTCGACCCAATTCCTTTGAGTTTAATGGACAGTTCTTTGACCAAATAAGTGGAGTTGCCATGGGCACCAAGATGGGTCCCAGTTATGCCTGCCTCTTCATGGGCTACCTGGAGTATCAGGTGTGGCAGCAGTATCATGGACCTTTTCCATTGATGTATCATAGATACATCGATGATGGCATAGGTCTCACCGATATGCCAGAGGTTGACCTATCTAGGTTCATTAAATTCATTAACAACTTCCACCCGGCGATCCAATTCACCTCTCACATCTCCACTGTCTCTGTTAGAGTCAAGTTAATAATGACCTATCACCCTCACAGCACTGCTGTCAAAAGGATCCTGTATCGCCACCTACCTCTCCTCCAAGCTAACCCAGCGGCGCGGGAAGTGTTTAGTGAGCCACCCTTGCTGGCGTATAGACGGGATAAAAATTTGAGGGACCTCCTAGTCCACAGCCGTTTGAAAACCGCCAACGATGGCCACTTTATAACCAAGCCATGTAACCGAACACGATGTAAGACATGTCAGTATGTAATCGAAACACGTTCAGTCTCGTTCCCTAACGCCAACTTTACCATCACCCATGGCTTCACATGTGAGTCACGCAACGTCATTTATGCTATTATATGCAAACGTTGCACCATTACTTACATTGGCCAAACGGGCACACGACTGGGCGACCGATTCTGCAGACACCTCTACGACATCTCTCAGTTTAAATCCACACCTGTGGCCATCCACTTCAATGGCCCTGACCACCACGGTGCCACTGACATCCAGGTGACAGCCATCAGATCCTGTTCCTCGGACGCCAACAGTCGGTTTCGCCAGGAACAACGCCTCATCCATCTTATGGGTTGCCTCAAACCACACGGTTTGAATACCCAACATTCTTTTGTCTGAGTCGCCTTTCTCTATCGAGTCCCAGTTGTATTATGACTGTCTACTTTGATGCGACCCTCACTTTCTATATATATATATATGTATGTATGTATGTATGTATGTATGTATGTATGTATGTATGTATGTATGTATGTATGTATGTATGTATGTATGTATGTATGTATGTATGTATGTATGTATGTATGTATGTATGTATGTATGTATGTATGTATGTATGTATGTATGTATGTATGTATGTATGTATGTATGTATGTATGTATCTATGTATCTATGTATGTATGTGTTGCGCTAAAAACTTGTCGCAACTTATTCTGACTATATTCATTTTTTTAATGCATGGGAAGTAACTCATAGAATTGTAGTCACTTCTTATTTCTACTAGTTGTCTAATCGTGTGACAATAGTCTGATAATATGGTTGCCGATAGTTGTGTGAACGATTTTGAGTCACGTCCATATATGGAGCGCTCAGGTCGTCAGTTCTTAGAAAACAGTTGGCAATCGCAATGTATATATATATATATAATTTTTTATCTATTTATATTTTTTTATATTTTTTTTATTTATTTTTTTAATTTTTATTTATTTATTTATTTATTTATTTATTTTTAAAAATTTATTTATTTAAATTTTTTTAAAATTTATTTATTATTATTTATTTATTATTATTTTTTCATTTTATTTAATTATTTATTATTTATAATTTTTTGTTCTTTCCTCACTCTTTTCCAGTCCTTGTTTTCATTATTTCTTATTTTTCGTTTTTAATGTTTTATCGACTTCCTCTTTCCGGTTTAGTGGCAGCCATTTTATTTTGCTTCACATGTGACTGGACATAAGGGAAGTTATTTTTTCTCTTATTTTTATAGTTTCATGTTCTCTACTTAATTCTCATTTTCTTTCCCTCCTGTCTCTTGTTTGTCTGTCCCTGACGAAGGCCTTGTGGCCGCAACGTAGGTTCTTCTTGTCCTTCTCCTTGTAAGACGTATTACTATTTGTGTGTGTGTGTTTTTTTTGTTGTTTTTTTTTCATCCCAATTAACAGTATTAGTTGTAGTTGTAGCAGTCGTGGTACTAGTAGTGGTTGTAGTGGTAGTAGTTTCAATAGTAGTGGTAGTAGTAACAGTAACAGTGGGACTGTTGTGGTTGTGAAAGTGGTTTTTGAAGTAACAGCAATAGAAGTTGTATCAGCAGCAGTAATAGTTGTAACAACGAGAATTGTTTTTGTAGAAGACAACCTCCTATCATACTTGCAGTACTGTTTTGCAACAGTAACGGTAACTATAGCAGCAACAGTGTCCGTGGTTACAGCTGAAGCAAGATCGGTTTCAGATCAAAAATAGATGTAACCAAGACAACAGACATGTTCCAAAGATACCAACCTGTTGATGCGTCCAGTTGAGCCTGTCTCGACACCTTCAAAGCTGTTTTAGGTCACCCACATATGACACAAGACCTGCCAACGTTTCAAAGAATTAAAATTAAAAAAAAAAAAAAACACGAAAGGGAATTTTCAATCACTTTTAGCGTAGATTGCAATCTTAATGTTTACCTTCATGTTCAATTCAACCCGATCACAATCAATACCTCATTATCCGTTAGCTCCCCGAGACACATAGGCTTTCAACAAACATATGCAAAGTCCTCCTGTCACGTGTTATCAGTGAAATGTCTTTCTCATACTTTTAATTTCTGTCTTCAATTCTCTTCTCCATGTGTTCTTCTGCATGCCTTTACTATTCTTACCCTGGGCATTCAAGACCAAGGACTACCTGGTAATGTTATCAGTAGGTTTCCTTTTGGGGTCGAGTCCATCATCAGCGTCTTATTGTCATCACGTGTCCCACTGGCCGTTGTCTGGTTTCTTGTCATCGCGTGTTTCACTGGCCCTTGTCTGGTTTCTTGTCATCACGTGTTTCACTGGCCCTTGTCTGGTTTCTTGTCATCAGTTTCACGTGACTACATATCTTCTGTTATTCATCCTTCTTTGTACATTCTACAGTAAGTGTTGTCATTCATTACAAACATTCTACTGAAAGTGTTTTCACTCATTACAAACATTCTACAGAAAGTGTTTTCATTCATTACAAACACACACATTGTAGCAATCTGTGTATGTAGTTAACGAAATGTATTAAAGCTAATGACAAAAATAAAAGTGAAGTTATCAAACCAAGAAAGAGACAGAAAGAGAGACTTGTTAGTATGAGGTCTATCATTTATTACTATCAATAATAAATAATTTTACAGTTTCCAGAAGACATACATATTCCAGGAAACAGGTCTTTACCGTGATCTTACCTCGCGTCTTTACTAACAACTGTATATGCTTGGGTTTACCCTCAACGTTATTTTTAGATTGTGTCGCGCACATTAAGCTTTTCAGAATGGGTCAGATACTGTTTTTAGAGTCAGTGCATGCAAGTCTAGCCCGGTCCCTTTCATGTTGTGACTCTTTCAAGTGTCTTGCACTGACTTATTTCAATGTCTCATGTGTCATCTGCTGTTGTTTCGGTTTCACTTTCGATTTTTAAACTTGAATTAAAACACTATACAAGCTTCGCCCAGTGGAGTTTTATCAGGTCTTTGATGGAAGACTACTGCTGCTTTAAGCATCTCCTACCAGGCGACTCATAATGAGATTGTACATGTGAGGTTGTACATGTGAGGTTATACATGTGAGGTTATACATGTGAGGTTGTACATGTGAGGTTGTACATGCGGCTGGCAACCTCACCACGTAAAACAATTTGCTAGTGAACCACCGCTTTTGGAGGTTGCCGATGTTTGATGAGGCTCCCTGCAGTTGTGGTTCCGTGCCCCACTTGGAGCAAACAAGAAAATGATGATGATACTTAACCCCATCATCATTATCATCATCTAATCACCGAAATCCTGGTCCATCTCATCACCGACACCATCATCATTATCATAATATCATCACCGAAATCCTCGTCAATATCCTCATAGACACCATCATCATCATCATAATCTAATCACCGAAATCCTCGTCAAAATCATCACCGACACCATCATCCTCACCATAATCTAATCACCGAAATCTTCGTCAATATCATCACCGACACCATCATCATCATCATCATAATCTAATCACCAAAATACTCGTCATAATCATCACCGACCCCATCATCATCGAGATTATTACTATGACCATCTTTACCACCACCTCCATTATCACATTATAATCATAGTCTTGACCCCCACAATTCTTCTCATCATCGTAACCATCATCCCCATGCACATCATCAAGGCAATAATAACAGTAATAATAGTTGTAATAACCAAACACACAAAACCCGATATTATCCTCATCTCTACCATTCTCCTGCGACGTGACTGGTACCAAACTGAATCGTCTAATGCCGTTCATTTGGACATACCAGCGACGTGGAGAGGGGGAACGTTCTGAATGGGTAACAGCTTGATCTCCATATAACTGTGCCTAAGCTCACACCCGGGGAGAAGACACGTCCGCTTCACCCTATGGTGTCGGCACAACACGACGCTTCTAAATGCAGCGAGACGTCAACAACCAAGGCTAAGCAAGAAATTAGGCTCAAGCAGGAGATAAGGCTCAAGCAGGAGATAAGGCTCAAGCAGGAGATAAGGCTCAAGCAAGAAATAAGGCTCAATACTTTCCATCTACGGTGTCTACAGCACATTCTTGGTATTTCGTAGCAAATACCTTCAAGGTGTACACACATTGGGATTCTCGCCGGTGCTACAGAGTTCGTGCACTGTGCTGAGATCCTCCTTGTGTGATCTAAGGGAGTAGATTGGAGCACTAATGGAGTAGTCTGTGTGCAATGAAGATAGTCGTTAAAGACAAACCAAACAAAACCAAATACCTTCAAGGCATGTGTACACTCATAGAAAGCGCAGACTACTCTGGCTTGGCCATGTCCGCTGCATGGACGCATCCCCAAAGATAATGTCTACAGACACCTGTCAGATAACAACTGGGCCACAGCAGCTGAGGTTCAAAGATGTGGGCAAGAGAGACATGAAGGTACTGAACATTAACTCAGCAGCCTGGGAGGATGAAGCTGCCGATCGTAGCACGTGGCGATGTTCTCTACGGCGCCATCTCAGACTGGGCGACAAGAAGCTCTCACAACAAGCAGAAGTGACAGAAAAAGACGAAGAAAGGAAAACCAGGACAAAAAAAGCTGAGGTATATCACCGTGGGAGCCGCGGTTGTGCAGTGGTTAGTTATATCACCTTGGGTGGCGCATTCCCATAGTCAGTTATGATTGGAGGAGGCTATTTATAATCTTCACGCTCATCACTACTGAAAATTAATATTAGACAAACATAAAGGTATGTTTTCAGGCACTCGTAAGAAATAAAGAAGTAGAACACTAGACAACAGAAAAACAACAGACAAACCCTGGGTAAGCCACTCACGTCTGTTGTTTTTCTGTTGTCTAGTGTTCTACTTCTTTATTTCTTACGAGTGCCTGAAAACATACCTTTATGTTTGTCTAATATTAATTTACCGTTTACAGGCCTCGGGTTTCCCTTCCTTATGTGTTATTAATGTTCATCACTACTGACATCATTTTGATTTTATTTTTTAACTGATGAAGAAAAACGCCCCGTACAACCTCTGATGGGTTATAATTACAACGTCTGTGGTCTGTAATTTTAGATATTTCTTCAATCGTTATCAATCTACTGTATGAAGACAACAACATGAAACCTAAACAGGCAGATTGCCAAGCCTACTTAACATTTATAACACATAAGGAAAGGAAACCCGAAGCCCGTAAACAGTAAATTAATATGAGACAAACATAAAGGTATGTTATCAGGCACTCGTAGGAAATAAAGAAGTAGAACACTAGATAACAGAAAAAACAACAGACATGAGTGGCTTACCCAGGATTCGAACCCTGGACCTTCCCCGCCTAGCTATGCAAGCGAATCACACTATCCTCCCTGCCATCTACGCATCACCAAAAATGATGCTTCGATGACAGGTCATTAGTGAGAACCGCAAGACATAAAACCGGAGTTTTTACCATGGGCAGTTACACGTCAACAACATTAAGCCTAAACAGGTTCCAGAGTTCAAATAACTAGGAAGCCATTACAGAACTGCTGTTGGTCCACTTCTAATACTGCTAATGTTGGTCCACTTGTAGTACCACTAATGTTGGTCTACTTGTAGTACCACTAATGTTGGTCTACTTGTAGTACCACTAATGTTGGTCTACTTGTAATACCACTAATGTTGGTCTACTTCTAATACCACTAATGTTGGTCTACTTGTAGTACCACTAATGTTAGTCTACTTGTAGTACCACTAATGTTGGTCCACTTGTAGTACCACTAATGTTGGTCTACTTCTAATATCACTAATGTTGGTCTACTTGTAGTACCACTAATGTTGGTCTACTTGTAGTACCACTAATGTTGGTCTACTCGTAGTACCACTAATGTTGGTCTACTTGTAGTACCACTAATGTTGGTCTACTTGTAGTACCACTAATGTTGGTCCACTTGTAGTAATACTAATGTTGGTCTACTTGTAGTACCACTAATGTTGGTCCACTTGTAGTACCACTAATGTTGGTCCACTTGTAGTACCACTAATGTTGGTCCACTTGTAGTACCACTAATGTTGGTCCACTTGTAGTACCACTAATGTTGGTCCACTTGTAGTACCACTAATGTTGGTCCACTTGTAGTACCACTAATGTTGGTCCACTTGTAGTACCACTAATGTTGGTCCACTTGTAGTACCACTAATGTTGGTCTACTTGTAGTACCACTAATGTTGGTCCACTTGTAGTACCACTAATGTTATTCCACTTGTAGTACCACTAATGTTGGTCCACTTGTAGTACCACTAATGTTGGTCCACTTGTAGTACCACTAATGTTGGTCCACTTGTAGTACCACTAATGTTGGTCCACTTGTAGTACCACTAATGTTGGTCCACTAACATTAGTAACAAAAGGAATGAGAATGTCTGTAGTGGATTTTGATGTTAAAGTATGGTTGCTATGTTTACCAGTGTACTGTATGAGGTCAGCTGTGAAGGCTCCTGATGATAAAAGTTATGTGAGTACAGAAGGCCTTTCCGCTACCACTTACGACCTCACACAGACCTATTTTGCTATAATGTATGTTAGCTACGTTAAAAAAGTCTAGGGTACTGAAATGCAATGTGTAGGTAATAAATTCCACACACACACACACATATAATTAATAAGTCTAATAGTAATAAACTCTGGGATACACTGAACTAACACTGGTTGTTAGAGTTTAAATTAGAAAATATTTTTTAAATTTATTAGTTCTGAACCAATAGTTTCTTTTGGTCAGAACATATGAAATGATATGGAATTTTCAATAAAATGCATATATATATACTTTGCATAATCAAATGAAATTTTGTTACATAGATATATTATTACACAGATTAATATTAATAATGTCTACAAAGTCCTGGGAAAATCTAGCACTGGATGGTTAGTAGGGGTGGCATCATCATTCCAGATCTGTGTTTATATAGTTAATTGTCCGTGACATATGGACTGTTATTTATATATAATATATATACACGAATGTTATTCTTTATTAATAGTGGAACTAGTTGATGAATTAACAGCAGGCCAGGTTAGCACTTATCTGGCCTGTGTCGATGTAGTATAGACTTCTGATGCCCCACTCCTCTCAATAGCTGGAGTACAAATGTTTGGCTGTACAGGCACCTGCTTTTCTACTTCAATAAAGCATCTGACACACTCGTAGTGCCAGATCCGAACTCTGAAACCAAAAGGTGTGCCATGTGTCAATACTCTATTTACTGAGCCACTCTGACACACAACACAACAAAACAACATTACACAGATTAGGTCAGATCTCTCTGACCAACTTAGCACATCTCACCCAGTTGTTATCAAGTAGTACCAGTTTCCCCAAGACTGCATTGCATCCGAAATATGTTCAATAGTTTCCTCTCCCCTTCAATAAGGTGGGTGTTATGTTCCCACTGATCTCAAATGTAGATCTGTCTTCTATGGCTTTAGATATGTTGTTATACATTATTAATTTGTCTCTAGACCCTGGTCTGTCGCTGGGGACCTAGAGCAAGCACTTACTTGTCGTAATCATTTTGCATATGGCAGTATCAATCACTCAAATATTAAAATAAAACAAGATAAATGCTTTCTTTCTTACCACAATTCAGAATTGAGACACAGTTATATAGTACTAGCAAAACTCAGCTGAGCTGCTGGCTATAGCAAGGCGTTCCACTGAAATATTTTAACTTTCCTGGAATTTTCACCTCTAACAGTAGCGAACTGTGTCACTGGACAGTCTATCAAAAAATGGCACAAGCGTGCGTCTCTCATTCAATAATATAAATGGTTGTGTCCAATCAGCGGACTTCCCCTTTAACTTTTCAAATATTCAAACCAAAAGTCAAATTTCAGTCAACTCTCAGTCAAGTGTGTATTAATTTCTGTTAGTCCGTCTGTCTCTACTTGGTTTTTCACAAAAATACACTTGTTTCTTGGACTAACTACATGCAAAAACTGCACAAACCTGCCCCCTAAGTTATTTTTAGCTACTATTCTCCGACTTTCCCCTCTAGTTCATTGCAGTTGATTTTTTGCATTTTAGGGCTCAAGGACACCCAAAATGTAACGTTAGTGAAAATATGCACAACAATACTGTTCGCTAGTCTGATGTGAACAATACAGTCTTTCGTCAATATCTTCCGTGTTATCTGTCCGTCTGTATAATTAAAAGTATATTATTTCTCTGCTCAAGATGGGCTATCAAACTAGCTAGGTTTTATTTTCATAACTTTATTATTAAAGAAAAACCTACTTTTCTCAAGGTTAGTTTTTTTGAAATTTGTTTTTGAACCTTCGTTCACGCGTTTGCGCTAGATTCAAATAAAAGCCTAATTATCGTAAAACGTCAAAGATACGTCTGTTTCTAACAAGAGCTAAAGTCATTTACGTGTCCTATTCCTTACATTGTGTCACTAGTGGCGTAATTTTTTTCCTTTAAACTACAAATTGCGTCTTTTTGCATTAGATTCAAACACGTGTTCAGACCGTCATAATTTTTTTCTTTTATCTCCGTTTCTACCCCACCAAAAAAGATAGTACATTTAGTTTGCATGTTATGACTATTTAGATTGAATGGCGTTAGAAAACGCGGGCATGGACGAGAATGTATTATCGTACCTTACGTAGATTTTTATCCTTACATGTTATTTTACCTATTATCTTTATAATTGGAGATATTTTAACGTTGTATCATGGTAATTTCACCACAATGTCCTAAAGAAGTTCGGCGCACATATTACACGGAAGTAATCCACTTTTCTTGATCAAGTTATGAGAAGAGACAAAATGTAATATATCGCGACAACAGGAAAGGTCGAAGGGAAAAGATATAGAGAACTACAAAGAGACAATATACCGGTACTGGACAGTTTGACATCAGGCACGGAAAGACGTCAACAACAGGAGAAATGAAGTTGTGGAGAGACATGATCACGTATATCAGCAGGCATAGTACTTTAAGAATAATAATAATCATCTTCAAAATTATATCTCCACTGACATCATCATTATCATAATCACTGCCATCATCATCACAGAACAGCACAGATAAGGAAGGAAATAAGTTAACGTGTAAAGTTATTCTGGTCTAATTTTTGAATACTACCGTTAAAAAAAAAAAAAAAAAAAAGTCAAGAATATTACCCAAAGCCCAATATAAACGCCGTTGCCCCTACCTTTTGCCGTCACCATTCTTTGCTCGTAATTGCAACAGATAATTTAATCTCTATGGTAACAACTCAAAGTGTAATGAAAGCCAACGCCCAGTAATTTGTATTCATAAAATGTAGCAGCCTGCACGGTTTGTCATGACAGACCTAAAGGTCATTCATATTTGGACATGCGCCCTAATATAACCGACTAGGTTGAACGGGACGCGCCTCGCCAAAACGAGGTAAAATTGTAATTTATGTCTTGTCAGCAATCTGGCACACTATTACCCCCCCCCCCCCCCCCGGACCGATTCTCTCACGACCGACGGTCCGGATTTATACTGACATAGTAATTAGTATAAAGCTGCAGCCACAACACAGTACTTTACTTACCGCGCTAAATCTGTATGGGTCTGTCAGTGTAAAAACACTAGTGAGCTATTTACACAGTCTAACAAAGATATAACTGGTGTTGTTCGTCCATCACGGGTGATGAAGACCACTCTGTTCATCCAATTATTAGGAATATGTTAGGTTAGTCTATGGGTACGAAGGTGACTGATGAGCCCGATGCCGGCCTGGAAAGATCTCGGACAGTGTGGATAGGGAATGTTTGCTTCATGTGATATAACTAGTAACAACGGGAAAACTACATATAGTAAGCAAATTTTATTTCGGGTTTTCCCACAGATTACTTAGAAATCAGTACAAACACAAAAAGGTATGTTGTCAGGCACTCGTGAATAATAATGAAGTAGAAAACTAGACAACAGAAAAACAACAGACGTGAGTGGCTTACCGGGGAATCGAAACCAGGACCTTCCGTGCGGCACCCCCGCCTAGCTATAGAAGCGACTCACACTATCCTCACTGCCAGCTAAGCACCACAAAAATGATGCTTCGATGACTGGTGTTATTAGTGCTACCCACAACAAATAACAAAGGAAATTTACCGAGGGCAATCCAGCCTATTAATGGCGCAATCACTTCTGTTGTTCCCCTATTATACAGTATAAGTCAGATTACACAAGACAAAGACCGTAATACTGTGTCTAGTACTTTGTCCTGTTTCCACCCTCTACGACATGGAAGTGGGGCTAGAGCAACATCAAGCTTAAGCAGGCTCCAAAGTTCGAATACCTAGGATGCGTTCTTACTGACAATGGGAAACTTGACAAAGAAAGTGAAAAACAAGATTTTTAAAAAAGCCATTGCAGTGACTTACCAACTGTCATCACTACTCACAACATCACTATGGAAACAAAACAACAGCTGATAAATAATATATCCTTTTGTCACCAGATTTACTCCCCTTGCACTGCAGTGATGATCCAACAGTGGCCAGAGTTATCTACTGAGGATCTTCAAAGTTGTCTACCTTTCTCTCAAGATTGTTCTTGGCAAAGATGTGAACTGAAGAATGGTGCTTCAATTCTAGGGAGCCTCATAGGAATTTAAAGAAATCAAGTACTACTGCTGATAGGATCCAGGCCGTGTAAACTTTTTATCTTTTCTGACCTTCTATGAGTTAGGATTGTGCTCGTTCTGATGAGCCCTCACTTGATTTAGCTCAGTAAAATATTACTTAAATAGGCCTGTTATAAATATTTAAAATGACGGAGACATACAGGTGCAGTTCACTCAATATTACTAAATAAACTAAAAATGTGTATATTTACAGATAACACAATTTAATAGTCAATTATTGTTAACAATTGTAAAATAAATAAGGGTGGGGGAATTTAGATAAAGTCTTTACAATTTCCTCATAGGTGATGGTCTGATTTTAATAGATCTTTCTGATTTGAAAATAGAGAGTTCACTTGGCAGCTTTGAATGGGTACATAGCCGCCAGTAAAATGTCAGTTGGTTTCTGCTCGTCACTGGTCAAGTCTAGAGACCGCAATACATTCCTTGTAGCATCATGGAGTGATTGCGAAGATGATCCAGCATCTATTAAGACCCGTCTGCTGTAGATGTCTAGTTCTGACTGCAGGCCATTTATACCACTCACTTGTTCAACAGGTAGCACCACCAATTGGTACCAATGACCCAAATTTCTTTGGGAATGCAGACTGACTTCTGGCTCCAAGAAATAGTTAAGGCAACTTGATTAGGATGCCTCTTACACGTAGTGTAGGGTATTACTTTACAATAGATTCCCACTATGACTTAGTGTTCAGGTTCCTAGTATCCCATGCTGTCCATATTCCTGTGTAACAAACGCACAAATAAATGTTGTTTACAGTCACTATATATGGTATGCCAGCTTATATGTATTATCGATCATGTTTACACTCACGACTTCAAAATTTATCACAGGTAACCTCTTTCAAGATGGATAATTATTATTCAACCAAGTCTTGTCCAGAAATGATTACATCATGCATCTGGCACAGCAAACGTTGACAACAGCTTGGTCCGACAGAGACATTCCCAGCAATAAGATAATTGACTGTGGTCATCCCAAGGTTGTTTACTCACTAATCCGGTTGCTCCCCTGCACTTGTCTGTTCTGGCAGGAAAATGTGTTACACATTGGTAAACTACATTTCTCTCTACAGATTCCAAGTGTCAATATGGGTTCAAACGAAAGGATTGATTTCCTTAATCAGCAAAAAATGGTCGCTGAAGTCCCGACATAACAAGAATTGGGGGGAAGGGAATGTAAACAATGAATCGAAAATACCATATACTGTCAGTGTTGGAAAAAACTAAAGTGAAGAGCACAGAATGAATTATAGGATGGCATAGGTAAATGTGACGTTCAAGGTTATTTTGCCTTAGTAGACCTCGTTATTTTACCAACTGTTTGCTATAAGTGTCAGTCATGGTCCCTAACCCTAACCCCAACCCTAACCAAAGCACAAGAAATCAAACACACACTGTGCAAGAAGAAATGCTTAAGAAAAACCATTAACGTCACCAGGAGAGACAGAATGAGAAATAATAACATAAAAAAGGGTATGTTCTACATTCTGCATCAAGTATATAGAGAGAGAGAAAATTAAGTGCTTTGGACACCTTGTGAAAATGTGAAAATGGAGCCCAATAAATTAACACTACATGCCTACAACAGTAGATGATTTGGTTTCAAGGCTCAGGGAAGATCAAGAGGAAGATGGAAAGTCAAAATTACAGACATGCTACAGACATGCTACAGACATGCTACAGACATCCTACAACAACACAAGCTACAACAACACAAGCTCCAACAACACAAGCTCCAACAACACAAGCTACAACAACATAAGCTACAACAACACAATCTACAACAACACAAGCTACAGCAACACAAGCTACAGCAACACAATCTACAACAACACAAGCTACAACAACACAAGCTACAACAACACAAGCTACAACAACACAAGCTACAACAACACAAGCTACAACAACACAAGCTACAACACAAGCTACAACAACACAATCTACAACAACACAAGCTACAACAACACAAGCTACAACAACACAAGCTACAACAACACAAGCTACAACAACACAAGCTACAACAACACAAGCTACAACAACACAAGCTACAACAACACAATCTACAACAACACAAGCTACAACAACACAATCTACAACAACACAAGCTACAACAACACAAGCTACAATAACATAAGCTACAACAACACAATCTACAACAACAAAAGCTACTGGCAGCCAGTGTCATGCACTTGGCTCAAGAACACAACCTTCAACTGCCCATGGCAATAGTGACATGAGAAAACTCAAGAGAGTTATCTTTCAAAAACGGGTGCTTGCGCAGAATATATTCATTAAAATGTTTTATGTTCATCAAAATTGGAACTAATAAAAATAAACTAGACAAACAGGCAGAGTTGTACTAAGAAGGTTACGAGTGGATGGTCTGCCCTGGGTGACAGTCAGAAAGGGGATGTCATCGGACAGTATGATGACAGTACTTACTGCTAAGAAATACTTGCAAGTGTGTTATTTTGGCAGGGGTGAGCAATAGGTAGGACCCGCTCCGGGTGCCAAATACTTTAAGTATGCCCCTGCAAACAGGAAATACCAGTGCAGCACGGGGTTAGGAGATTGATTACGCTGATCCTGGACAGGGCAGACATTCATGGATCCTGTTGATAGCATTACAGAGCAGTTGACGTTCTGAAATCCCTAGGTCCAGAGAAGACAGGGAGACCAAACTTGACATTCACATGTGTCTTCTAGACAGACAGTTTCATCTTCTTTGACCCTTAGCTGTTGGAGATCAAAGTAGTCGCTGTCACGCCTGGTGGCATCTTGTAGGGCAACAACAAACTGTCTCGGTTGGTTGAAAAATTCACAAAGTGCCTGTTGGGATGTTCATTCTAATGGTAAAGAACTTCATTACGCGAATGGTTGCAAAGGAACAAAAATGTCAGAAAATGTTCTTCAAAACGAACTCCAACAAGTAGTGTTTAACTGGTCACTTACTGGCAGCACACAAGTCTGTGATGACTGTACATATATTTTATTTAACGTGACACATACGGAGTGGAACAAGACGATCATAGTTACAGGTGCAAAAGGGTCATACGTCAAAAATGTTGATAATTACTTTTCAAGTTCATGAAGATTCTCTAACAATTAAGTCCTCTTATTCAAGTGACTAAGGGTCACTTCCTCTACCATATCATATGTATTGCAGTCAAGTCCGTTGACCTTCTTTCAAGGACGTATCTTATGGCCAACGGATTCATTCTCAAGGAGCAATACTTCTTATCATACTTGTAACAATTCCAGACTTTTTCCATACGATACTTAGGTAGCATATATATAAAAAATCCAAACAAAGTCATCCACGACAATACGACCAGGTTAGAGTTCTGTGTTGACTAACCTCTCTATATCCATGCCACGACTTTGGCATTGACGAAAATACGGCATATAAAAAAACATGTGAAGCATACAAATCAATTAACTTCGTTTACTCGTAGGTATCCTCCCTCTACGGTAATTCAAAAGGGCTAACGACTCCGTCTGTCCATTCTAGGAATGACATACTACGATGAATTCCCGCTAGACCAAAACTAGGAGCGGCCTGATACTTTAATTTAACTCAATAAACATTCGATGTGACATGGGGCGACACTTACTTGATACTTCCACTATTGGCTTCATCATGAATACCAGTAGATATCATTACAAAATAATGGCTTCTTCAAACTTGCCAGAAAAATCCAAGAAATATATATCGGACATAAACATGGTCCGAACTGCCCCGTTCAAAACATGACGTCAGAATTTCCTAACTAGGTTACCCGTGCGTCCAAAGCAACTCACACTGCATTGTGCACGTCAGTGCGTGAATCAATCGAACGCACAAATAATATAACTATTTTAAGACTGGTGCGTACATTTGGCAGGACCGAAGACTACCCCCTTTAGGTAATAAATGTACGTAACAGCTCCCTTATTACCTCCCCTTAAAAAAATTAATTCTATTAATTTTTTTGAACTTAGTACCCGAGAGAGGTGAGTCAAAACTACCACAAGATATATGAAATGCATAAAGTTATACCATATTAAGAAAAGAATATTAAACGAAATCAATATAACTAAATGATAGTATGCATTAAAGCACACATCCACACTCGACCTACTTTGGAACGATGTGGTAATATTCGAAGTAAAAACAAGTTAAAAATGAAAAATGAAAAAGACCATTAAAAAAAAAGATGATAATAAAATTCAACTAAGTTTTCAAAAAAGAAATTTGAAACATATGATTTCAAAAATGAAAATGAACAGCAACACTGATGATGATCAATGACAAGAGAATCAATAAAACAGAAAAATTGAAAATACAATGTGCAAAAATGAAGCAATGCAAAATTAAACACTTTAAGAATCAACACCCTTAATGTTTTCTAACACTAGTACGGTTGACTAGTGATCTAACAGTGAGATATCATAACTAAGACCCGTGAATGCAGGTATTACGTGACAACTAAGAAAGTTAGTATGTGTGTGATCCATAATCAATTAAATAGATTAAATTGAATTATTCTAATTTATATATTTCTTAATTACTAACAAATAACCAGTTACTAATATATTCTAAGTAATTCCAATATCACTATCAATATGTCAATGTTCAGTTACAACTAGTTAGTAATCGACGAGACGATGTTCTCAATGTTCCATACACGATAAAATATATTCTCGAACACAATATGTAGTGTAATATGTTCCATAGGAATAACAAATGTATATTTGTCGCTCTTAACAATGTTTCCATACTAATAAAAAGTTACTGTAGTACCAATGTTCCCGTACTAATAAAATGTTACTCTAATACCACTGTTCCCGTTCTAATAAAACGTTACTATAGTATCAATGTTCCCGTACTAATAAAATGTTACTACACAAGAAGTAATGTTATAATCTATAAGTAAGTATATCCTGAAAGTTATACTTATACGAATACTTCAGTTATATAAACAGTCTTTATAGATGTACAATCAATGATAATGTACAAAGTTATTCATGTTATCGGTGAGGATGTTTCAACATCTGGAAGTGGTTTAGTTTCGACAAGTTCGCTTGGGCATCTCGACAAACAGTCTGCGAACACATTCTTCACTCCAGGAATAGCTCGTATTTCAAAATTGAATGGTTGAAGCGCTATAGCGTAACGCGCTGACTTCGATGATTTAACGTTCTTCGTGTTCAGTGCGGTAAGAGCTTTTTGGTCAGATTCCACCACAAAGTGTGAGCCGAGGAGGTAACGTTCCAGTTTTGTGATTGCCCATACTAATGCGAGGAGCTCTTTATCCAGAACGGAGTATTTGAGTTCGCTCTCCGTAAGTTTTCTGGACACGTACATCACCGGAAATAAGGTGCCGTTATATTCCTGCATCAAAACTGCAGCAATAGCGTAAGAAGATGCATCACTGCGAAGAATGAAAGTGAGATTTTTGTTAGGCAACCTCAAAAAAGGTTCGTTTGAAAAAAATCGTTTTATATAGTCTAACGCCGTTTGGTGATCCTGCGACCACTTTATTACATTAGATGTGCCTTTCTTCAGTAGAGACGAAAAAGGTGCAGTTATAGTAGACAAATGAGGGATGAATTTTGAATAGAACTGTATTAGTCCTAAAAGAGATCTAACTTGTTTTTTTTTGTCTTAGGTGCCGAGATGTTTAAAATTTTAGAGACGTTACTGTCTTCTGTATACATGAAACCATGACCTATGCGGTGACCCAGAAATGAGATGTCATGAAAACCAACAAAAGCCTTTGAAGGTTTCATTGTTAAGTTATAATCCCGTAAGGTAGAAAGTAAAGCTTTTAATCCATGAATATGTTCATCCCAAGAGTCACTGAAAAGACAGATGTCATCTATATAAGTAATGACATAGGGACGATGAGACAATATGCGGCGCATCATGCGTACAAAGGTAGCTGGCGCATTCATTAATCCGAATGGCATAAAATTCCATTGAAAAAGACCCCGTGGCGTCGAGAAAGCGGTGAATGGCTTTGCTTTAGGAGTGAGTGGCACTTGCCAATAGCCCTTTGAAAGGTCAAATTTCGAAAAGAATGTGGCATGAGATAATTTCTCCAATAAGTCGTCTAAAAGAGGTAACGGTTCCGCATCGAATTTTGTAACTTTGTTTAATTTCCTGTAATCTACGCAAAGACGTATATTGTTGTCCTTCTTCCTAATGATTACCATAGAAGAAGAATATGGTGATGAAGATGGTTCAATTATATTTAATTGAAGCATCTCATCCAATTCCTTATCAACCTTATCACGAAAGTGTAAAGGGATAGGATATGGGCGAACTCGAATAGGCGTATCGTCAGTCAGAATAATGTCATGTTGGATGACTGACGTATGACCTGGGATGTCAGTGAGGACATCCTCATACGAGTGTAGAATATTAGAGACTTGCTGACGTTGATCAGCCGAAAGAGTAGATGAGATTGTAATATCATTCCATTTCTCAGTGGAATGGAGTGGTACAACTGGTATTGGTAGTTGTACATCATCGAAAGAAGATTCTTCTTCTTGGATGACTGACAAACTAGAATAGTGTTGAATAGGAGGTGTAGGATCGTCAGTTGCCTGGAACACTGACTGTAGATAATCAGGACGTGAGTAATACTCCTTCAACATGTTAATGTGGAAGGTTTTATGTTTACCATTAACATCAACGATGTAGTCGACATCGGATATTCTTGAGATGATCCTGAAAGGACCTCTCCAGGTAATTAAAAGACGATTGTTATGCGCAGGGAGTAATACAAAAGCTTCGTCACCAGGAATAAGCTGGCGAAGACGTCTATACTTGTTTGCAAATAGACGAGCTTTTTCTTTGGCTTGTTCGGATGATGCAGTAGCTAGTCTACAAGCATCTATGATTCTCTTTCTCAGAGAGATCACATACTCATAAGAGGATTGAGTTTCCTCTTCAATATTCTCGTCAACCAATAAGTCGTGGATTAACGACATCGGACCGCGTGGTTGCATGCCAAAAACTAGCTGGAATGGAGAAAACCCCGTGGCTTGATTTTGTACTTCGCGATACGCGAACAGAGCAGCGGGTATGACCCGATCCCAGTCTTGGGGATGGTCTTGGGTCATCTTACCCAACAACTGCTTGAGTGTCCTATTGAGACGCTCAATTAACCCATTTGACATCGGATGATAAATAGAACTAAGAGATCTGTCTATACCTAATGTCTTCATAACTTGAGACATGGATTCAGAAATGAACTGAACCCCATGATCCGACAAGATTTTCCGTGGAAAACCAATGCGTGAGAAGATTAACATCAATGCCTCTGCTACACTGGCAGATGAAGTGTTCTTGAGAGGGATGGCCTCAGGCCAACGAGTGCACATATCAATGCACGTAAGAATATGCGTATGCCCTCTAGCAGATGGAAGCATGGAACCAATAATGTCTATAGCCATTTTATCAAATGGTCTAATCGGGATGTCCGCAGCTTGAATAGGAGCCGCATGAAATGGACCCCGTACCTTAACTTCCTGACATATCAAACAGGACCGACAATAGAGAGTGATGTCCCTATGGACGCCTGGCCAGTAGAATGCCGAAAGCACTCTGGATTTATACGCGAAAAACCCATATGGCCCGCACATTGCGAGTCATGCGCATGTCGTAATATACGAGATCTCATAGAGGATGGGACTAAGATCTGATAACATAAGGATGAATCCTTTTCCCGTATTACTCTAACCAAAATCCCATTTTTAAGTATAAAGTCATGTCTAGATTTTGCAAGTTTGTTGCTGGTATTCTTTTTGTTCACATACTGAAAAATTTTTTTTAATGAATCATCATTCTTTTGCAATGTTGCAAACAACTCCCGTGAAATAGGAGCATCATCATCACAAGTGGTATGAACTGTAGGTTCAATAGGTGTATCATGCGACATATTAGTAGCTTGCGCTCTAGTCACTACTGCATTTGCAGTTTGAATATGTCGCTCTTCCCATTCAGCAATTTGCTGTGGTGTACACTCTTTAATACCATGTATGCGACCAAGTATTACCTCACAAATTGGATTCGGAAGGAGACATGCTTGGATCTTTCCTGAAAAAAATGGTGTATTAAGGTCAATAATAGCAGTGGGAAATGTTTTAACGGTGCCACCAAAAGTCACACACTTGACAACCCTGCCCGTGGCACAACTTGGGTTGATCAGCGAAGTCCGGACGCCCACAGTACTACAACCTGAGTCAAATAGGAGAGAGCATGAAATGTTGTTGACAAATCCCTTGTTAAACTTAAGAGAGCCCTGTCCCTGGTGTACTGACGCAGCAGTGGCCGTACAGACTGCAGGTAGACTAGGCAAGGTATGTCCGCAACGCAGCGTCGTGATCGCCTTAGGCTGGAAAAGAGTCGAGCATTCTGGACAGTCTTTCACCTGGGTACAATCAAGAGAACAAGACATAGCATTGTGAGTTTCAGCTACTTTACCGTGTTCAATGTTAGCCTGTGTATCACTTAAAGCGATATTAGAATGTCTACCCGTATTACTCGACGATCTATCTCTACGATGCAATCGATTTTGATTATTTGCATTAAAATTGCCATAATTGTCGTTTCTGCTTGAGTTAAAATTTGGATGAGTCCGATAATTTGTATAATTAAAGTTATGATGTTCTTTAAAATTTTTTTTCCAAGAACCTTGTCTGTTTTGCGGACCCTGAGATCTTGATCTCCAGTTTTGTTTATTATAATGTCCTTGATTATTTTTAAAATTATTGTTACCAAAATCTCGCGATCTGTGAGCTTGGTTCCAAGAAACATTAAATGGAGCAGATTGTTGAAATTGTTTCCCTTTGTAAAAGTTATCATTGTTAAAATTGTAATTATTTCCCTTATTGACATACCTGTCAGCACTAAAGGAACGATTTCGTGAAAAATTGTTTTGTTGTGCTGCAAAAGCAACAGGCAATTCATTCTTAATCTGTGCATTACTAGATCCATGGTTGGGTGAGCAGTGCAGAAATTTTTTGCATGTTCTTCTAAGTCTTTCATAGATAAAGGTTTCCGTTCGTGTAAAAATGCGAGAAATGTAGGATTTACAGACGATAGTACCTTATCGCGCATCAGTAAATCGAAGAGACCTTCATACGATTTTTCAATTTTGGATAATTCGATCCATCTTTCTAGGGTTAGTCGTATTTGTGACAGAAAATCACTGAAATTTCTGCTTGATTGCGGTAGCAATGTACGAAATCTTAATCGGTATTCATCTTCTGTCATTTGAAATTTCTTCAGAAGTGCGGCTCTAAGAGCATTATAATCATTCTTCTCATTAATACTGGTAGTATGATAAACTGCTAAAGCATCCCCAGTAAGTAACCTGGATAAATATGTGCAATACAGTGTTTTATCCACGTTATAAGACCTACAAGTGGCCTCAAATCTATCTAGGAAAAATATTACGTCATCCGACGGGGGATTAAATTTAGGTAATTTAAGGTGAATTTCCTTAAAATGATCATGTCTGGATGAAGTTTGGCTTTCAAAAGTTCTCTGAGAATTAGCTTCCTGAGTTAACCTAAGTCTCTCATATTCTGACTCTGCTAATTTTAGTTCATGCTGTCGTTTTCTATCATTCTCTTCCATCTCAAGCTGAAGTCGTTTTGTATTTTGTTCAGCTATTAATCTTCTTTCTTCCATTTCCTTTTGTTTATTTTCCATTTCCTTTTGTTTAACTTCTATCTCAATTTTAAGTCTTTCTTCAGCCTCCCTTTGCTTCTGTTCTGCCTCTCGCTGAAATCGTTTCTCTTCTAATTCAGCGGCTTGTTCAGCTATTAATCTTCTTTCTTCCATTTCCTTTTGTTTCTGTTCTGTCTCTCGCTGAAATCGTTTCTCATTCTCCTCCGCCTCAAATTTCAAATTTTGTAATCTTAAAGTTTCTAGCTTTCTCTGTTCGGCTTCTATTTCTTGAGCTTTCTTATATTCTGCAAGTGCAAATGCTTTTGCTTCATCAGGAGCCATCTGAAGAGCTTTTGCTTGCTTAATGAAATAATCTAGTGAATACATTATGCTTTATAAGTAGTCACAATACTCTTGATTTATAAAATGATAATTAATCAATGTAAATTAATTAACCTTGTTACTTTGCCAAGTGTACGTCGTTCCTGTCCTAGAACGGTATCTTTTGTTATCATATAGTTATGAAATATATCAATAATCAATATAGTAATTTATGTAATGAAATGTCATGAAAGCAACAACGTGAAAGACAATAGAAACATTACCGACAAGACACGATAATCAAAGACGAGTGAACACAATCGTAGAAATCAACAAAAATAGAAATGTGTAACTAAAATAGAATATCGTAAAAATTTACGATGACAACTACGATCAGATACTCAACAGGACAATTGACAACACAGTGTAAAAACATAGGTTTTGTAAAAAACTGAACGACAGGAAAGGTGAGACGGACGCATAATACAAACAAAATTCATCATAAAACTAAATACGAGTAAAAAATAACTACCAAAAACAACAAGTAAACGTGACGAAACAGCTAAACAGATACTATCATAAGGAACAATTAGCGATCGGAACTTCGGCAAGGTTTCTAGCCTTGGACCGGAATTATCGCTCAATTGAAACTTACAAGTTGAGCCCTACAGAACGTCTGACGAAGAGCCCGAATTGGCTTCGAGATGGATCTCGTTCGTCAGATCAACCTCCCTACCTCCCACGACGAATGTACAACATATAACATATAACATGGAAAATGTAAAGATGGACATAACTATAGAAGGCACAGCTAAAAGTAATAAAAATGTACAACGAAAGCACGTTATACTCATCTCGCGTGTGCCGGGAAAAAACAATGTGCCTCGTCTCCGTGGATGTACGTCTGAGGATAAAATACTTCGCTCTGCGTATATAACAACAGCTCGCACGTAATAATGACGAATAGGTGATCCCAAGGCAGTCAGTCACTGTAAAACTTGACGTGGAGGTTGATTGATGACCTTGAGCATTTGGTAACCGTAAGTTGATTCTGATTCATCATCACACTAGGTTCCAAGTTTGAGATGTTGTCGCCTTGAAAGTTCAAATCTTCTTTTCAACCGATACTTGGATTGAGTACGTTCCTGTGAAATTATTTATTTCCAGACCACACTGGCATACCATTTACTGTTGGGATGTTCATTCTAATGGTAAAGAACTTCATTACGCGAATGGTTGCAAAGGAACAAAAATGTCAGAAAATGTTCTTCAAAACGAACTCCAACAAGTAGTGTTTAACTGGTCACTTACTGGCAGCACACAAGTCTGTGATGACTGTACATATATTTTATTTAACGTGACACATACGGAGTGGAACAAGACGATCATAGTTACAGGTGCAAAAGGGTCATACGTCAAAAATGTTGATAATTACTTTTCAAGTTCATGAAGATTCTCTAACAATTAAGTCCTCTTATTCAAGTGACTAAGGGTCACTTCCTCTACCATATCATATGTATTGCAGTCAAGTCCGTTGACCTTCTTTCAAGGACGTATCTTATGGCCAACGGATTCATTCTCAAGGAGCAATACTTCTTATCATACTTGTAACAATTCCAGACTTTTTCCATACGATACTTAGGTAGCATATATATAAAAAATCCAAACAAAGTCATCCACGACAATACGACCAGGTTAGAGTTCTGTGTTGACTAACCTCTCTATATCCATGCCACGACTTTGGCATTGACGAAAATACGGCATATAAAAACATGTGAAGCATACAAATCAATTAACTTCGTTTACTCGTAGGTATCCTCCCTCTACGGTAATTCAAAAGGGCTAACGACTCCGTCTGTCCATTCTAGGAATGACATACTACGATGAATTCCCGCTAGACCAAAACTAGGAGCGGCCTGATACTTTAATTTAACTCAATAAACATTCGATGTGACATGGGGCGACACTTACTTGATACTTCCACTATTGGCTTCATCATGAATACCAGTAGATATCATTACAAAATAATGGCTTCTTCAAACTTGCCAGAAAAATCCAAGAAATATATATCGGACATAAACATGGTCCGAACTGCCCCGTTCAAAACATGACGTCAGAATTTCCTAACTAGGTTACCCGTGCGTCCAAAGCAACTCACACTGCATTGTGCACGTCAGTGCGTGAATCAATCGAACGCACAAATAATATAACTATTTTAAGACTGGTGCGTACATTTGGCAGGACCGAAGACTACCCCCTTTAGGTAATAAATGTACGTAACAGTGCCCCAACTCTGGTTCATGGTTTTTATCTCGGCCTCCACAGTTCTCCACCAAGTTGTTTATGTTCGGCCTTTCTTTCGCCTTCCTTCTGGGGTCCATATCATACCTGTTCTTGTGATGGCATCGGGGTTTCTTCTGAGGAAGTGGCCAGCGTCATTCCTGCGTCTGCCAGTTATGACAGGGTGCATGTCTTGAGACAGATATGAAAAAGATAAATTTGTAGCAATTTGTTTTACATGATAAGTTTGTAAGCCCACTACAAAAACTCACATCAGTCATGATCTTTTACGACATGACTGAGGGGGTAGTAGTTATTTTTGTTCTTTTCACATAACGACACATAACTTGATGAATGTGTGAAGAGAAATGACACATAACTTGATAAATGTGTGAAGGGAAATGACACATAACACGACGAATGTGTGAAGAGAAATGACACATAACTTGATAAATGTGTGAAGAGAAATGACACATAACATGATGAATGTGTGAAGAGAAATTACACATAAATTAATAAACGTGTGAAGAGAAACCACACATAAATTGATGAATGTATGAAGAGAAACTACACATACTGATGAATGTGTGAAGAGAATTGACATATAAATTGATGAATGTGGGAAGAGAAAAAACACATAAATTGATGAATGTGTGAAGAGAACTTACTTAGTCGTTCCCCTTCTACCGTGAGGTGTAGAGGTTTGGAAGAGAGAGCGCCAGACCATTCTATCAGCTGTCTTCTTCTTGGCCTGGTTCCATTCTAGTCCTCGGTCCTTCAAAGATTGTCTAATGTTGTCCTCCCAGCGGACTCTGGGTCATCCTGGAGGTCTGGATCCCTGGCTCTTTGTTTCCCATGCTTTTCGTGGTAGCCAATCTTCTCCCATTCTGCAGACATGGCCAAACCATCTTAGTTGGGACTGTTCTATTTGGGTCTGCAGCGGGTGGGATTTTAGGCCTTGACGGATCGTCTGTTTGTGGACCATGTCTCTTCTTGTTACTTCAACCACCTTCCTCAGATACCTCATTTCTGAGGTTTGGATCTGGCTTTTGTGGGTTGTAGTCATTGCCCATGACTCGCATCCATATGTCAAGACTGGGACATAGGTGGAGCGTTATACAGCCATCTTCGTTTTCTTACCAACCTCTTTCTTGCTGAGGAATCCTCGATTTATGGCCTGAAAAAGTCTCCCAGCCGCTGCTTTTCGAGTGGCCAACTCTTCTTTGATGCCTCTTTTTCAGTCTATAATAGCTCCGAGATATTTAAAGTGGTCAACCTGCTCCAGGACCTGTTCTCCCAACTTAATCTGATGTTTTATTTCTTCTCGTGATATCACCATGGATTTTGTTTTAGAGCTGCTTATGACCATCCCTCTCTTCTCCAGCTCTTCCTTCCAGACTTGCAGGTTGGATTGGAGATGTGTCTCTGATTTAGCAATCAGGACAACATCATCAGCAAATGCTAGCTCTGAAATACAGACCTGTCTCATCTTCCAGTACCCCACTGAATACTTTCTTGTTCTCTCCTTACATGCCTTGATGACATCGTCCATGAGGAGTATGAAAAGACAAGGTGATAGGATATCGCCTTGTCTTACACCAGTGGCGGTCCTGAACTCTTCTGACTTATAGTTTGCTGTCCTCACATAATTTCTGCAAGACTTGTAGAAGCTCTGTATAGCATGAATCAGAGGTGCTGGAATGTTCTTCCTTGCCAAGCAGTCCCAAAGTTTGCTTCAGGGGACCCTGTCAAACGCCTTTTCCAGATCTATGAAACAAAGATTGATCTCACTCTTGTACTCAAGGGCCTTTTCACTCAGCTGCCTGAGTGTGAAGATTAGGTCTTGAGTACTTCGGTTTGCTCGGAATCCGCACTGGGCTTCATCCAATTGTGGCTCAGCTAGGCATCGGAGTCTCTGCTCTAGGATTCTAGAGTAGATTTTACCAGGGACACTGAGAAGGGATATGCCTCTGTGGTTTCCACATTGTCGATTGTCACCCGTTTTGAAAATCGATGTTATGATGGCAATCTCCCAATCCTTTGGTATGGCCTTGTTGCACCATGCTGCCTGTAGGACCCTTAGGAGTAATAGGTCACTTGATGCTCCCATGTACTTAACCATTTCTGGTGTTATACCATCATGCCCTGCTGCTTTGCCCATCTTGATTTTCTCCAGTGCTGCCTTCAGTTCTTCCATCTTTATGTCATCTTCATCACCATTGGTTTCCTCTTCTGTGCTAGTGGTTATCATTTCTGATGCTTGACCTTGCTCACCATCAAGGAGTTCTGAGAAATATTCTTTCCATCTTTCCATTACTTCCTTTGGGGCAGTAAGCAATTTGCCTTGCTTGTCCTTTATAAATTTAAGAGGGCATTGTTTTTCCTTCCTCATGTTCTTTAGGGTCTTATAGAACAATTTCTGGTTTTCTTGCGCATCTTTTTCTAGCTTTTCTCCAAATTCTTCCCAGGACTTCTGTTTTGCTGCTAGCACCTTGTTCTTTGCTTCTGTTCTGAGTATCACATATTCTCTATATTTCTCTATTTGTCCTGCTGTGTTTTTAGCTCCTAAGTATTGTTTCCATGCCATTTTCTTCTCTTTTATTTTCTCTTTGACTTCTTCTGTCCATCAAGGTGTCCTCTTTCTCTTGTTCCCAAGTCGGACTTCACCACATGCTTCTGCAGCAGCTGTCTTTATGATGTCCTTGAATTTAAGCCAGAGGGTTTCCAAGTCATCAGGTTGTTCTTCTGTGTTTCTCACCGCTGTAGCAATAAGCCCCTGATATCTGGTCTTAATTTCTGGCTCTTTCAGCTTGTAGGTCTTAATGCTCATTTCTTCCGTTCGTTTACTTGGTTTCTTGCATGGTGCTGGGCAGTTCCTAGGCTGAGCAACTCTTTCAGTTGTTCTTTTGATTGTAAGCAGGTAGTGAACACTTCCAATCTCTGGCCCCCTCCAGACTCTAGCATCCCGGACATATTTGAATGAGCTCCTCCTAACAATGGCATAGTCGATCACTGACTTCTCATTCTTTGTTGGTTCACACCTAGTGTATGCATGTATGCGCTTATGGGGGAACTTTGTGTTGGTAATGATCAGATTCTGCTCACTGCAGAATCTGAGGAGTCCCTTTCCATTGTCATTGAGAGTATCTTCTCCATATCTTCCGATAACTCCACCCCATCTAGCATGGTCATTTCCAACTCTGGCATTGAAATCTCCTAGCATGATAATTTCATCTAGGCAGTCATCCACTGTCCTTTGAAGCAGCTCGAAGAATTCTTCCTTGACCTCTGCTCTCTCATCCTCATTTGGCCCATACACTATGACCAGGTTGACTATGGTTTCTCCTTCTTTTAGTTTTACAACCATAATGCGCTCCGAGACAAAGTTCCATCCCTTGATACTGTCTTTCTGGTTTTTGGCCACAATGCAACCCACGCCCCCTTTAGCTCTTTCAGATGTGAGTACACCACTGTATAGCAGAGTGTAGCCATCAAGATCCATGACTCCTTGTCCCTTTTTCTGTATCGGTAATAGCCAGGATTTCTAGTTTTGCTTTCCTTATCTCTTCCATCAGCTCCTCTTCTTTCCCATTTATACTTCTTGTGTTCCAAGTTCCATAAGTCGTAGTCCGTAGTCCGTTCCAGTTCGTCGCCTTTAGAATCAGTCCGGTTTTCTCTCTTATATTACTTGTAATCATTGTTTAAGACAAACAGGTGATTGGCCTGTTGTGCCTTTGCATGGTGGATGGGCTGCCTCTTTACGGCCTCCATGCAGGCCGCTCTCCTCCTTTTTCATCCGGTCTTGGGACCGGCATAGGCGGAGTTGTGTGAAGAGAAACGATACATAAATTGATGAATGCATGAAGAGAAATGACACATAATTTGATGAATGTGTGAAGAGAAGTGACACATAAATTGATAAATGTATGAAAAGAAATGACATGTAAATTAATGAATGTGTGAATAGAAACTGATACATAAATTGATGAATGTAAAGAAAAACTGATACATAAATTGATGAATGTGTGAAGAGAAACTGATACATAAATTGATGAACATGTGAAAAGAAATGATACAGAAATTGATGAATGTGTGAAGAGAAACAACACATAAATTGATGAATGCAGGAAGAGAAACTGATACATAAATTGATAAATGTATGAAAAGAAACAATACATAAATTGATGAGTGTGTGAAGAGAAATGACACATAAATTGATGAATGGGTGAAGAGAAATGACAAATAAATTGATGAATGTGTGAAGAGAAATAACACATAAATTGATGAATGCGTGAAGAGAAATGACACATGAATTGATGAATGTGTGAAGAGAAGCGACACATAAATTGATAAATGTATGAAAAGAAATGACAAGTGAATTAATGAATGTGTGATTAGAAACTGATACATAAATTGATGAATGTAAAGAAAAACTGATACATAAATTGATGAACGTGTGAAGAGAAATGATACAGAAATTGATGAATGTGTGAACAGAAATGATACATAAATTGATGAATGTATGAAAAGAAATGACACATAAATTGATGAATGTATAAAGAGAAAAAAAAAAAGTTAGTTGCTTATCCTTTACAGGACGTGACAATCAACCCCAGCTTTTATTGGCTGTTTTGTGATTTTTCTAGGCAATTTTTACGTTCAGTAGTTTGCCATTGCTTTCTGAACGGTACGGCGCTTATACCATTGTTAAAAATCCACACAAAGCGATCTGCTACCAAACCGCCAGCAGCAGGTTTCGAACCTGGTATATCTGGATTATGAAACTGCGTTCATATCCATTAAGCCACAGACGCCGACACATAAATTGATGAATGTATGAAGAGAAACTGATACATAAAGTGATAAATGTATGAAGAGAAATGACACATAACTTGACAAATGTGTGAAGGGAAATGATACATAACTTGATAACTGTTTGAAGAGAAGCAACACATAAACTGATGAATGTATGAAGAGAAACGACACATAAATAGATGAATGTATGAAGAGAAATACCAATTGATCAAAGAATGAAGAGAAATGACATAAATTGATGAATGTGTGAGAAATAACATAAGAAGGAGTTTTTTAAACCACCAGATGACGTCAAAAAAAACAAAAACAGGTGCAACAAGGATGCCTCTTGTGACAATTTCTCTTTTTACTGGCTACAGATTGGGCTATGAAAACATCATCATCAACCACTACAAATGGAATTCGGTGGACCTTGAAGAAACTCCTCGAGGCTTGCCCATTGCTTATGATCTTACCCTAAACCAAAACTATATACTAGGTAGAATGAGAATACTTGAGGCGAAGTCACAAAAGCGGGCCAGAAAATGTATTGAGAAAAGTCAAATCATTCAAATAAGTCTGGAAAATGTATTGAGAAAAGACAAATCATTAAAATAAGTCTGGAAAATGTATTGAGAAAAGACAAATCATTAAAATAAGTCTGGAAAATGTATTGAGAAAAGACAAATCATTAAAATAAGTCTGGAAAATGTATTGAGAAAAGACAAATCATTAAAATAAGTCTGGAAAATGTATTGAGAAAAGACAAATCATTAAAATAAGTCTGGAAAATGTATTGAGAAAAGACAAATCATTAGAATAGGTGTGGAAAATGTATTGAGAAAAGACAAATCATTAAAATAAGTCTGGAAAATGTATTGAGAAAAGACAAATCATTAAAATAAGTCTGGAAAATGTATTGAGAAAAGACAAATCATTAAAATAAGTCTGGAAAATGTATTGAGAAAAGACAAATCATTAAAATAAGTCTGGAAAATGTATTGAGAAAAGACAAATCATTAAAATAAGTCTGGAAAATGTATTGAGAAAAGACAAATCATTAAAATAAGTCTGGAAAATGTATTGAGAAAAGACAAATCATTAAAATAAGTCTGGAAAATGTATTGAGAAAAGACAAATCATTAAAATAAGTCTGGAAAATGTATTGAGAAAAGACAAATCATTAAAATAAGTCTGGAAAATGCCAGCCAGCTGTACATGAAAAAAAAGGGACCATATACTTTGGCAGTTACATAAAAGAATAAATATCTCAAATGAAGAACACAAAAAGTTGGAGCACTGTATTCAGAAATGTATTGAAATCCATGGACATCAAGTGGGAAATAAAAAACAAATTTCAAACCAAATGTCAAGGGAGTCAAATTGTTATAGTTGACCAGAACTGACATGACTGAACACTCCAAGCTATCAAACTGTTATAGTTGACCAGAACTCACATGACTGAACACTCCAAGCTGTCAAACTGTTATAGTTGACCAGAACTCACATGACTGAACACTCCAAGCTGTCAAACTGTTATAGTTGACCAGAACTCACATGACTGAACACTCCAAGCTGACAAACTGTTATAGTTGACCAGAACTAATATGACTGAACACTTCAAGCTGACAAACTGTTATAGTTGACCAGAACTAACATGACTACACACTCCAAGCTGACAAACTGTTATAGTTGACCAGAACTTACATGACTACACACTCCAAGCTGACAAACTGTTATAGTTGACCAGAACTCACATGACTGAACACTCCAAGCTGACAAACTGTTATAGTTGACCAGAACTCACATGACTACACACTCCAAGCTGACAAACTGTTATAGTTGACCAGAACTCACATGACTGAACACTCCAAGCTGACAAACTGTTATAGTTGACCAGAACTAACATGACTACACACTCCAAGCTGACAAACTGTTATAGTTGACCAGAACTCACATGACTACACACTCCAAGCTGTCAAACTGTTATAGTTGACCAGAACTCACATGACTACACACTCCAAGCTGTCAAACTGTTATAGTTGACCAGAACTCACATGACTACACACTCCAAGCTGTCAAACTGTTATAGTTGACCAGAACTAACATGACTACACACCCCAAGCTGTCAAACTGTTATAGTTGACCAGAACTCACATGACTACACACTCCAAGCTGTCAAACTGTTATAGCTGACCAGAACTAACATGACTACACACCCCAAGCTGTCAAACTGTTATAGTTGACCAGAACTAACATGACTACACACCCCAAGCTGTCAAACTGTTATAGTTGACCAGAACTCACATGACTACACACTCCAAGCTGTCAAACTGTTATAGCTGACCAGAACTAACATGACTACACACTCCAAGCTGTCAAACTGTTATAGTTGACCAGAACTCATGACTACACACTCCAAGCTGTCAAACTGTTATAGTTGACCAGAACTCATGACTACACACTCCAAGCTGTCAAACTGTTATAGTTGACCAGAACTCATGACTACACACTCCAAGCTGTCAAACTGTTATAGTTGACCAGAACTCATGACTACACACTCCAAGCAGTCAAACTATATGACTCAGAAACATGGAGAATTAATAAAGAAAACAAAAACTTAGAACTAAAGATATGTATAAGTGTTGCTTGCACACAGCTGAGGGGTTAAAATGGTGTGACATGATCATCCATGTGGAAGAGAGTAGACCTGCATGAACGAGACAAATACAGCTGGAAATGCTGGTGATGATATGATATAAATGAAGATGGCAAGTTGCAGCATTACAAGGCAGGTCTTGTTTTGTTATCCCCAAGGTAAATGAAATAGAAAGGGACCCTAAAATTTAAGATATGTCTGAGTAAAGCTGCTAATGACACCTTGAAAACAAAACACAAATAATCAAGTTCCTGAGAACAATGCCAAGTATCAATGACCACAAGTGCAGGTCTGTCAATGGTCACAAGTGTAGGTTTGTCAATTATCACAAGTGTAGGTCTGTCAATGAGCACAAGTGTAGGTTTGTCAATGATCACAAGTGCAGGTCTGTCAATGAACTTAAGAGTAGGTCTGTCAATTATCACAAGTGCAGGTCTGTCAATGATCTCAAGAGTAGATCTGTCAATGGTCACAAGTGTAGATAGGTCAATGATCACAAGTGTAGATCGGTCAATGATCACAATTGTAGGTTTGTCAATGATCACTAGGGTAGGTATGTCAATGATCACAAGTGTAGATATGTCAATGGTCACAAGTGTAGATCTGTCAATGATCACAAGTGTAGATCTGTCAATGATCACAAGTGCACATCTGTCAATGATCATGGGGGATCACAAGTGTAGTTCTGTCAATGATCACAAGTGTGGGTCTGTCAATGATCATGAGTATAGTTCTGTCAATGATCACAACAGCAGGTCTGTCAATGATCACAAGTGTAGTTCTGTCAATGATCACAACAGCAGGTCTGTCAATGGTTACAAGTGTAGTTCTATCAATGATCACAACAGCAGGTCTGTCAATGATCATAGGTGTAGTTCTGTCAATGATCACAACTGTAGGTCTATCAATGGTCACAAGTGTAGTTCTATCAATGTCATCACAAGTGTAGATATGTCAATGGTCACAAGTGTAGATCTGTCAATGATCATTACAGCAGGTCTGTCAATGGTCACAAATGTAGTTCTATCAATGTCATCACAAGTGTAGGTTTGACAATGTTCACAGAAAATCTGGTTTCAACTTCATTATTTCAGGATAAGATTCTGCTGGTCATGACACAATCAAAATCATTTTTCTCACATGACCTTTACCATCCATCAGCACGCTATCAATTTATCAATCAATCTATCAATACCCTTTAGCTCCCCAATGAGCACACTTTTCAACATCCATCAGCAGATGCTGAATTTCTCCTTAGGATAAAAATCTCTACAGTAGCATTCAAAACCCAAATGACATGTTGAGTTGTTTGTTGTTGTTGTGATTAGCTTGACAGCAGACAAGACAGGAGTGTCAGGGGATGAGTCAAATGAGAAATAGTAGGATACAAGATAACAAGTTAAAAAAAACACATCCATGTCGGGTACAGACATACATTTTATTGGAAATGTCTTGTTAAAAACACTGGAATTATTAAAACTGTTATGACAGTTAACACATCTGACACAGGCTTCATTTAACAAACTGAATCTCTAGTCTAAATTTAACTCAAGTGTCAACTGCAGCTCAAGAAGGAGAAAGCATGGACAACTATTCTGTAGTAGTAAACAAAAGTTGTGAAGATTAAAAAATTGCTATATTCAGAATCTGTGTATGTTCAAAGTTTTATCATCATCATCATTACCATACAGCTCACCAAGGAACATTAGCTTCCAACAAATTCTCCCTGTCCTGCCCCATCTCCTTTATACCTTTCGTGTTGTTTGGTCTTCTACCTCTTTTACCCTGAGGATTCCAGAACAAGGACTACCTTGTAATGCTATAAATAGATCTCCTTAACATGAGCCCTATTCATCTCCAGTGTCTTCTTCTCCTCTCTGGTTCCACTAGTACCTGCCTTCCAGTGACTTCTCATCTCTGGTTCCACTAGTACCTGCCTTCCAGTGACTTCTCATCTCTGGTTCCACTAGTACCTGCCTTCCAGTGACTTCTCATCTCTGGTTCCACTAGTACCTTCTTCAGAGACTTCTCATCTGGTTCCACTAGTACCTGCCTTCCAGTGACTTCTCATCTCTGTTTCCACTAGTACCTGTCTTCCAGTGACTTCTCATCTCTGGTTCCACTAGTACCACTAGTGACTCTCATCTCTGTTTCCCAGTACCTGACTTCTCATCTCTGTTTCCACTAGTACCTGTCTTCCAGTGACTTCTCATCTCTGGTTCCACTAGTACCTGCCTTCCAGTGACTTCTCATCTCTGGTTCCACTAGTACCTGCCTTCCAGTGACTTCTCATCTCTGGTTCCACTAGTACCTGTCTTCCAGTGACTTCTCATCTCTGGTTCCACTAGTACCTGCCTTCCAGTGACTTCTCATCTCTGGTTCCACTAGTACCTGCCTTCCAGTGACTTCTCATCTCTGGTTCCACTAGTACCTGTCTTCCAGTGACTTCTCATCTCTGGTTCCACTAGTACCTGTCTTCCAGTGACTTCTCATCTCTGGTTCCACTAGTACCTTCCTTCCAGTGACTTCTCATCTCTGGTTCCACTAGTACCTGTCTTCCAGTGACTTCTCATCTCTGGTTCCACTAGTACCTGTCTTCCAGTGACTTCTCATCTCTGATTCCACTAGTACCTGTCTTCCAGTGACTTCTCATCTCTGGCTTCACTAGTACCTGTCTTCCAGTGACTTCTCATCTCTGGTTCCACTAGTACCTGTCTTCCAGTGACTTCTCATCTCTGGTTCCACTAGTACCTGTCTTCCAGTGACTTCTCATCTCTGGCTTCACTAGTACCTGTTTTCCAGTGACTTCTTATCTCTGGTTCCACTAGTACCTGTCTTCCAGTGACTTCTCATCTCTGGCTACACTGGTACCTGTCTGTTTCTTACAGCTTTAATATGACTAAAGCTTAATTCCTAATGGTAATGGAGGTTAGCAATCTACAATGTCAATATGACCACAAATTAACACTTTAAAGGTGATTAACTTCACAATGGTTAAAACTGAACCCCTAAATGTGATTAACTTAAGAATTAAATTACACAGGAATAATATTACGATCAGTGACATCAAAAAATATTTCAGGATCATTCGGACCAATTAAAAGAGGCCCAAGGTAGACAACTGAAAGATGAACAAGCAGGTTTTCAACACAACAGATCCTGTACATATATCCTGGCAACACTCATACATATATCCTGGCTGCAAAATAAGAATACAGGAGACAAGAAGAGCTTTCACTGCAATGAAAAATATATGGAAATCAAAATAAATCCAGTTTAACATAAAAGTACAAAACGTTTGCACATAATATTTAAACAGAGTTCAGAATTGAACTCAACCTCTTTACACTGGATTTGAGGACTATTGAGAAGGCCTTCGTCAGTTTAGAAAGATAATCAATTATAAAACTGATGAGATATGATGGAGTTTCCTAAAAGCTAATTAACCTAGTAGAGAAAACGCATGAAGGCATGAAATGCAAAATTATTTATGAAGGACAACTTTCAGAATCCATTAAGAATTTAAGAGCAAATGGGTGCTTATAGTTACCATTTCTGTTCAAACATCGACATCAGCGAACAGACACAGAATTCAGTGGACTCTGACATAACAGCTAGACTTTCTGGATTTTTCAGATGACCAGGGTCATCTGTCACATGACCATAACTAGATGCTGGACAAAAATACACACAGAGAAAAGATAATGATAATGAGAGTGAATGTCGCAGATTGCCAGGCTGCACTTGCACGTTGTCTTGTGTCCTTGTAAGAAGAATCATCACCTTTTTCTGATTTTATTTCCTACCCATCCACATAAATGTCCCAGCAACACTCATACACATGTCCCGGCAACACACGTACACATGTCCCAGCAACACTCATACACATATCCCAGCAACACTCATACACATCCCGGCAACACTCATACATGTCCCGGCAACACTCATACACATATCCCAGCAACACTTGTATGCATATCCCAGCAACACTTGTACGCATATCCCAGAAACACTCATATGCACATCCTGGCAACACTCATATGCATATCCCAGCAACACTCATACAGTTCATAAAGCTGAATATTCTTTCTATTAACTGGTACAGCTGATTGATTTACAAAACTGGTATAGTTGACAGATTTACAAAACTGGTACAGCTGATAGATTTGCAAAACTGTTATAGTTGATGGATTTACAAAACTGGTACAGCTGATAGATTTGCAAAACTGTTATAGTTGATGGGTTTACAACACTGGTACAGCTGATAGATTTGCAAAACTGTTATAGTTGATGGATTTACAAAACTGGTACAGCTGATAGATTTGCAAAACTGTTATAGTTGATGGATTTAAAAAACTGGTACAGCTGATAGATTTGCAAAACTGTTATAGTTGATGGATTTAACAAACTGGTGCAGCTGATAGATTTGCAAAACTGTTATAGTTGATAGATTTACAAAACTGTTATAGTTGATAGATTTACAAAACTGGTGCAGCTGATAAATTTACAAAACTGGTACAGGTGACAGATTTACAAAACTGTACAGTTGATCGATTTAAAAAACCAGGACAGCTGATAGATTTACAAAACTGGTACAGCTGATAGATTTACAAAACCGGTATAGTTGACAGATTTACAATTGTTATTATTACTAAAAACTGGTATAATTCATGAAGTTGAATCATCCTTCTAAAAACCAGTATAGTTCACAAATTTATAACTGTCAACTATAAACTGGTATAATTTATAAAGCTGAATCATCCTTCTATAAACTGGCATAATTCATAAACTTGAACATCTCAGTTATAAACTGCCACAACTAAGTTATAAACTGCCACAACTAAGTTATAAACTGCCACAACTATCAGACTTTACATGTGCATAGAAATAGACTTAACATATGTATCTGAACTGACACTGCACTACTAGCACATTCACATCAACACATCCAGGAAAAAACAGACTTAATAAGTATAGCCAACAGGTGGGCTTGAACATCAACCTAAAGAAGACAGAGGTCATGACGCTCAATGTGAGCAACCCTGAGCCCATATCAGTAAGGAATCAGCAACTGGAACAGACAGATGCCTTCACATACCTAGGATGCATAGTAACACCAGACGGCGGAGCAAGCAAAGACATCAACAACAGAATGAACAAAGCAGGAACAGCCTTTTTTAGTCTAAACAACATCTGGAAGTCCTCTCAGTACATGACAAAATTAAGATTATATCAGAGCTGTGAGCTTTCTGTGCTTCTCTATGGTGCAGAATGCTGGAGAGTTACAGAGAAGGAAATGTCTAAATTGTCCTCTTTTCACCCAACCTGCCGAAGAAAAATTCTCCAAATCTTTTGGCCGAATACCATCACCAACCAAGATCTGCTTACTCGGAGCAAGCAAGAGGACATGCACACCATCATAGCTGGCAGACGCTGGAGTTGGGTTGGCCATGTCCTCAGAAGAGACCCTGACGCCATCACAAGAACAGCTTTGCTATGGACCCCTGAAGGAAAATGAAAGAGGCCGACCAAAAACAACTTGGCGGAGGACTGTGGAGGCTGAGATGCAAAGAATGAACCAGTGTTGGGGCACTGTTCGAAGGATGGCCACCGACCGAGCAAAGTGGAATCAATTTGTTGCTGCCCTACAAGACCCCACCAGGCATAATGGCCACTGACTGCTTTGATGGTCGGCGGCTAAGGATCAAAGAAGAAGATGTACCTGAACGGCGTCACACAAAGAAAAGAGAGAGCAGTACTGTTACCAACTGTTACCAACTGTTACCAACTGTTACCAACTGTTACCAACTGTTACCAACTGTTACCAACTGTTACCAACTATGTTGAACAGTCTCTTACAACTCAATATTCCCGACACTGCCTTTTTTCACACACATGAATAACCCCTTTCGGCACACACTAAAAACACACAAGGTTCAATTTGGAGCTGCTGCCAAGCTGAATATGAATAACATAAGTATACAGTGCATAAATAAAGCGTACAGTGTACACATAAAGTGCACAAGTCATCTGCACTTGTTTATAAATAAAACTTCCTCAATAAACAAACATTAAAAACAGCAAAGGCTGACTAACTCAAAGCAACACCAGATGAAGCTAATGCAAAAGAAAATAAAAATATAAAAAAAAAAGATAAAGAAAAATGAGACAAATCAAAAAGCAACTCGAGCTGCTGAAATAAATAAAATAATAAAGATAATAATAAAAACAGCTTTTGTGTTCAGCTTGAGAAATCTTAATATCATCTGCTAAAATGTCAGGAAACTTTTATGTGATATACAATACCTTAAATAAATAATAAAAAAACAGACAAAATCCTGATTCTATCTGACAAAATCCTGGTTCTATCTGATTAAATCCTGGTTCCATCTGAACATACTACAAATATGACATATTCTCATGGAGTCTGTAATCTGAAAGATTGTTGAGGCCATGAAATGATAGATGGGGTCTTTCACAGTCATGGACATTTTGGAGAATTGGTTTAACAGGATGAAGATGGTTTGCTGACAATTAATGTCATGAGTAAAATATACTGGTAATGGACATGACACATATTGAGAAACCTACTAGCAATTACCTGGCAGTCCTTGTTCTGGCATCAACAAGATCGGAGAGTTTGAGAACTGGAAGCAAAAGTTAAAATGATGAGAAAGCCAGGATGACCTTGACCTGAAGGCACGTGACAGGAAGACTTGGAAAAAGTTTGTTGAAGGTCTATGCTCCTGGGGGAGCTGACGGTTGATTATTGATAGTCACTGGCTAACGGAGTTTCTAGACACAGTTGATTACTGATAGTCACAGGCTAACAGAGTTTCTAGACACAGTTGATTATTGATAGTCACAGGCTAACGGAGTTTCTAGACACAGTTGATTATTGATAGTCACAGGCTAACGGAGTTTCTAGACACAGTTGATTATTGATAGTCACAGGCTAATGGAGTTTCTAGACACAGCTGATTATTGATAGTCACAGGCTAACAGAGTTTCTAGACACAGTTGATTACTGATAGTCACAGGCTAACGGAGTTTCTAGACACAGTTGATTACTGATAGTCACAGGCTAATGGAGTTTCTAGACAAAGTTGACAATGATAAAGTTGACAATGACAAAGTTGAGAAAGACAAAGTTGAGAAAGACAAAGTAGACAAAGACATAGTTGACAAAGGCATTGACAAAGAGAAAGCTGACATTGATAAAATTCAAAGTTGACAAAAGATGAAGTTGACAAAAATGACAATGACAAAGTTGACAATGACAAATATAAAGCTGTCAAAGACAAAGCTGGCAAAGACAAAGCGGACAAATAAAAATTTGACAAAGAAAAAGTTGGCAAAGATAAAGTTGACAAAGACACAGTTGACAAAGATAAAGCTGACATTAACAAAGTTTAAGTTGACAAAGACAGAACTGACACATAGAAAGTTAATAAAGACACAGTTAACAAAGAGAAAGCTGACGAAGAGAAAGTTGACAAATACACAGTTGACAAAAGACAAAGACTATGTTGACAAATACAAAGTTGACAAAGACAAAGTTGACAGAGACAAAGTTGACAAAAGACAAATCTGACAAATACAAAGTTGACAAAATATAAAGTTGGAAAAGCAAAAGTTGAAAAAAGTCAAAGTTGACAAAGAAAAAGCTGACAAAAGACAAAGTTGACACAGACGAATCTGGCAAAATCCAAGTTGACAAAGACAATTTGTTATTTATTTATTTATGTTTGAAGTTGTACCATTCAGATACCATACAAATCCATCTAAAAATATTGTACATTAGCCCAAGTGATGTCTAATGAACAACTGTATAAACTTGAGTATAAGTTGACTCCTGGACTTTTGGACCTAAAAAGCATCCAAAATGAATGACTCAATTTTAAGTCTAAGCACACACAAAAATGATGCTTCAATAATGAATTTATGAAAAGCTATAATTTTAATTTTTTTTTTCTCCAAAGCTGTTAGTAATTTCTGTGCAATTTTTTTAGCTTTGGCGATTTCACATCGAAAAGCGGTTAATAAAATGGCTACACCTGCCTGCAGATGCAAGAAATTTTGATATTTCTGGCATGTTGCAATAATTTTCACTCTTTTTTTTTAATCAACAGCGTGAATTCGTATTGATCCTCGATGCAACAGTTTTGAAACCCGAGTTAAAACTAATTCATTTAGTTCTTCAGAGCTGGAACAGTGAAGTGTTCGCTCTCCTTGCTTATTTCAGTTTCGACAAATCTTGCAGGAACTGAAATTGAAAACCATGGGTTGTATCTTCCATTTTGGCCGAAGTTCTATTGATCCAGAGGCCAATTAAGTCAGCTGTGCAAGTACAGTTAGCATTAGAGTTTATCTTAAGTTAAGTACTTCTAAATTTAAACCCAACTCGAACCTCTAGTATGCAGATGGTCAAGAAAATATGGACCTAACACCATATTCCCAATATGCCTCTAACAGGCATCTAATGGGATTCTAACCTCTAACGACATGGCCAACTTAATCAGCCACCGATTAGATAACTATCTGAGCAAGGTTTTTCGCATGTAATGTACTTTTTGTCTGCAATCATCACTCGCCATACAGTGTTACAGTAAGAAAATGACCATGAGCTCCAATGTTTTACACATTTGCTAATGTGCACTGCATGCAATAATGACTCCTGCTTTGGTTACTATTTAATCATAAACATCAATGATTACACACATCACTCCATCACAAATAAAAACATGTGACACACTAATTTAACCAAAGTCGTGTAGCATTATTTTGCGATTTCATCTGCAAACGCTTATGATGCAGATCAAGAAAACATTTTACATAATCCTAACCTTAACCTGCAACCTCCTCGTTTCCAGCTAATACACAAATAATATTGTGCAAAAAAAAACACACTTATATTGAACTAAAAAAAACATTACAATTGATTTTCGCACCCAACTGCAGAATCAATTTAGCCGCTACTACCTTAGAAATCTACACATAGGCCTATTACACTGCAGTGCTTGTTTTGCAGTTTGATCATCGATGGTTAGAATGCTTATAGACAAAGTTATTGGCTAACATTAACACTAACTCGACCACTTTTCCCATCTTTTTGATACACAATAAATCCGATTTAAAAAAAAAAAATAACATTGTACGATAAAAATAACAAGCAATAAACTTATTGAATCCATAATGGAATTTTTATTTTACTTTGAATCCCTAAAAATAAACATTTGGGCTAAAGATGATGCACATACCATGGTGTTGAATTTCACCCCTTAAAAAGATTATATTATTTTATACCAGTTTCAACAAATTTTTTGTTGATTCCGATTTCCTGCATTGTACTGGAATTGTCATGGCTTTCACAAACATTTATCACTTTCATCTTAAAGCCAGCCTCGTAAAAGTATGCTTTCTTTCAAACTCATTGTAGTAGTACCTTCAGGAAAATTTTTTTTTTTAACTAAATGCGCGGGTGTTTACAACAGCTGTGCATTCCGGTGTACGCATGATGGACATTTATTATTTAGTGACCATTTTAACTGTATCGAGTGTATGTTTTTATTTTAATAATAAGCGCAAACCTAATAAAACTGATTTCAACATTTTTGTTTGAAATGAAGAAAAGTGGGATGTGTGTTTGTTACGACCTTATAAACGAATTAAGAGACGCAGTAAAAAAGGGTTATGGTTTAAGAATCCTAAACCTAAACCTAACCTTAAACCATAATCTTAATCCTAACCCTAATGACTTTGGCAACATCAAAGAACACATTCCAATGTTCTTCATTTGAATCCATTTTTAAATATATAATTTGTTAAAAACATGCAGCAAGTTTATATCTGAAGGATACCAATATGCTGCAGGAAGGGTATGGGATGGGGCAACACTGACTAGTTTCATAAATCTTTTTTTTTTTTTTACTCTCACTATAAGTTGGTGTGCTGTTTTTTAAGGTCAAAAGTGGGAATAAATTTCTCGACTTACACTCGAGTTTATACGGAAAGTTGTGTCAAAGAACTAACAAGCTGATGAGAATCAATGATAGAAGAGAAACTGAAGTTAAAGAGTTATTGCTGAATAACGGAGGAGCTCAGTTATAGAAAGAACAAAGACTTGTTGTTAGTGGAGGAACTAAGATATAGAAAGAACAAAAACTCTCAAAGCAGAGCAGTTAAACTTTCAGAAAGAACTGCTCTTGTTAACAACAGAGAAACTGCAGTCTGTGAAAGAACTTCATGTCTTATAGCGATGGTGAAACAATTTCTGACAGAACTAGACTTGCTGAAGAAAAGTGAAAACTTGTAAAAATGTGTTAAAATCTTAAAGCAAAATTTCTGACCAAATGCATTATTTCTATACATAAACACCTGTTTCTTTGTCAGATATACAAACAGACCAAGGTACACAAATCTGTAATCAATTTCCAAGGGACATAACTCATAGGATAAAAACTATAAAATTTGCAAGAGATAAAAAGAACAGAGAAACTGACAATATCTTGTTACTTTACTAAAAAAAACAGGGCACGGAGTATGCCTCAGGGGTCACCTAATTATGTATGGCAGAACTAACAGCTGCTCTTCATAGGGAGGTCAAGGACTCATCTTCAAGCTGCAACTCTGTCAATTCTATGCCATGTTTTCTGTTGGAAGAGGAATTAACAATAATCTCTATCAAGAAAAAGTCAAGTCTTATCAGGCATGTTAATGATGACAGAAGAAAAAAGTTGTCTTAATGGATATGTTAATGATGATAAAAGGAAAAAAAGTCAAGTCTCAAAAGGCAGGTTAATGATGACAGAAGAAACAAGTCAAGTCTATATGGACATGTTGGGAGCCACGCTGGTGTAATGGCTTCGGCATTGTACTGGCGACCAGGTATTCATGGTTCAAACCCGGGCGTCAGCGTTTGAAGAAATGTTTATGGCCGGAAATTTGAATGAATAGCCTGAACGGCTCCTGTGATAAACCCTCTGTGGATGGGAAGGAGCGAAGCTCCTGACCGGATTGGAAGGAAAGTCCTCAGGTTCTCCAGCATAGCAATGACATGTCATTGGGCCGAAGAGCTGAAAGCCCAAGTGCCGCTGATTAAGGAAAAAAAAAAATATGGACATATTAATGCTGAGAGAAGGGAAAAGTCAATACTCAATGGACATGAAATGATGACAGAAGGAAAAAATCAAGTCATTAGTTGAATGATTACATTTTGGTAACACTGAACTACCTGTATAAGCTTACCTGGTCTTATGAGGAGAGACAATGACAGAATAAAGCTGTTGCTTCCTCAAGCTTGTTGTAGATGTCAAACTATTATAAGGCAATGTCTGTGGCTGACAAGCTCATGTCAAACTATTATAAGGCAGTGTCTGATGCTGACAAGCTCATGTCAAACTATTATAAGGCAATGTCTGAGGCTGACAAGCTCATGTCAAACTATTATAAGGCAATGTCTGAGGCTGACAAGCTCATATCAAACTATTATAAGGCAATGTCTGAGGCTGACAAGCTCATGTCAAACTATTATAAGGCAATGTCTGAGGCTGACAAGCTCATGTCAAACTATTATAAGGCAATGTCTGAGGCTGACAAGCTCATGTCAAACTATTATAAGGCAATGTCTGAGGCTGACAAGCTCATGTCAAACTATTATAAGGCAATGTCTGAGGCTGACAAGCTCATGTCAAACTATTATAAGGCAATGTCTGAGGCTGACAAGCTCATGTCAAACTATTATAAGGCAATGTCTGAGGCTGACAAGCTCATGTCAAACTATTATAAGGCAATGTCTGAGGCTGACAAGCTCATGTCAAACTATTATAAGGCAATGTCTGAGGCTGACAAGCTCATGTCAAACTATTATAAGGCAATGTCTGAGGCTGACAAGCTCATGTCAAACTATTATAAGGCAATGTCTGAGGCTGACAAGCTCATGTCAAACTATTATAAGGCAATGTCTGAGGCTGACAAGCTCAGTGTCTGAGGCTGACAAGCTCATGTCAAACTATTATAAGACAATGTCTGAGGCTGACAAGCTCATGTCAAACTATTATAAGGCAGTGTCTGAGGCTGACAAGCTCATGTCAAACTATTATTATAAGGCAATGTCTGAGGCTGACAAGCTCATGTCAAACTATTATAAGGCAATGTCTGAGGCTGACAAGCTCATGTCAAACTATTATAAGGCAATGTCTGAGGCTGACAAGCTCATGTCAAACTATTATAAGGCAATGTCTGAGGCTGACAAGCTCATGTCAAACTATTATATTATAAGGCAATGTCTGAGGCTGACAAGCTCATGTCAAACTATTATAAGGCAATGTCTGAGGCTGACAAGCTCATGTCAAACTATTATAAGGCAATGTCTGAGGCTGACAAGCTCATGTCAAACTATTATAAGGCAATGTCTGAGGCTGACAAGCTCATGTCAAACTATTATAAGGCAATGTCTGAGGCTGACAAGCTCATGTCAAACTATTATAAGGCAATGTCTGAGGCTGACAAGCTCATGTCAAACAAACTATTCTAAGGCAATGTCTGAGGCTGACAAGCTCATGTCAAAAAACTATTATGACAAGGCAAAAATGTCTGAGGCTGACAGCTCATGTCAAACTATTATAAGGCAATGTCTGAGGCTATAAGGCAGTGTCTGAGGCTGACAAGCTCATGTCAAACTATTATAAGGCAATGTCTGAGGCTGACAAGCTCATGTCAAACTATTATAAGGCAATGTCTGAGGCTGACAAGCTCATGTCAGGCAATGTCTGTGGCTGACAAGCTCATGTCAAACTATTATAAGGCAATGTCTGTGGCTGACAAGCTCATGTCAAACTATTATAAGGCAGTGTCAGAGGCTGACAAGCTCATGACAAACTATTATAAGGCAATGTCTGAGGCTGACAAGCTCATGTCAAACTATTATAAGACAGTGTCAGAGGCTGACAAGCTCATGTCAAACTATTATAAGGCAATGTCTGAGGCTGACAAGCTCATGTCAAACTATTATAAGGCAATGTCTGAGGCTGACAAGCTCATGTCAAACTATTATAAGGCAATGTCTGAGGCTGACAAGCTCATGTCAAACTATTATAAGGCAATGTCTGAGGCTGACAAGCTCATGTCAAACTATTATAAGGCAATGTCTGAGGCTGACAAGCTCATGTCAAACTATTATAAGGCAATGTCTGAGGCTGACAAGCTCATGTCAAACTATTATAAGGCAATGTCTGAGGCTGACAAGCTCATGTCAAACTATTATAAAACTATTATAAGGCAATGTCTGAGGCTGACAAGCTCATGTCAAACTATTATAAGGCAATGTCTGAGGCTGACAAGCTCATGTCAAACTATTATAAGGCAATGTCTGAGGCTGACAAGCTCATGTCAAACTATTATAAGGCAATGTCTGAGGCTGACAAGCTCATGTCAAACTATTATAAGGCAATGTCTGAGGCTGACAAGCTCATGTCAAACTATTATAAGGCAATGTCTGAGGCTCATGTGACAAGCAAGCTCATGTCAAATAAGGCAATGTCAAACTATTATAAGGCAATGTCTGAGGCTGACAAGCTCATGTCAAACTATTATAAGGCAATGTCTGAGGCTGACAAGCTCATGTCAAACTATTATAAGACAGTGTCAGAGGCTGACAAGCTCATGTCAAACTATTATAAGGCAATGTCTGAGGCTGACAAGCTCATGTCAAACTATTATAAGACAGTGTCAGAGGCTGACAAACAATTATCATGTCAAACTATTATTATAAGGCAATGTCTGAGGCTGACAAGCATCAAACTATTATAAGGCAATGTCTGAGGCTGACAAGCTCATGTCAAACTATTATAAGGCAATGTCTGAGGCTGACAACAACTATTCATGCAATGTCTGAGGCTGAAAGCTCTATCAAACTATTATAAGGCAGTGTCTGAGGCTGACAAGCTCATGTCAAACTATTATAAGGCAATGTCTGAGGCTTACAAGCTCATGTCAAACTATTATAAGGCAATGTCTGTGGCTGACAAGCTGTCAAGGCTGACAAGCTCATGTCAAACTATTAAGGACAATGTCTGAGGCTGACAAGCTCATGTCAAACTATTATAAGGCAATGTCTGAGGCTGACAAGCTCAGTCAATGTCTGTGAGGCTGACATGCTCATGTCAAACGATTATATGACAATGTCAGAGGCTGACAAGCTCATGTCAAACTATTATAAGGCAATGTCGGAGGCTGACAAGCTCGTGTCGAACTATTATAAGGCAATGCCTGATGCTGACAAGCTCATGTCAAAAACTATTTTATATGCATGTCTGAGGCTGACAACTCATGTTCAAACTATTATAAAGGCAATGTCTGAGGCTGACACACTATGCAGGTGTCTGAGGCGAAAAGACTCTATTATAAGGCAATGTCTGTGGCTGACAAACTCATGTCAAACTATTCTAAGGCAGTGTCAGAGGCTGACAAGCTCAATGTCAAACATAAAATTATGTTAGCATAGACAATCAAAACTAATAAAGAAGTGAGAATAAAGACATCTTAAAAATGTCTGTGGCAAACAACTATTGATAAGACATGTCTGACCATGACACACATGTCAAACTATTATAAAATCCTGAATCAACACTAAGTAATCAGGCCCTATGTCCTATGATGATTTACATGATCAAAATTTATAAGGCAATGTCTGAGAAAAAAAAATTATGAGCATGACAAAGAATATAAGACTAATGAGGCCTGACAAGGTCTACAAGACTATTATAAGGCAGTGAATACTTACTCATTGTCAAAACTATTATAAGGCATACCTCAAACTTATTATAAGGCAATGTCTGGAGGTTGACAAAGCTCATGTCTGCACTTTAAAGTTGTGTATAAGGCAATGTTGAACAAGCCATGTATTATAATGCGTCTTAGCATGTCATTAAAAGATAACACATGTATACTTAGCCCAACAATCTAGTTTCATGTCTAATAACTAATATAAGGCATCTGAATAATTACCTTGATACTATGTCAAAACATATGTATGGCAATGTCAGGCTGACAAGCTCATGTGCAAACAACAATTTAAGATTCTGATGACAATCAAAAATCACTTGAGGCTGACAAGTCAATCAAGATCACTTCACAGATAAACATTTTATTGCGGCTGACAATTCACATTTTTACAAGCTCATGTCAAACTTATTTTCCATGGTACTAACAATTTCTTGATGACCATGTCAAACAAAAGCAAAAGAAACAGCAGTACAATGTATTCTGCATTTTAATAATTTATTTCTGTCCAATCAAGGGTTTGGATTTTTTATACCACTCTGGGGCAAACCATTTGGTTGTGTTCAGAGGCTCAGTGCTCACAGATGACACTCATGTCAAACATTACAAAGCAATTTGACTTGCACAACTGCATGCTTGTTCTGTGTCCAGGTTTGATATGTACTCTATGTGGTTCACACTAAAGCTCAATTTAATCGCACACATGTCTATTGGCAGTATTCTTATTATAACGGCAGGTCTGAGGCTGACAAGCTCATGTCAAACTATAAGGACTGAAATGTGTCAAACAAGATGTCAGGCTGACCAAGCTCATGTCAAACTGAATATAAGGAACTGTCTGAGGATGACAAGTGACAAGAACCTAAGACAACAGTGAGAAGTTAAAGAAGACTTGGCATGGATAGGACTTGCAGTGATTAGACCTTTTTTTTTTTTTTTTTTTTTTTTCCTTGTTGTGTGCTTCTTTTTTTTTTCCAGGGAAAGAGAGGCACAGTACGCCCACACACGGATCTAGATCCTCTAAGGTTACCTAATACTCGAGCAGAACATACAGAGGTGAAAAATTCAATGAGGAACATTTTTTATTAAAGAACTTCACGATGTCAGGACAGGAAACCTGACATGTGCGATATAATGTATTCTGCATTTGCAATTTAATTTTATTTCTGTCCGTCAAGAGTGAATTTTTTTATCCCTATTTGCTCCACAGATGACTGCTTCTTTCAACAACACAAAATATTTGACTTGCACAGCTAAAGGTAATGTGGTATAGACGGATGGACAGATAAAGGACTGAAATGGTGATGTGGAACTTAGCCCTCTTGCCATTGACATGATATGTGCAAGAACCAGACAATGCCAGTTCTGGTCCGAGGTACTCACATTCTTCCTGATTCTGTCATCCATGTTGAGCCGCCAATAGACATGGTCGGACATGGAACTAATGTGAGGAAAAATGGAAAGAAACTTCAGCGGCAGTGGCACTCTTGGGGAGTTATGATTGAATTGATTGACCAGAACACCCATACGGAGCATGGGAACCCTTAGGAAAATCCTCATTTATGTTATTGTTAATCAGAATCGACCTCACTGCACTCGGGGCAAACCCAATGGTGCTCAGTCTCCCTCAGCAAATACCAAAGAGTATGAATGCTAATTGTTCCTGTAGCACACAGTAAAGCATTTATATGATCATGCAGTATTATTAGTTATGTGACACCAAGGTGGTCCAGTATTTAATGAACTTGCATTGTCGCCTAATACCTCGACGGGCGAAAAGCGTTATTGTTAATGTGTTATGTAGAAGCACACAGTAAAGCATTTATATGATCTTGCAGTATTAGTTACAGTGGTCCTATAAGGCATGTCAACAAGATGTCAGGTTATGTATGAGGCTGGAAACTTCATCACATACAACAAAGTGCTACAGAAACCATCACTCCAAGAACACATATCATGGCAGAGGCTGAGGCTGCAAGAACACATATCATGGCAGAGGCTGAGGCTGCAAGAACACATATCATGGCAGAGGCTGAGGCTGCAAGAACACATATCATGGCAGAGGCTGAGGCTGCAAGAACACATATCATGGCAGAGGCTGAGGCTGCAAAAACACATATCATGGCAGAGGCTGAGGCTGCAAGAACACATATCATGGCAGAAGCTGAGGCTGCAAGAACACATATCATGGCAGAGGCTGAGGCTGCAAGAACACATATCATGGCAGAGGCTGCAAGAACACATATCATGGCAGAAGCTGAGGCTGCAAGAACACATATCATGGCAGAGGCTGCAAGAACACATATCATGGCAGAAGCTGAGGCTGCAAAAACACATATCATGGCAGAAGCTGAGGCTGCAAGAACACATATCATGGCAGAGGCTGAGGCTGCAAGAACACACCATGGCAGAGGCTGAGGCAACACATATCATGGCAGAGGCTGAGGCTGCAAGAACACATCTTGGCAGAGGCTGAGGCTGCAAGAACACATATCATGGCAGAGGCTGAGGCTGCAAGAACACATATCATGGCAGAGGCCACAAGAACACATATTATGGCAGAGACTGAGACTGCAAGAACACATATCATGGCAGAGGCTGCAAGAACACACATCATGGCAGAGGCTGAGCAGTTACATGCGTGTAATAGTTTACCATGTCTGCATTTATGAGCTGAGCATTAGTTCTCAGCTTGTAGTGGGCTACCAAAATCTGCTTTTTCAGATGAGTGCACTGGTATATTGTGATTGGCTGAGCAAGAAAAGTCTGAGGAAAGGACTTTGTAGAAGGATGGTGGTTTTGTGTAAGCTATGCAAGATAGCAGAGGACAAGTTTGAGCCATTTTTTATGCTCGAGATTTGTGTGCACACAAGAAAGAAGTTATATGCAGCGCCATCAGAAGATGTCTATCCCTGAAGGATATATAGTGTAATGAGCCTTCTGTAGCTGTTCTACTCAAGCACTAGTGCTATTTTGGAACATCCAATACAGTTCTATCAAGTGTACATGTGATACTGGGAGATGGACGGTCAGAGTTTATAAATTGTTATGTCTGACAATTTGAGCTCATGTTTATCTTCACAAGGTCAGGGTCAGGTACCTGGCACAGCTGTTGCCATATACTACAACTGACCTTTCAACTCCTTGTGAGACACATGCCCTCAGTAGATACACATCTTCCTGTCCTGCGTCATCAGCCCAAGGTGTCTTTTAAAACAAAACCCTTCATGTCTAATACTCTTCTTTAAGTGATTTTTGGTCTCTCCCTTTACTTCTTACCATTGGTATTCCAGATTATGAACTGCCTTGTAATGCTATCAACAAGTTTTCTTAATCTATGTCCTGTCTAAAGCCAGTGTCTTCTTCTCATCTCTTGTTCCACTGGCACTTGTTTGGTTCTTGTTATCAGTTCTCCATTGGTGATCTTGTTAGGCCATTTCAATCCATCGCTAGCATCTTCTTCTCATCTCTTGTTCCACTGTACTGTCTGGTTCATGTCATCAGTTCCAAAACTGTGACCATCTCATACCATTTCAATACATCTATTCTATGCTAGCACATATCTATTTTAGTGAAAGATTTAGATTTTCACACTGAATTTCTTTTTTTAAAAATGTAAATTAAATAAAAAATACTAAAACTACAAAAATTTGAATCACATTGGAATTAAATTTCATACATTTGTTGATGTAGAAATCTGAATGACTTACCTAGGACAGAAATGAGGCACCCATTTGTTGATGTAGAAATTTGAATGACTTACCTAAGAAAGGAGTAAGGAACCCATTTGTGGACGTAGAAATCTGAATGATTTACCTAGGTGAGGCACCCATATGTTGATGTAGAAATCTGAATGACTTATTTTCAGACAGGAGTGAGGTACCCATTTGTTGATGTAGAAATCTGAATGATTTACTTTCAGACAGGAGTGAGGTACCCATTTGCTGATGTAGAAATCTGAATGACTTATTTTTAGACAGGAGTGAGGTACTCATTTGTTGATGTAGAAATCTGAATGATTTACCTAGGACAGAAGTGAGTCACCCATTTGTTGATGTAGAAATCTGAATGATTTACCTAGGACATGAGTGAGGCACCCATATGTTGATGTAGAAATCTGAATGACTTACCTAGGACATGAGTGAGGCACCCATATGTTGATGTAGAAATCTGAATGACTTATTTTCAGACAGGAGTGAGGTACCCATTTGTTGATGTAGAAATCTGAATGACTTACTTGGGATAGGTGTGAGGCACTCTCTGGAAGTAAGAAAGCAGGGACAGCTCTGATGATTTGAGTACAGTTTTTTGTTCTTCGACCAGCTCAAAGATAAGACTAGACTTGGCTGCTTCCAGTTCTATCTGAGTGAATTCTTGTTCACCAGTCAGGTACTCTGTCTAGAAGATAGTGAAAATCCTATTAAATTCAGGCATTATGTCAAGAATGAAATGAAAATACAATAACATGCTGGCATTCTGTCTGGAAAATGTAGAAAATTTTTTAATATTTTGTCTGAAAGATGACCCAGTTTCATAAAATTACATCAAGATATTCTGACAGTTAAGATATGAAAGATTTTATAAAATAATATTCAGAGATTCTGTCAGGAAGATAACAGATCATCTTGCAGATATACACGGAAATATGAGGTAAATTATTAATGGCTTTCCTCTCAAACGACCAAAATATCTTCCATTATGGCTTGCCTCTAAAACATCCAAAATACTTACTGTTTTGACCTGCCTCTAAAACTATAAAAGAATTACTTCTATGACCTGCCTCTAAAACTACCAAACTACTTACTGTTTTGACCTGCCTCTAAAACTATAAAAGAATTGATTCTATAACCTGCCTCTAAAACTACCAAACAACTTACTGTTTTGACCTGCCTCTAAAACTATAAAAGAATTACTTCTATGACCTGCCTCTAAAACTACCAAACTACTTACTGTTTTGACCTGCCTCTAAAACTATAAAAGAATTACTTCTATGACCTGCCTCTAAAACTACCAAACTACTTACTGTTTTGACCTGCCTCTAAAACTATAAAAGAATTGATTCTATGACCTGCCTCTAAAACTACCAAATAACTTACTGTTTTGACCTGCCTCTAAAACTATAAAAGAATTACTTCTATGACCTGCCTCTAAAACTACCAAACTACTTACTGTTTTGACCTGCCTCTAAAACTATAAAAGAATTACTTCTATGACCTGCCTCTAAAACTACCAAACTACTTACTGTTTTGACCTGCCTCTAAAACTATAAAAGAATTGATTCTATGACCTGCCTCTAAAACTACCAAACAACTTACTGTTTTGACCTGCCTCTAAAACTATAAAAGAATTCCTTCTATGACCTGCCTCTAAAACTATAACAATACTTACTGCTATGGACTACCTCTAAAACTACCAAAATACTTATTTCTATGACCTGCCTCTAAAACTATCACAATACTTACTTCTAAGATCTGATGACCTGCCTCTAAAACTACCAAAATACTTACTTCTATGACCTGCCTCTACAACTACCAATATCCTCTATAGTACTTACAACTATGGCTTTTGCTTCCTTGTAGGGGTCCTGAATGTAAGTAGCTTTGCTCAACAAGAAAAACAATAGACCTGCCTCAACATCTATGTACATGCTGTAAGTAAAGAAAAAAAAAACTATTATCAGAAGTCAAACTGACAACACATCTGTTGTGTAAAAACTTGTAACTGACAACAAAACATCTGCTGTGTAAGAGCTTGCACACACAAGTATTTCGGCCTTTATTTGGTATATGATTGCTGATAGGAAAGTTATATTAGTGGTTGCATCTTTAAACTGTCTGGGTTGTCCATGGGTCCTATATACCATAGTAGTGTGGGTGTCATGGGATTGACCTCAGCCAATAATACACTATTTTTTTGGGGTGCAAAATTGGCTGAGCGTCCTTTCATGATGTACTGTCACTGCAAGTTGACGGCGCCTTTTGGTTGGTCCTAGGTTCGATTGCCAGTAAGGATCCCATTGAGGCATATTGGGAATATGGTGTTAGGCCTATATTTTCTTGACCATTGGCACACTAGGGGTGATGTGGTCAGCATTACGCCGGCCGCCTTAACATTCCCAGAGTTGCTCAGGTACCCAATTCATGAGGTTGGGTCAACCCCGTAGCTGTTAGCGGTCTAAAAAATCCCACTTCAACTGCAGATCGAACCATGTACCAACAAGATAGGAAGCCAGTGCCCTAACCATTGCACTACCACGGCTCAGATGCCCAGTTAAGCTTATCACTTATATTTTCTTTTCTGTTGTCTAGTGCCATCCTTTATGCCCAAGTATAAATGTTAATGACCTTTATTTATTTATTTATTTACTTTTCACAGGACTCCGGTTTCCTCCATTATTTATTTGTGTAAGAGATTGTAACAGACTAGAAAATAGCTCTTATGTAAGAACAGACAAGAATAAAGGACATAAAAATGAAGGATATAATGATCATGTACAACATTTGAAACAGATGATCATGTACAACATTTGAAACAGATGATCATGTACAATATTTGAAACAGATGACCATGTACAACATTTTAAACATATGATCATGTACAACATTTAAAACAGGTGATCATGTACAACATTTGAAACAGATGATCATGACAAGCAAATATCTGTACTTCATAAGGGCATACAGAGATGGTAGACCTTGAGAGATGGACATCCAAAATGACAGAAAGACAGGATCCAGAATATTTGATCAAATACGGAAATGTGCTGTTATAACCTAATGAACATACTGTAGTTATAGTTTAACAACGTGAAATGTGATGTTGTTTTAACCCCTCTAACACAACTATAGTTATAACTTAACAAGATGAAATGTGATGATGTTATAATCTAGTCAACATAACTGTAGTTATAGCTTAACACAAGGACACATGATGTCATTATTACCTGACCCATATAACTACAGATACAAGAAAATGTGACGCCATCATTACTTGACCCATATAACTAACATCATTATCACAGCAACATTCAATACAGCAATAACGTAGACAGCATTACAATGATGATCAATGCATTATATTTCATAGTGCTGTAAATGTAGTCAGGTGAAAACTCCATCCTTTTCTATAACACCAGAGATAACCAGATGTATGAGATCAGTTCACTCTCCTTAGTTTGACTTCAGCAAGACAGACACGTCTGCCGAAGTATAAATAATGTCCTCAAAAATATCCTCTAGATAATAAAAGTTTTCCAAACCTAGTTCATTTAACAAAGTAGCAAGTAATGGTCCTTGGTACATGCATCAACCGATGCAGTACAATGCAGCGACATGTGAGCTGGGAAAAAACATCTCGTGACGACGACTTTCGCAGACAGGCTATGAATCGAAATCGCTCACGACCCCAAATCAATAGAGTTAATGAAAGAGTCAATTTACCTTGCTTTCATGAAATACACAGCAATATCACGCCTCCCGACATGTGGGAAACACTAGAGGTATTATCTCGAATAAACGAAATATCCATTAAGAGGACTACACATCCCTGACAGAACAAAAAATAGCGGAGATCCCCTCTTCAACGAGGCATCTCTTTCGCCATTCCAAATCGCTCACTCCACTAGTGGTGGGCGGAAACCGATCGACCAAGAAGCAAGACAAGTCATGCGCAGTCCAGCGCAAAATGACCACAGCTCAAACTTAACTGCATTCGATACCAACGCGAGAAGACAAATGCTTACCGAAAAGTGACTATAAATTTCAAGCAGTTGTTGCCCTTGCGTTATAAAATAGATATTGAAATAAAACGATGTTGCGAGAATTTATCACGCAACATATCACCACCTCCTCCCGATAAAAAAAAAATGTGAAACATATTTTTTTTTCAATATCAAAGAGCAAGCGATAAGCGGCTCAAAACGCACGAATTATGCGCTGATAATTAACTAAATTGCCAAACAATAGCTAATTATAGAGTGTCTGGTGAGGATATACCTCAACAGAAAAATAAATGTCTCAAAAAATATTCACATCGGGGAGGTGTCACCAACACACATCACGTTAGCATGTAAACACAATATACGTATGCAAGTTACTATAATCATCATTAAACAGCATACTCTAATATTGTCTTTAAAAATGGATGTACAAATCTGATAGGAAAATTTAAATAGTACATTCTTTGACATGTAATGACATAAGTACATAGTAAAGTTAAACTACATGACGATCCAGGACATATGCTCTGGTATTCCGAGGGTAAGTACACAATCTAGAACTCGTCATGCTTGATACTAGTAAGGTAAGTCCTCAGCTCAACAATGACATTCTGAGAAAGTACAAGCAATATAATGCTAATTAATAACTAATATGCTTCATAAGGTACAATACATTATTAATAATTGGCTGTTTAGTAAACTAACGGCCCTTATATTAACTACTCAGTCCTCCTCTATCATCTTAAAAAACGAACAGAAGAAGATGACAACAAAGCACGATAGTGTGTACATATAAAGTAATACAGATGTGCTAATCTATTGTAGAAATATAGGTGTGTTATGACTCTGTAATATATGGAAATATAGACAGAAGTATTAGTTGGAGTCATGTGGGCATCTAGACAAAATGTCAGCCATCACATTATCCGCACCACGGATAGCTCGTACCGTGAAGTGAAAAGGTTGAAGAGCTATAGCATATCGAGTGGATCTCGAACTCTTCAAATTCTTAGTCTGAATAGCTGTAAGAGCTTTCTGATCAGTCTCTAGAATGAAATGTGCGCCCAGGAGGAATCTTTGTAGCTTTAGAATTGACCAAACCATCGCTAACAACTCACGGTCTAAAACCGAGTAGTTCCTCTCTGCCGCATTTAGTTTTCTAGAAATGTACATAACAGGATGCAGAGTATTTGCATATTCTTGCATCATGCTGCTCCAATCCCAGTGATGAAGCATCACTCCGAAGAACAAAAGTCCTATCAAGAGTAGGTAATCTTAAGATGGGAGGAGAAGAAAATATATTCTTGATTTGGTCTAGTGAAGATTGGCATTCTTCAGACCAACGGACCAGATTAGGCGAACCTTTCTTCAACAATGTTGATAGAGGTGCCATGATCGAAGATAAATTTGGAATAAATCTCCCATAAAATTGAATTAAACCTAAGAGACTCCTAACTTGTTTCTTCGTTGTAGGAACAGAGATGTTCATATTTTTTGAATATTGTGTCTTCTGTCTTCAAGAGACCATGACCAACACGATGACCCAGAAAAAGATTTCACCAAAACCAACAAAAGCTTTAGAAGTTTTGCTGTCAAATTATTCTCACGTAGAGTGGACAGTAAGTCATATAACCCTAAATAGTGATCTTCCCAGGTATCACTGAAGAGACAGATGTCATCTAAGTATGCGATGACATCCGAACGATGTGACAGAATTCGACGCATCATGCGAACGAAAGTGGCAGGGGCGTTCATGAGACCAAGGCATAACATTCCATTGAAATAGACCCCTAGGTGTAGAAAAAGCAGTAAGAGGTTTGGCATGCTCTGCTAAAGGCACTTGCCAATAACCTTTAGACAAGTCAAGTTTAGTGAAGAATCTAGAATTAGAAAGTCTAATCATAATCTTCTAACAAAGGCATCGTTCAGCGTCGAACTTTGTGACCTGATTCAATTTGCGATAATCAACGCAAATTCGTATGTTCTTATCCTTCTTCCGGACAATAACCATGGAAGAAAAATATGGTGAAGTCGATGGTTCAATTATATTTAATTGAATCATTTCATCCAATTCCTTTTCCACTTGCGACTGAAAGTGTATAGGAATAGGATAAGGCCTAACCCTAATTGGATTATTGTCGGTAAAAATTATGTCATGTTCTATGACATCTGTGTGTCCAGGAATGTCAGTGAGAACATCCTGAAATGTTTGTAACATCGACGAGACTTGTCGATGTTCGTCACCAGAAAGATTAGGAGAAACAGAAACGTTTTTCCAAGATTCCGTGGAATGTAATGGAACCACTGGAAGGGGAAGGTTGACATCAGAGAAGGTAGCTTCCTCATCCTGAATGACAGACAGGATGAATAATGACCGTGAGGTGCAGGAGCATCATCCGTTGCCTGGAAAATAGGCAGCAAATAGTCCGGACGTTCGTGAAATTCCGAAAGCATGTTTATGTGGAAAGTTTTATGCTTTCCATCAATATCGACCACATAGTCAACATCGGAAATCCGAGAGACTATTGCATACGGACCTTTCCATGCAATAAGAAGTCTATTTTCCCTACTGGGGAGTTAGACGAATGCTTTGTCACCTGGACAAAGTTGTCGTAGACATCTATTCTTGTTAGCAAACTGTCTTGCCTTCTCTTTAGCAATTTCTGATGAAGCAGTTGCTAGCTTACATGCCTCAATGATCTTTTGTCTAAAGCAATGACATACTCATATGAGGATTGAGTTTCATCGCTAATATCATCGGCAGTGATGAGATCGTGTAATAAAGACATAGGGCCGCGTGTTCATTAGGGACTTCTCTATAGGCAAAAAAGAGCCGCGGGTAAAACCCTGTCCCAATCTTGAGGATGATCTTCAGTTATCTTACCAAGCAAAGTCTTGAGCGTTCTATTCAGACGCTCAACTAACCCATTAACATAGGATGGTAGATACTACTGAGAGATCGTTCAATATGTAAGGTAGACATTACCTGTGACATAGTGTCAGATATGAGTTGAGTGCCATGGTCTGACAATATTTCTCTGGGGAACCCCAAGCGAGAAAATATCAACCAAAGAGCATCTGCGATATCTGTAGTAGATATGCTCTTAAGAGGAATAGCCTCTGCCAACGTGTGCACATATCGACACATGTAAGGATAAACTGATGTCCTCTGGCCGACTTGACCTTAAAAGGGCCAATAATATCTATGGCCATTTTCTGAAACGGCCGAATAGGAATGTCAGCAGCCTGGATAGGCGCAGCATGTCGTGGTCCTCTAGATTTGACCTCCTGACATACCTTGCATGATCGCAGTAAATACGAATGTCCTTATTGACAAAAGGCCAAAAGAAAGCCGCAAGGACTCTCGACTTCGTACGGGCAAAACCCATATGTCCAGCACATTGCGAGTCATGAATGTTTGCAATATTTGACTCTCATGCTCTTGGGAACAAGAATTTGCGAATGTGCCGACGTAGTCGAATCTTGTACCATACGTACAAGTACGCCGTTTCTCATTGCAATCCAAGATTTTCTATTTGTATCCTGATTCGGATCACCTTTCTTCGCAAAACGAAATTTTTTTAAAGAAGGATCTTCTTCTTGCAATTTTATGAAAGAGTCACGAGTGATTACTAAGTGACTATCTTGGCTATCAACTTCATTATCACTATTCAGTGAAGTTTCGGGTGTTTGTAGAGCTTGTGCTCTTGTAACTACTGCATTTGTAGCTTGCATGTTATTATCTTCCCAACACAATCTGCTGTGGGTACACTCCCTAACTCCGTGAATATACGACCAATAATAAGTCCGCAATAGGATTAGGTAAGAGACAAGCATGCACATCTCCAGTAAAGAAAGGAGTGGCAATGCGAATTACAGCAGTAGGATATTTTTCTAGAGTGCCGCCAAATGTGACACATTTAATAACCCTTCCTGTAGCACACGATGGATCTACAAGCGATTGTCTAACACCAATAGTGGTGCATCCGGAATCGAAAAGTAGTGAGACCGGAGTATCATTAACAAGACCCTTATGTAGAATTAAAGAACCCCTCCCGTCATGCGCAACAGCAGCAGGAAGAGCGGGAAGTGGGTGACCACAACTCAAAGTAGTTATGGTACCCGGTTCGAATAAAGTACTGCATTGGGGGCATTTGTTTGCTCTCTCAAAGTCAAAAGCAGAACTAGTGACAGCGCCAAAGTTTTTACTATCAACAACATGATTACAGGCTCCCTCAGTTTCCTGTTGTACAGCATTAGCCTGCTGATATCTCTTTTTTTGTGTTGAGATCTACCCCGACTATTATTACCTCTGAAGTTATCAGAGTTATTATTATCTCTGCAGTTATTATTGTCTCTATTGTAATTGTTATCCTGTTTCGAATTCCAGTTTCCACGATTACTATCATGTTCACATTGATGCGAACATCTATTTGTTTGGTTCTGAGGTCTTCGGCAGGAATAACCTCTATTACCATATCCTCTTTTGAAATGCCTATAATTATTAGGGTGATAGTAACGACCACTATCAGGTTGTCTCCAATTCTTCGAAGAAGAATCACCATGAAATTGGTTTCCATGATTTTGACAGAAATTACCGCTACTCTTTCTATCAAAATTTTGTTGGAATCTACGAGCAAAGTTTTGGCCATACGGAGCTGCCGAAGCAACTGGTAAACCTTCTTTCACCTTAGAGTTACCCATGGTTATGTGTGGGTGCGCAGTTACGTATGGCAACAGAAATCTTCCATTTCTTTTATTGTTTTAGGTTTACGTTCATGAAGGAAAGCAAGGAAAGACTCATTGACAGACGACATGACTTTGTCTCTAAGTATTAAGTCCATAAGTCCTTCATAATTTTTTTCCGTCTTAGATAGTTCAACCCATCGTGAGAAAGTAATGCGTATTCTTGCAATAAACTCGGAGAATTCAACTCCATTTTCAGGTAACATGTTTTTAAATTGTAGACGATAGCCGTCTTCGTTAAGCTGATATTTCTTTAACAAAGCGGCCCTGACAACCTCATAATTGTTCTTGTCAGGTTCATCCACCATATTTAATATACTTAGAGCTTTACCTGTCAGTATCCCTGATAACTGATAAACATATTTTGCTTTGTCTATTTATGAGCTGTACATGCTTGTTCAAATCTGTCCAGATAGAACATTATGTCATCACTGGAAGGACTAAATGTTGGTAACTTAATCTTAAAAGTATCATTATTAGCCTTACCAGAAGATGAACCCTTGTTTGAATCATTACCATTACTCATGCTCGTCAATTTCAATTTTTCCAACTCTAAAGCTAAGACCTTTTCTTCATGTTCCATTTTTGCTTTCTCTTTCCTCTCATCGACTCTCTCTGTAATCTTCTTTCCTCAGCCTGAGCCTCTTTTTGAAGTCTTTCATTTTCAGCTTCTTTTTCAAGTCTTTTATTTTCAGCTCTTTTTCAAGTTTTCAGCCTCTTTTTCAAGTCTTTTATTTTCAGCCTCTTTTTCAAGTCTTTTATTCTCAGCCTCTTTTTGAAGTCTTTCAGCTTCTAGCTGTAGCTGGAGTTTTCTCTCCTCAGCTTCTGATTCCCTTTTTTGTTTTTCCATTTCCATTTGGAATCTTTTTTCATCCACCTGCCTCTGCAGTTTCTTTTGTTCAGCTTCCATTGCTTTATCATATCGAGCAGTTGCAAATTCTTCTAACTTATCACCAGTCTTCCCAAGCAATTTACCCTGCTCAATAAAGTGCTCAAATGTAGACATGTTGTCTAACATATGAGTCCAAAACCTGAAATAATTAACTAATTTATTTCAAACCTAAGTGTAACAGTCTTAATTAAGCACTTGTATATTCACATCACATTATATTATCCCAGTCTCTGTGGGAAACAAGTCTCCAATCAAAGAACTTGTATATGAAATATCAGCACTCAATTCTTGATCATAAGTGCACTTCTCATTCAATAGTGCACGACACTATTCATCATTCATTTATCATCAGTGTAGTAGTAACAGTGCATTAGCATAGCCCATTAACTAATTACTATAACTGTAAACAATGACTATGTAAACACATGCAGAATGTAAACATTAAAAATGTAAACAATACAAACAATGTAAACAATAACAATGTAAACAATAACAAAGATCAGCAACAATACAAAAACTTTCGCAGAAATCAACTAAAAATAAAGCAGAAATTAATGAAATATCACAAAAAATGTGACGATATCTGCGATAGAATTAAACAAAATACATGACACCACAGTGTATAAACAAAAATGTTGTATGAAACTAAATTATAGACAAGAGTAGGCTAACAAATACAAACAAATCAAAACAAAACTAAAGAATGCGAAATAATAACGAAAACAATATTAAAACATGTCATCACAGCTAACATAAATAGCAACAGAAGTCGCTTAGCAAATTCCAGTNTCGGAAATTTGCAAACCCTACAGAAAACGCTCACAATAGACGACCTCTATGACGTGGCATAATCTAACGGAGACACCACCCAACCGAGAACCCGCTGAAATATAAACATATAAATATACTAATAACATATAAACATATAACATATAGAATGAGATGATACACAGAAGACTCAGCAGAAGTATAAGGGCACAGTTTACATACAAACAGGCCACTTAACTTATAGGCTTCCAATCGTAGAACAGCAGAAAAACGGATGTCAATCAACGTCCTAAAGAGCGAAGCTCCAACGATGATGGCACATCTGAACTGCTTCCACTGCTAACACGATGGTACAAGAGCTTCTGAAATACTGTGTGTTGAGTTGTTTCGGCACTTGACCTTCTAATCCAAAAGTAAGTTGATGGAAATCGGTACTTGGCCTTCTTCAGAAAACAACCCGTTTCAACCGGCACTTGACCTTCTCAAAAAACGACAGCACTGGAACCTTGACAGCAGCAACTTGCTTGACTGCGTAAAAGATAACAGCAGTCCGAGTTATCCGGCAACATGTAACAACGCCGGGTACTGTCAAATTCTTGTTTCCGTCAAAAAATTGAAATTTTGACTTTTACCGGGCAACGCCGAGTACTTTGAAAATTTTGAAGATGTTGACTGTATTGAAGAATGTTAATTTCTTGAAGGATGCTGATGAATTCTTGTTGAAAATGAAGTGGGTAAGGGACCCCGTTTTTGCTGGTACCAGAAGCAAACCAGCTTATGGCCACCAAATGATGCGTGATGCCATATGATGATGGATGGTATCCGCATGTCTGGTTTTGTGTAGTGTGCAGATGTGTTCAGTCAAAACAATGTTCATACAAAAATAACAGGCAATCCACATAGGACGTCAGTAAACTCACGACGTATAAAGTCAATGATTCTTGAAACAGCCGTTGACGTTTTTCTTCATTATTTATTGTGGACGCCACAGTGACAAAATGGTTACGCAAATGTGTAGGCACATCAAACAGTCATTATCACAGCAACATTCAATACAGCAATAGACGGTAGACAGCATTACAATGATGAGATCAGATGCATTATATATTTCATAGTGCTGTAAATGTATCAGTGAAAACTCCATCCTTTTCTATAACACCAGAGATAACCAATATATGAATCATTCACTCTCCATTTAACAAAGTACAATAATGGTCCTTGTACATGCATCAACCGATGCAGTACAATGCAGCGACATGTGAGCTGGAAAAAACATCTCGTGACGACGACTTTCGAAGACAGCTATGAATCGAAATCGCTCACGACCCAAAATCGATAGAGTTAATGAAAAACCTCTGAAGACTAACCGAGGCCTTACACAGTGAAATAATTATCCTGAATACATCGGACACATAAAGTATTTAATTCAGCATGATCTTAAATATTTATTTAATTAATAATCTTCTGGCTATAACGAGTTAAGTGCAACTATAAAGGTAGTGCTGTACCAATCATTTAACCCATACGGTGCCCAAGAAGATTGGTTCGATTCCCTGCTAACACTGTCACTCTATATTTTCTATTACTATTTTACTTGGCTTTATATTACCATGTGGCCTCGACAAAAGTGGATCCATGTTTATATTATGATTTAATCATTATATTTCCTGATACCCATTACATGCAGGAAGTTTAACCCCTCGTTCCCACCCATTCAGACCACCCGCCACCCCCGTCCCGAGCCCCCTTTAAATATTATACATTTACTGCAACCACTAGAAGCACCAATTTATCAACTAAAGTGACTAATTACTCATTATTTAATCCATGTACTCATTAAATTCGAGTGGTACTATTTAATTCCACTAATCCGTATGAGATGGTCACACAAACATACCTCAATATTTCTTCGGAGAACACAAATATTTACTGTGCAGTCAATTATTCAATCATTATCACATCTGATATTATTGTTACCCATGTTGTATACTGATTACGACTCCAATTATAGGCGTAACTAGGGTCAAAATTCTCGACGTATTATTACGGATCTGTAATACACTAGAAAATCTTCCTGGCCAATAAACGGATAGTCACGCGACTAAAACCATAAGTCCGATCGATGAATTATTTACATTGACCTCTAATTTGTGCTCACCTAAAAGATGGAGCAAGCATTCACTAACTGTAAACTATTGCAAGTCACTCCCTGAATCGGAATACTCGGCATCACATTACTTACCTCTAATTGAAGTCACTCAAATAAAAAAATCCACTTAATTACATTCATGGTGCGACTTTACAATTGACTTGGGCAATCCACTAAACAATGTATTAAACAATTAGCTCGAAACTACATCGGTTAACTTTCGTATAAAGCCTCAACATGAACTAGAGAATACAAATTAAAGTTCCAGGGCGGGAGTTTTTGAACAATTGTCTACTAAATTGTTAGACCAAGAATTTAGGGACAGTTACACTGGCGTTACCTTCCGTCATACTATCAAAAATGAGTCGGTTTCAAAGCTATTTGGCAGGTGGGGGATACGCCCATTTATCACTATGGACTTTGCATCTTTATTTGGCCGGGGTCAAGCTGCATAGGCTACCTATACTGCTCGCACACCCAGTTGCTGAGGGCGGGGTGGACCACCCAGTTTCTTGGATAAGCTACAATTTTCTGGCTCAAATGGAGTTGACCTATAACTGGACCGCGCTTTGATGGGCCTGGGTGGTAACTATACAACGGCATTTCGGGTCATGGGCTGACCGAGAGGTGCCAGACAACGGGGGGGTAAAATACCTAAAACGAAAAATTTTCTATAAGTCGGATATCACCCTATTACTATGCCCTATAAGCTGAATAATTCACCCTTTGAATTCTATATCGAAGATAACAACACCTCTTTGAATCCTGTCAATATCAACCTACTACCCTCTTTAACATAATTAGTTATTCATATCTTAAAAAAAAAAAACTGAAATAATCCTCATAATTATACAATCTCTTTCTGTACCATAAGCAAACAAAACTAAATCCATTAAGAACCCCCAAACTCGGATTTACAGATACTTAAAAACCCTTATCTATATTGTAACCCAATCTTTTCATGAACAACATGTCTTTATTAATTCCACATATACATAATCCAATTCACAAACATCACATTACATCCAATTAACATTTCACATTACAAATCACTCAATTAGAAAACCTGTTTTGTCAACATATCCAACTTAAAAACCATCAAAAATTCCACAAATCCATACAGCCAACACATTCCCAAATTCGACATACTGAATAACACCTAAAATTTTCAACAATACATAACTACTACTTAAAATAACCACATACTTTAGTATAACCTTAACCACACCTCTATCCACTCACATGCACCTCACCACTGTGAATACTTATTCACCATCACTGCACTCTTCAAATTCACAAATTCATTACTTCATCATAAAACTAATCCACTTCCTTATGCCCACTATACATGTGCGTAATATACTCCTAGTATAGACCACTCAAATCCTTCACCATGAATGCTTCGATAAAAATTCACACTCTCATCACACTCTTAAACCGAAGATTTTCACTTTTATTATCTATCATTCATCACTCTCACATTTACATCTTCATTTCTTTCAGACTACACACTTTTTTGTTACATCATTCATTCCATTTTCTTTTCTCCCATTTGGTCTCATTATTCTTAATTTACTTTCTGTCTACTCTTCTTAATTTTATCGGGTATTCATTCTGATCAAATCCACACTTTATACTAAATGTCATTCTTTCAATTTAGCACTTTAAACAAAAGTGTTCATTTCTTAGCCAATTCCACACGTTAGAAGCTAAATTTTCATCTTACCAATTCCACACTTTGAGCTAATTTCATCTTGACCACCAATGTACAGCACAGTTAGAGCTAAATGTTCAATCTGATCAAGTGTCCACACTTAACTAAAGTTTCATTCTATCAAGTTCCACCCCCAGCTAAATGTCATTCTTGAGTCAAGTGTTTCCCAGCACTGTTGAGGGAGCTAAGTGTTCATTCTTGAGTCAAGTGTTGAGCACTGTTGAGGGGAGCTAAAGTGTTCATTCTTGAGCCAAGTGTCCAGCACTGTTGAGGGGAGCTAAAGTGTTCATTCTTGAGCCAAGTGTCCAGCACTGTTGAGGGGAGCTAAAGTGTTCATTCTTGAGCCAAGTGTCCAGCACTGTTGAGGGGAGCTAAAGTGTTCATTCTTGAGTCAAGTGTCGAGCACTGTTGAGAGGAGCTATAGTGTTCGTTCTTGAGCCAAGTGTCCAGCACTGTTGAGGGGAGCTAAAGTGTTCATTCTTGAGCCAAGTGTCCAGCACTGTTGAGGGGAGCTAAAGTGTTCATTCTTGAGTCAAGTGTCCAGCACTGTTGAGGGGAGCTAAAGTGTTCATTCTTGAGTCAAGTGTCCAGCACTGTTGAGGGGAGCTAAAGTGTTCATTCTTGAGTCAAGTGTCCAGCACTGTTGAGGGGAGCTAAAGTGTTCATTCTTGAGTCAAGTGTTGAGCACTGTTGAGGGGAGCTAAAGTTTTCATTCTTGAGCCAAGTGTCTAGCATTGTTGAGGGGAGCTAAAGTGTTCATTCTTGTGCCAAGTGTCCCAGCACTGTTGAGGGAGCTAAAGTGTTCATTCTTTCAATTCCAGCACTGTCAAAGTGTTCATTCTTGAGTCAAGTGTTGAGCACTGTTGAGGGGAGCTAAAGTTTTCATTCTTGAGCCAAGTGTCTAGCATTGTTGAGGGGAGCTAAAGTGTTCATTCTTGAGTCAAGTGTTGAGCACTGTTGAGGGGAGCTAAAGTGTTCATTCTTGAGCCAAGTGTCCAGCACTGTTGAGGGGAGCTAAAGTGTTCATTCTTGAGTCAAGTGTCCAGCACTGTTGAGGGGAGCTAAAGTGTTCATTCTTGAGTCAAGTGTCCAGCACTGTTGAGGGGAGCTAAAGTGTTCATTCTTGAGTCAAGTGTCGAGCACTGTTGAGGGGAGCTAAAGTGTTCATTCTTGAGCCAAGTGTCCAGCACTGTTGAGGGGAGCTAAAGTGTTCATTCTTGAGCCAAGTGTCCAGCACTGTTGAGGGAAGCTAAAGTGTTTCATTCTTGAGCCCAATTCCAGCACTGTTTAGGGAAGCTAAAGTGTTCATTCTTGAGTCAAGTGTCGAGCACTGTTGAGGGGAGCTAAAGTGTTCATTCTTGAGCCAAGTGTCCAGCACTGTTGAGGGGAGCTAAAGTGTTCATTCTTGAGCCAAGTGTCCAGCACTGTTGAGGGGAGCTAAAGTGTTCATTCTTGAGTCAAGTGTTGAGCACTGTTGTAGATAGTTTGTATTGATGTAGGATGTAAATAACATTATCTACCCATCTGTCTCTTGCCTCCCTCATGCTCTAACACCAGATCTTCTGCTGTTGTAGGCACATAGTGGTAACTCATCAGAACCCATTCATATAGTGGTAACTCATCAGGACCCATTCACATAGTGGTAACTCATCAGGACCCATTGTTTTGAGATGGCCCAATCACTTAATTTATTGTTATTTCTATACATTTTATGCGTGATGTACAGTAGTTCCTACAATTCTCCTGATGTCTTCATTTCTTATTCTGTCTCTTCTGTTGATATTAACCTTTTGAACCCGAGGTCCTGAAATTTCGGTCCGTGTGTAAATAATCCGTACCCCGAGCGACCGCTTTTTCGGCCTGACACACCTAGCTTAGCAGTACGGGGCCGGAATGGAAATGTGTGAAAAATAATGACGTCAGGAAGTACATATGTCTTGTGGAATGTTACTTCAAAATGGCGGCGCCCACGACGTGATAATATTTTGCAATTTTTAAACTGTTTTCATAATGAAAAGGCGTGTTGAAAATCCAGGAAATAGCCGTTCTAAAAGGCTAACAATGGAACAAGCTGTTGAACTTGTGCTCAATGATTCGGAGGATGATGAATTAGATTTAGATGGTGATTATTCTAAAAATGACATCGTAACTGAATCGAGTGACGAAACTTGTGAATCAGATTATGATCAAGCTAGTTCTAACCCTGTTCCTGGCCCCTCAGGGGATCAGGCTATTGGGCAGGGGCGTGGAAAGGGGCATATCCCACACAATGTATCAAGTAAATTTGATACAGGTTGGTCTACCGCAAATATATTTAGACCTATGTTTACCGTAGACACAACATTTGTGGAACAGATAGGCCCCAAGAATATTCCAAATTCCATTTCTCCTGAGAGTAAAGCCATTGAATTTTTGGAACTTTTCCTTGACAGTAATTTCTGGCACAATTTGTGTGAGCAGACAAACAGACGTGCTGAGCAAGTAAAAAGCAAAAAGCCAACCAGCTACTATGCTAAAAATTATAAAGATGTAACAGTGCCAGAGGTAAAAGCATTCTTTGGAATGCGTCTTCAAATGGAGCACAGTGTGAATAAACCACGTTACGAAGATTACTGGTCCAGCTTGTCTTCAAACTTCATTTCGCAAACTCCTGGATTTCGCACTGTAATGGAACGCGATCGCTTTCTTGCTATATGGACATTTCTTCATCTTGTAGATGAAGAGGACTCTGCTCTGGATAAAGCAGATAAACTGTACAAAGTAAGGCCCATGCTGAATTTGTTGCTTCCAAGATTTCGATATTATTCACCATCACAACACTTGAGCTTAGACGAGGGCATGATCCCCACTAAAAGCAGACTTGCCTTCAAACAATACATAAAATCAAAGCCCATAAAGTAGGGAATAAAGGCTTACATGGCATGTGAAGTGAGCTCGGGCTATATTCTGAATTTGGAAATTTACACTGGAAAAACAGAGGATGTTATTCCAGAACTCGGTGTTGTTGGTAGTGTCGTCATCAGGATTTTGACTTCAGGTGATTTGGCAAACAAAAATCATATTCTTGTCATGGACAGATTTTATAACAGTGTAACTCTCTTTGACAAGTTATACAGTGATTATGGAACACTTGCAGTAGGGACAGCAATGACAAATAGGAAATATTATCCAAAAGAACTGTCAGGAAAGAAGAAAATGTGCAGGGGGGCAATCAGAATTTGTCTGTTTCAATAACATTGTTTGCCTTGTATGGATGGACCAAAGACCCGTCAATTTTATATTTAATTATCATAACCCAACAGAAATGGGAACTGTTAGAAGGAGAAACAAAGATAGAACAACTGTGGATGTTCAAACTGCACAACTTTGTATTGACTACAATACTTTCATGGTGGCTGCGATTCAACGACCAAGTTTTGGTCGTGCCGCAATAAAACGTGCCAGGCATTATCGCTAGGCCTCGACGGCTCATAGTAAATTTTCCATGTAGCATCAATTAATGCCTATATAGGGGATGTATTCCATAAAAATCGTTTATCACCTTATTGCATTATCAGAACACCAATAAACTCACAACGTTGATGCACATCAATCTGCAAAAATGACTCAATACTCCTCAATGTCTCCACAAGCTACTCAATAACAATTTTGTTGTTGTCATACAAATACAACAAACCCTGTTATGACTTTCCCAGACATCCTACAAAACAACCATACAAAAATGAAACCTAAATTCTTTAAATAATTTGAAACTATTTGTGCCCTAAAGAAGAGTCACACTGAGACCACAATAACATAAATTATTTAAATGATCATCCACAATTTTAATAGAATATTAAAACACCATCATGTTTGTCACAGTAAACTATTTTGCTTATGTCTTTTTTTTGGCATTTTTTGCTCAATCCCAAATGATTTTACAGCTTACATTCAATTTAATCCTTCACATCTCACATTGTAATTTTCCTCTTCTTTCTTCTCAAACCAGGCTACTCTCACACAATAATAGTAAAATATACATTTTACAATGTTTATTATATTTTTGATGTTTCAGTAATGATAACAGCTGGTAAATCAACGTACTGGCTTTCTGAAATTTTGTTTTACTTTCTTTATTAAGTCTTCCAGTCCAGTTCTCAACTTGTTTTATAGAGACTTTTGTCTTATGTAGGCTACAGACTTTGTCTTATGTAGGCTCCATACTTTGTCCTAAGTATTATACAGACTTTGTCCTATACACAAGACTTCCTATGCAATATTACAAAACTTTGTCATTAGCTACAACTTTGTCATAATTCGCTACAGACTTTGTCCTACATATTTATCAGAACTTAGTCCTATTTACTACAAGACTTTTCCCTAATATTAATAACAACTTTTCCTATGTACTACAACTTTGTTGTATTACCTACAGTCTTTTGTCTTACATATAACAACTTTTTCTATGTCGCTACAACAACTTTCCTATTAATATACAACTATTTTCTATGTAGCTACAACCCTTGCTTATGTAATGCACAGACTTTCTTATATTATACAACTTGTTCTATTCTCTACAACTTTTCCTTTATATCAACTTTGTCCTATGTATTATACAGACTTTGTTCTATGTAGGCTACAGACTTTTCTATGATGCACAGAATTTTCTATTAGGCTACAGACGTTCTTTTTAGCAACAACTTTTCCTATGTATTTATACAACATTGTTCTAGTAGCTACAACTTTCCCCTGCATCATATAACATTTTCCTATTATTCATAAGACTTTTCCTATAACTACAACTTTCCATTATATCCAGACTTTTGTCCTATTAACTATCAAATTATGGAACTCTAAGACTAATACATGTGGTTTAAAAAAATGAAAAAAAAAACAAAAAGTTGATTCTCTACAACAAAAACAAAAAAATATTCTACTTATCGCCACAAGCCTTCGCAGGAAAAAGAAGGAATCAATAACACATAAAAAACTTAATAAAATAATAAAATAAAAACTGTACTTCCCTAACCAAACCGAAATTCCTGCGTTGAAGAAACCGTGCTGAAAAAAAGCACTTCCGCCGCCGCTACCAAACAAACGAAAAACAAAAACAAACCGACAATAAACTACCCAACATAAAGAGGCGACTGAAATAGAAAGACAGAAATATGGAATAAATAATATAAATTAAAAATGTAAATGCATACAAATAGATAAATGAAAATCAAAAAACATAGAGAAAGTACCTCAGACAAAGGTTAAAATTTTAGACCCACGTTTAGAACACCCCATCTTATAATACGTTTCTCAGCTTTTCTCCTCATTCAAAAGCAGATCAATCCTGTACCTGATTCCATGACCAATCAACCATGAAGTGTATGCTACTGTTGACTTTTGCTGACATGTCCTTTATCTGCTGAATCGTCCCTCCATCGTTTGCCTTTGCCAATATAGTTTGCAGCAACGTTACATATATCGATAAATACATTCCATTTCCACACTAACACTAGTGATGTTACTAGCCATAAAAGACACCATTCAGTTGATGACATACTCACGTGTTCATCTGTCCGACAAACATAAAATGTCCAAATGGTGCAATCCTCCTTTGGGAACGCTTTAACAAAGATCCTTCAAGATCTTTCACTCTATCATGCCACCAAATCTCACAATACTTCTTTCACAGCCAGCTTAGATAGAGTCGAAAAGATCTGTTTTTGACATAGTACTGTCGAGGATGTCAGATTAATATTGAACTCTATCCGAATGGATTTATGGTGAGTATAGGCCTCCTCAAATGAGCACAATCTTGGAACAAGGTAAACATTTCTGGGATAAAGTCATTACGAGAAATCCAAAATCACATTTCGCATAATAGTCCATCGTCGCTTGCATAAACGCTGAGGCAAATTTAAAAAGGAAATCACACAGCCCAATAAAAGTATACAGTACTGTGCATCTTCCTTATAACTGAGTATAAAGGCCACATAGAAATAGTAATGTCAAGAAGTTGGACCAGAAACTGTGGAACGAGGAGTGAACTTATTTGTGAAAGGTTCACAAATCGATAAACTTTAAATCATCTCAACATATCTAACCTATCCATCATCTTAAAATCGCGAAAACCCAGAAAGACCGATATTTTGCCAATCATAATCTCCAATGCCCATAATAACAGCATAGCTACCATCTTCGTTCCCATGGCAACACCACTAATTTTCAAAAAATTACCATGAATTCAAGAATCATAAGACCATTCACAAAACAGAATACATGGATATAGAACAATGCGCTATCCAAAAAAACCAAACTCAACCGTCAAGTAATAAGTATAATACATACAACTCTAGCAAAAAAGACGTAAGACGTCTCTGAGTCGATAGAGAAAAGTATAAGCTATTGTGTCTTTAAGAAGAGAAACTTCAACGATACTCGAAATTCTTCGTAGAAGACAAAATGTTTTTCAATAGACAAAACCACACAATATCTTCCATGTTTTCGATCTTTATTTTTAGCATAAAATACAACTGCCCAAGACTCATAATCCTAAACGATCCCCGGAAAGATCATTACTATTATAACGTAATGGTTTGTTACAATTCGATTTGTTAGAGACATCCACCTGTCCTAACCTAAAAAGCCATTGTCAACTGTTTTTTTACCTCACTAGTACAGTCTTTCCTGCCAACACAATGCACCTCCCTGTCAGCCTTTGGATGACAATTCGCTCTACGCAAGAAAGCACAACTCCTCCAAGTAAATGAATAAATGCAATCTACGAGGCAGCTCTGAATTCATGTGTTTCTTGAATACATCCACATGAACCCATATTATGTAAAGGATTTATAAGTCAAAAAAGCGACAAAGATGTCGATTCACCCTGAACTATCGTCTTCCACTCTCAAAAATGACTTCACCCTCAGCACGTGAAACCATGAACACCTGGAGATTGTAATGTCTAGGTCGACAGAAACAAATTTAACCTTTACTAAGAACAGAGCTCCTTCTCAAAGTAATCCTGATGCAGACTACCGACGAATATGATAAGATATACTTTGGTAGGATAACACATTTAATGTTTAACTGAAAGGAACTCATCACTCCTTCAGTGATATGTCGAACATAAATAGAAAGAAGTTTTTGATTGAACAACGTAAAACAACAAACCTTCTTGCACTAGTCTATAAAAGCGAGTACTCACCACTACGCGCATACTAAACCAAACTTCCTCAAATCTTTTAAGACGTTTTTTCCACAATTGATTACCACAATATGAAAAATGAAGAAAATCCATAGAAAATTTTGATGAAGCAGTTAATAAATGAGATAGATTCACCTGCCCCACACACAAAATTCTTCCTATGATTTTCTTCCAATTTTTCATCCATCGCTGTACACTCAATCCTAGAACAACGTACTCCTACAACGATTAACCAGATTTGGCTTTCACTATCCTAGTTCCCCCATCACTCCCCCTTTATCAACCTCAGTGCCCAACAGACCCAGTCTTCTCTCCAACTTTCTCACCTCCAAAAACTTCCCATTCTATTCTATATACGCACCACATCCACACACAACCGCACTCATATTCCTTTCCTCGTCACACACCATAAACTGTCCCTCCTCACCCTACCCCCAAACAACCCCTCCATCCTCCACTCCATTCATGCGCTCTGTATCTTGCAGCCCCCCTATCCCCCTCTCTGAAAGCCTCTTTCTTAAAGCTTAAAATTTTTCCTCTCCGCCACCCTAACCATACAATCTCCTCCAGATTTCTCTTTCACCTCGCATACTAAGCCCATTTAAGAAACACAACTACTCTCTCACTAATCCACATCTTGCACGCTTTGCTACTCTATAAACCTCCCTTTACTCCCTAAACCTGGACCTCTCAAGCCCTGACCTGGATATCAAAACACCATCCATACATCAGCAGCTCCCCCTCGTAATTGCATTATTCCAATCTCACTTCGCAGAGGGGGGATCTAGCTCTCTCCCCTCTTCCCGTAAAACACATTGTCCATCAAACCGCTGACAAGGAGACCATTGTCGTCTGCAAAAACCTTACCTAATGAAGTAAAAACCATTGACCAATGCTCTTTTTACATCTAGACCACGATCGACTTCTCTAACAATCGCATTTACACAACGACCAATAAACAGCTTATCAAGTAATACTTCCTCCCGGCATCTCTCTTAGATTCATTACACTCTTTGCAACCTGTATTCTACATCTCCCCAAAACACAAGATCGAAACCCTAAACCTATTTCTCAGCCTTTCTTCTACTGAACAACATTTTCGACTTCCTCGACACTTTCCAGCTATCTTGAAGTCTCCTCCTTCAGCAAAGACACCCATCACGCCTTACAACTTTCACCCTCTTATCCGACTCCCACAGACCGCTCTACCTCTTTTCTTCTAGACGTCTCTCCGTTAAACCTCTATTCCCCACTCTGCTCTCCGAGCTCTTCGTTTTTTTCTGGATCACCACTCCCTTCTATATCCACTGATAACCTTCTCCTCCTCAGAACTTCCCTTACCTAATTACCTTTGATTCAATGTCAAATTTTTACCAAATTATGGTGTTCCATGAACGAATTCCCACTACCTGACTATTCATGCCACTTGACATCAAATGCAACAATACTCCGTCCTTCCCGTTTTTACCGCAATAAGCATGATGCATAGGTCTCACAATAGTCTTAGACTGATTTACACCGCTTCATCGACTTTGTGAACCACTTTCACCCCACCATCAAGTTCACCTCCCTCGTCTCCACAGTATCTGTCAACTTCCTTGACATTACTATTTCTATCACGCCCTCCCCTTATACCACATAATACTACAACCGACAATCCCACAGCTACCTCCTATACCTCTTCTCTCCTCGGCTTCAGACTCCCTTCCCTTTTTCACAACTTCTCCGCCTCCGCCTTATCCAAACTACATAATTCCACTTTACACAAATGAGATGTTGATTTTCTTCCTAATAGACATTATCCAAACATGTTCTCACCTCTGCTCTCCAACTCTCCCCATCTCTCGTCTGGAGCCTCATACCTCACCATATTCCACTTCAATCAAATTAATCTTGACCATCACCCCACATACTACTGTCCAAACAATTCCTTCCTCCCCACCTCCCTATCCTCCAAGCACCCTGTACCCAAGAAAAAAAGTATTCATGAACACCTTTGGTCCCCCCCCAACCCCCCCCCTCCCCCATATAACGAGTGCGCGGCGTACTTAAGATCTTCTTGTTCACACCTCCTACCAAAGAGAATGTCTCTCGCTGTACTCTTTGCACACTACCTTGTTGTCGTACTAAATCAACACTGCAAGTTATGTCATCCCAACCCAGAAGGTGTCCTTTCCTAACCACATACACCATCACTATAGCTTCAACTTGAATCGCCAATGTCCATTTATACATCATATTATACTTTCTGCAAAACCTAATATTCCTAACACAAACACTTACAGATTCACCAGCACTTAAATACATCGCTCAGCAAAATCCACACCATTGCCATACACTTCATGTCCGACCACCATTCCCCATCGTCCCCCACCCCCCCTACCTAAAACCCCCCCCCCAACTCCCCCCACACCCTCCTCTATTTCTTTTCTTTTTCCTCAAACAATCAACTTCCCCCCCAAACTTCCATCAAACCACCATAACCTCTTATCCCCCACACAACTTTGTTCCAAAAAAAAAAAAAAAAAAAAAAAAAAAAAACAAAAAAAACCCATATCATCCAGATCCTTCCACCATCTCATTAATCTCAACTTTATCCCTATACAAGCTACCAAACTTTTCCTACACATATACTTTCCAAAAAACAACAAAATTAACACTACACCCAACAAACTTATTCCTACTTTTAACTCAGAATATCCAAAACTAATAACTTGTCCGATATTTACTTCCCTTTTAGATCTTTTCCTCTTTCCCATCCATACTTCTCACCTATCAAACTACCAACTTCAATGTCCAATAACTGTACCCCACTCCACCATTTATAAACATCTAAAAATTATTAATCATTTTTACCAAAATACCACCCAGTCCCCCTGAACATTTAAATTAAGACCTGAATAATTACATATATACTTAGATTCACAAACTTATAGATGATAAGAAGCAATACATAATATGAATGCTACAAAACAGTTGTGAATTATTATATATGTCATGCAATTCGAAAAAAGACCCTACAAATACCGTATCCCATAGGAAAAATAAAATGAAACTAAAAAAAAATAACCCACACACCATCGAATCAACACATTTCGACATAGCCGACACACTTGAATAACATGAAATCCATGCCCGTCATTCTAAAGTCTATGGAGTGAGTGTAATAGTCGCGTAGACACCATATTTTGGAATGATACAAACTCATTTCGTTATTCATATAGCTCAATACCAAGAAAATTAAGTAAGACTAATTCAATAGTACAATGAAAAGTGGATAATAATGTGTATGTACCATACGCATCAGATTAATGATCAAAATTTATGACCTCCATGAAGCTGCTCAACAAAAACATATTAATAATGGATTAATAAGATAGTGTGCTCTGTATAACTACTTTTTCCCTTCATGACCATGGGAGATCTTCGCTATGCCGTAACTGATTCGATTTAAGTGGGGAATGGTGACTGTCTCATTAAGAGTGCTAGAAGGATACTACCAAATTTCTGAAACCATATAATTCAAACAATTCAAACCTGTTGCCAAACTTTTCCATTTGACAGCAATAAGTCAATCCCTACCTCTATAGCATTAGACCTAAATCTATTTTCAAATCGCAGCGGGAAATGCTCTCGCACAGCGACTACCTTTAGATCCTAGGATCAATTATTAGTTACAATCAAGCTATTGAGATTGGACCGTTGCAGTTCGGAATAAATGAAAGTGAATGAGGAGGCTAGTATTCCAGATGAATGGTACATATAAGACCATGAGGTTATGCGGGACTCTGCTACCAAAGTTACGGAAGGGACTTTATTCTCTTAGTGATCCAATCAGATAGAATATAAGTCGAATTTTTGGATTGTAGTTTTATGTCCGGAACAGTCCCGATAAAGTTCAAGATTTTATTCAATTGTATTCCCACCCAAGTTAATACCAAGAGGGCATACGTATATACTAAAAGGATCCAGATAATAAAGATATCTGACAAAACTTGCGCAAGTGATGACAGTCTGACATAGCTAATGTTATCATGTTCAAATTCGTCCTGTATTTCCTGGACTTTCAGAGCTTAATAATTAAAAGGAATGATTACATTTGGCCATATTAGCAGAATTTATTATATAACTGGAATAAAACCGTGAGCTCAGTGATTCATAAACCATACCAATATGTTAAAAATACTAACTATCGCAAAAAAAAGTACCTTTTATTATTACATATAAACTTATATTCGGAACCATTTTTACAGCAGACCCTGTATTATAAACCTTACAATTAAACCTAATATCGAACTTATTGGAAGACGAAATTACTGACTTTTTGGTATGTTCTAGTTACTAGATGTACTTGCGCTATTATCTACCAGACATTCCTGGCCTAGATGCATTACAATTTTCTATATAAAAACCACAATTGTTGACGTAAATAACTAATATTCGTAGGATCAAGGTAACGATTATTTAGAGTTAGAAAACTACAGTTATTCGTCAATACGCTATAACCTTTGTCACTAATGGGGCTACAGACTGGTTCCCTATTTACTACAAAGTTTTATTAGGTAGTACAGATTTATCTCGAAAGTTGGGGACTTTAAAGCAGTATAATCGTTACATGGTTATAATCTAAATTGTACCTATACGTCGTTTAATCGTGCAGTAGGTTTATTTTGATTCTTTTGTACTAAGATTTATTATATAGCTACAGATAAAGAGTTTGCTTATCATAAAATGGTACATAAATTCTCAAATAGTCCTACTATTTTTTTCTAGTGCTAGGCTTCGAGCTTTGTCCTATGTATTACAAGTCTGTTTTGTTCTTTTCAACTTAGTACAGATTTGTTACCTCCTTACGTTACTCTTTAGCACTACCTATAAATAACATAGAAAATGCTATAAAAAAAGATTATGTATTTCTATTGTAACATCGTACAAGTTACTGTGGTAAATGCTGCATATTAATTATTTTACAGCATCCATTTGTGTCTATGTAACTATAACATTTGTATAACTTAAACAACCATAAAATTGTGATGACATTTAAAAAATAATTATATAACATTTCAACCTATGAAATTAATTACAATGTGAAGTAAATAATTATTGTAAAAAGGCTAACTTTTGTATCTAGATTCAAATCTTATCAACACGGGCTTCCTATAAATTATAAGAGGATGTATAGCTTTTAGACAATGCTAAGCATTAGAAAAAATAAATCAAGTCCTTATGTCTGTAGTTTTTTGACTAGTTATAAGCTAATACCTATCTTTTGTCCTTAAATAAATAAATTTTATGAATTTCACACCACCTAGGACAAATTATAAATAAACATTCAATGAACTCCTAAAAAAGGAACAGTTCTGAAGGAAATATCAGAAGATGCTAATCTTAATTAGGACCTCTATGACTAATTAAGGTGTTAATGCTAGCACTTTTAACTACACTTAGGTTACACAATTTAGACTTGCATAAAAAATTATGAAATATGTCAAATGGTGCTATCAAAAAATGATGACACATGGAAAGGATTAGCTGTAAGTAAATTAACCAAACATTTTGAAACTTTAATCCTATGTACTTAACAGTGTTTGTTCAGGTCTTTTAAATACGGAATGTTTGTAAACCGTTACAACAAAGGTATTGAATACAGTGGGTTCATCTATAATGATGGTAAACTTTTATCATGAGGTCGGGAGCTATCGGTATTCAATGGTTCGCATCATAACATTTGAATCCTATGAGAATAAATGGTGTAAAATCAATCTGATAAAAACAAAAAGACTATACAAAATATAATAAACAATACAAAATAGATGTGGACCAAATGAGGGTTGTAAATTGTTAAGAACAATGATTTAACAATAAGCCACCTTACAACTAACATGTGTATGTTGAAAAAATGAAGAAATTAATATAATAATTAAACAAAAATCACATATTACAAAACTCGGAATCATTCACATGTAGTAGCTGAACATTAAAATACAAACCGTGAGTTTACACAATATACAATACTACTCCAGACCTTAGAAATCAGTTACCACAGGGACATTAAACTGCTTTCACGACAATTAAGTTTGGAGAACATTTAGTGATGAGGTTATAAATTGAGGTTTGGTAGTTCCAAACTGTTTATGGGGTGTTAAGCTATAAATGTTGTGAGCATCAAACATGTGATACTGAATAATGTAAAATGAACGTCTTAACGCAACAGATACGGAAAATTATATGAACTCTCAATTATCGAACTTGAGGACCTAATAGCTTGATTATTTTACCAAACGACTTCTTAGGTAATGCCCTAGCCTCAATAAAAATCCAAACAACCAATGGCACTCTACACTGAAATAGAAAACAATAACCCGACAACAGGTAAACGGAGTAACCTGGACAGGATAGTAATTGTGGAACCTATGGTCGGCCATTGAATATAGTGTCTTACCTATAATGAGGTTAGGTACGCAACGGATGTCAACTTAGTGCTAAGAAACATGGTCTAACCTGAACACTCACGCAGATTTGCTTTAGTGATGTAATGTAATAAAGGGATTTGCTGAATGAATTAGCTCATAAGTTTGTCAAGTATTACGCTACTGAAAGACTATCAACCTTAAAAAATTGACCTTCGGAATGGTGAATAAAGCTGTCGATTGTTGAGATACATTTTATAACTGAACTTGACATAGCGTTTGATCCGTTGTAGTACCCAAACGGATTTGATACGCAATATTTTACTAGTACATAGATACCCAACCATTTTATACCTACCTCAGCTGATACCACCATGATCAACCATGTACATGAGGTTAATAGGACTCACCATGCAGTAGGACCGCCCTTTAACCCACATGAATTTAATACTCTAGTATGCTTAAATAATGACTGCGTTATGAACCATTTATAGCTCTCCTACAGAAATTAGGTACAAACGTTTACTACTGCACTAAGGTGAGTAACGTGCTCCACAACCAAAGACATGTTTTATTTTTGAACCTTAGCTGGCACATTACCAAACCTTGATTCTGTAAAAGACTATGGCAAATTTCAATCATTGGCATCTATTGAAGCTCGCTTGAGCATAGTATATTGTACCTAAACCGATTTAGCTTACCTCTTAATTCACTAATTTTTAAAACCCATATAGAAAGAATGTTTGCATTTTTTTTGGTAATAGATAACTGGACTGTTAAAAATAAGTATACTAACACCTCCTAGGCAAGGTTAATGAGTACCATATCATTTTATATTATAATTATAGTAATTGTAAGACCAAGTACTATCCCTGTCACAGCAACCTTCCTCATATTTATAAACATAATTGAAACCTTACCCATGTTAATTACAGGTACCAGCCCCATTTTATGGCGTAACTCATCATGTAGCTGATAGATTTGTACCAAAGGATTTATACTCTACCTTAGTGTCCATCGATTGATACAAATTCAATGGGTCTGATTTCTCCTAACTGATTTGATAATTTCAATTCACTGCTACAGACTTGGAACTGAATCCTTAATGACGGATAGACTACAACCAAACTATGTTGCTCTACAGACCTTTTTAAATTATTCTAACTGTTAACTGAAACATAGTTGATACTAACCTTTGTCTACCTAATGTGAAGTGTACATGCTTACATTTATAAAACATGGTAACCTTAGGCTAATAATTTGTCCAAATAATTATTATTATCGTTTGAACCTATTAAGGCATACCCCTCACATTTGTCCTGAGGTCTATTTGGGCAACAATCTAATACAAATATATTTTAAGGCTAATGACTCCATAAACTTATAATACCCGATTTTAACTTACAACCTTATTTACTCACAACCTATTAATTTCCAAAAATTAGGCCTATAGACCATCTTATATTATCACTTTTGAAAAACAAGAAATTGTTTAAAACCAAACATAAAATATAAAAAAAAAAACAAAAAAAACCACTCAAATAAAACAACAACTTTCATATTTAAATAACACACCAAAAAAAATAAATTTTTTACCCCATCCAATCTACCACTAACATAAAACCCACCCATTTAAATAAAAATCTTACCACTCCCACCGTAGACCCCTAAATACCAACACAACTAAAAACTCATTGACCTACAATTGACCTACCACCCACCCCCAATAATGTATCCGAAACTTAATCTTTGGTTTGTCTATACTTTGTCAATGTTTTTATCTGCTTCTATCCCCTTTGGGCATACCACTATGAAAAGTGCGTATGGACCCCCATAAAAACCCCCCGCTAACATAATATCCCCAAAAAACCCCAATAACTAGAATGACACCCACCTCTCAGGGCTATCACCAAATAAGTCATACTCATATAACCTGAAATGATCACAAAAGGGCACATGTGATAACCATAAATCATATACAACTTTGAATAATCATGCCATTATTTCAAAACATCATTACACTAATCACGGAATAACCTATCAACTGGAAATGGATCACCACTTTAATATCTTCAACACGATATTAAAATAAATTCCGAATAAAAACACAGATTTCCTGAATAACCACAAATAAACTCGCAAACCCAGTTTGCCAAGAACTGGATGATCAGTCATCAAGTCCAACTAGGCACTATTAATTAACAGTCACTTCCAAGATACTAATTGAATACGGAATCACTTATCAATTTAACATTTATATGTAATCAACACAGCGGCACTTATAGCTTGAGGATCCCATCAATGGTCAACCACTCAAGTAACATTTGATCACAACCTACCTTTAGGCTAAATAATCATCATCGAATATTCATTTATACTCAAACAATACCTATGTAAAGGGATCACCATCAACATTAATAGATCCCTACACTTAGCAAATCCTAGGAACATCTATAATACGTCCCAATATGTAACAATCATTTGATCACAACTACAGCTTAACATATCGGAACTGTACCAAAGATCACTTCATAAAACCTTAAATAATAATGTAATTCAAACACCCAGCAAGACTTAACTAGGAATGTAGTCACCCTCACTCAGTCTGCATAAATCAAACAAAGTGAAGATATAAAAAACTTAGTTCTCCATTCACCCATCAATAAACTAATGGAAGACAACACAATAGACAGGGATAAATCAATCAATATTTTAACATTATAAATCAACGGGGACCAAATAATTAACGATCCCATCAACTAGTCAACATCATACCCCAATCAAACACAGTCAACTTATCTATAATACTAACCTAACAAACATCATCAGAAGTCAAACATAAATTACAAAGCAATTCAGCTTTGCAAATGATCATTACAATATCATCATTATCACACCAAATATGGTTGCAACAAAACCAATATGGTGCACAACATGTCAGACACTATAAAACACAGACTCAAAACCAATCCCAAAACTTAAACATTATAAGACTAACAAAGCCACGAATACCTGTAATATCACCCTACAATTTCCACATAGATCAAACACACTTACTCTCATTACACCACTTAAACACATCCAAATAAAAAACAATATTCCAATTAACTAAAGGGATCAACATCTTAAACTCGTCCAACATCATAAGTCAAACACACATTATCAATAACTGGGAATCAATCACCCGTTAATAGTCACACAAAGATCAAAACAAACTGACAGATAACTGAATGGCAATCCCCACAATAGTCAACTCCATTATACTTTCTCAAACAAACGAGACAAACAGAGGAAATAGGATCACCACTCAATATCAACATCTATATCAGATCAAAAAGTTGAAATAACTGGATCAATAGTCAACATTATAAGATCAAACACAGCAAGATATAACTGGGGAATGGATCACCATCAATAGTCAACATTATAAGATCAAACACAGCAAGATATAACTGGGGAATGGATCACCATCAATAGTCAACATTATAAGATCAAACACAGCAAGATATAACTGGGGAATGGATCACCACTAATAGTCAACACTATAAGATCAAACAAAGCAAGATAACTGGGGAATGGGTCACCATCAATAGTCAACATAATAAGATCAAACATAGCAAGATATAACTGGGGAATGGATCAACATTAATAGTCAACACTATAAGATCAAACAAAGCAAGATAACTGGGGAATGGGTCACCATCAATAGTCAACATCACAAGGTCAAAGAGAGTGAGATAGCTAGGGAATAGATCACCACTAATAGTCAACATCACAAGGTCAAAGAGAGTGAGATAGCTGGGGAATGGATCACCACCAATAGTAAACATCACAAGGTCAAAGAGAGTGAGATAGCTGGGGAATGGATCACCACTAATAGTCAACATCATAAGATCAAACACAGCCAGATAACTGAGGAATGGATCACCACTAATAGTCAACATCATAAGATCAAACACAGCCAGATAACTGAGGAATGGATCACCACTAATAGTCAACATCATAAGGTCAAAGAGAGTGAGATAGCTGGGGAATGTTGCATGAATGGAATTTACTACAGTTATGACATGAAAAAAAAAAACTGAAATAAAATCAAACCTGGATGGTCTCCCCTCCACAGGAACATCAGGCAAGAATGTTTTCCAAGGGCTGATGGGAGGGGCCTTAGATGCCAGGTTGGCAATGTTACAGGCCAAGTGGACCTGGACATTGCTTGGGATGGTCAGGATTTTTTGCAGTTCCTTCAAATCTTTCAGAACCTGATGGTAAAATAACCATTAACAAATAGACAACAAATTGTCTTTCAAAGATAAACAGTACAAAATTAAATAAGGTGTGTGTGTTTCTATAATAAGTCATTATGTAAAAGAAACTGATATAGAAAGAGCATGTGACTATTTGGTGAAAGCGTCCTGCAAGTGGAACATGATGATGATGTAGAGTATATTTTTGCTAATGTTGTACGTTTAACACACACTGTATTCCTGGGCTTCACAGGCAATACCAGGAAACAGGTATTCAGCTAACAACACTGTTTATTAAATATGCTTGGATCATCAAACTGTTGAGTTGATTACAGCAGTCACACATTTTGTTTTGCAGAAATGAGTGATGACAACAGAACGTACATATGCAGCAAACGCCAATCAAACAGGAAAACATCTCACTGACTCATACAAACCAGAAATATTGTGGTACACATACACAGCTGCACACAACATCAGTATTCAGAAATTATCTCAGCTCTCACAACACTAGAGCACTGGATCCACTTCTATTCAAAAATGGCTGACATGACACAGACATGACACAGACATGGCACAGACATGGCACAGACACGGCACAGACATGACACAGACATGACACAGACATGGCACAGACATGGCCACTGTTGGTAGCAATCACTGCTCGTCTCTAAAAACACAAAAACCAACTCTCCACTTCAAGATTTTTCAGCCTGACCCCCTATCCCCACCCACACCTCAAATATGAGAACAGTTAACAGATCTCTTTGCTAAATATGACTCATACATTGTCCACACCAGTGAACACAACAGAATGAATTGCTCACTACAGTAAACAACACACACACACACACACCCTCCATACTCCTTGCCCACACTCTCTTCAGTCACTCTTGTCACACAACACAAAGGTCACATGAATTTTCTCTCTCCCATTTTGTTTAACTAATGATGATGATGATGCTAAGCTTAGTTTAACCTAGAGCTGTGGTAGCATAGTGGTTAGTGCATTGGCTTCTGAGCTCAGTGATCAATGGTTTGATTCCCAGTTGAGGTGGGATTTGTTAGACCATAAACGGCTCTGGGGTCGACACAGCCTCATGAATTGGGTACTGGAGCAACTCTGGGAAGGTTAAAAAATACTGGCGTGATGCTGACATCATCACCCCTAATATGACGTATGGTCAAGAAAATATGAGCCTAACACCATATTCCCAATATGCCTCAATGGTCATGTAATGGGTTCTCCTTCCTTAGTTTAGCCTACATTATTTTCTGTCTCTCATTATGTCATACTGTGATGGAGTTACTGTGATTTAGTCTTCAATAGGCCCCATTTCGTTTTCTCTTCGTAACTATTGAGTTTGCCATTTTTGTCTTCCCTCTATTAAAGATTGGGAAGTATTCTTTTTCTCTCTGAATAATAGGGGTGTTTAGATTTGTTTTGTAGGTAAAGTAATTGCGGGGTTTTTTCTTTAGGGATTAATGTAAGTTAATATTGAAGGGCACCAGTCTTCCCGTTTCTAAATAATCGCGATCTTGGAATTCCAAATTTTTGCGTTGTTAAATTTATCGCGGTCATTTTTCGTGGGTAAGGGGAGATGACCCCTACCCAGGTAACGTCCAACGTAAGTTGGAGCGAATCACATTCGGTTCTGCTCACGCTAGCGGACGACGTTAGGTAACGTTACGCAGCCGGAAATACGCGCGCATTTAAAGGAAGCAAGAATACACTGGTTCTAAATTTAGAGATGAGCGCATGGAAAATTTTAGAGTATCTCTAATGCTATTGGTTGTAGTGAGACGCCTAGCTTCAAGTAGGTCGGGGGTCAGCGTGAGTAAATCTAAAATAAAGTACGCGGTTTTCAGTTTAGGGTCTCTTAGTATGCAGACAGTCCGGGCCGTGTATCCAAGCATATTGTCGGCTTCTTACGCTGAACACAGTATTGGTATGTCAGTAATTTAAAGTAGCGTGGTAATTAAATCTAGTTCTCTAATAGAGCCTTAGTCCGTTCTAATTTAATTTATTTTTGAACTTTATAACTTGTAACGCCATCATTTATTTCTACAGTGATAGCAGTGTCTATGAGTGATACAGAGATATTACGTAGGTGTGCTCTTTAGATTTAAAAGAAAGTCTGTAGAAATACACGCATCCTAGATTTATATTAATTTACAGAATATTCTGAAGCGCGTGTATTTTATTTCATTGAGAGATTAATTCTGATAAGTCTCCTAATAAAATACGGGAACGGATTTTTTCGGGAAAATTTAATCACGTGGTTTACCGGGATTTCTTGGAGTGGGAATTCTGGATGGATAGAGTAGATATTAAATATTTTTCTATCGGTGAAAGTATAATAATTGCAGGGAAACCACGTGGGGTAGAGGTGAAAGGAAATTTATGGTGCCTTAAGTGGTTGTGTAATTAAATATTATGCAGAGTAGTATTTGATTTTTGTGTTATGGAATTTAATGAGTTCTAGGAAATATAGTCTATAGAGATATATATATATATATTTCTGTGTATAGAGATGTAATATATAAATGTACTGAGGAATTTTAAACACGGGTGTGCATTAAATGTTATGTATTCTATTTGAGTTTGGGGGAACGATGATAAGGTCATGAGACCGCTTACAGAGTTAAAGTAGGCCTAAGTACAGGAGGTTTCCCTACCTGTTTTTTAATGTTTTAAGGCTTGAGGCAAGCTGTGTATAATCAGTTGATCAGTGAGTCTGGAGTTTACTATTCAGACAGGGTGTAGTCGGGAGGAGATGACCCAGGGTCAGTAAATATTTACGTATTGTCGTGCACAAGAGAGGGGAAATAGGGGAGCCGTCTTCGTTCGGGTGTTTACATGTTGGTGCTAGATTTGAGTGTGACTGAAGCATCCACTGTTTACGTTTTATATGTAAGTTTATTATATGAAAGTATTTTGGTATTGTAGTACAGAGTGGCATGTCTTTTGTGTCCACAGCAGTGGTCACAGCCCGAAGAGCGGGGGTTGCCAATAAATCCTGTTCCTGACAGCTGGCAAAGGTAGCCAGTCTTCTCAAGAGAGAAAAAGTCGAGGAAGCGCCAGAGGCGTAAGAGCTTGTACCGCGGTGGGTATTGGCTCTGAGTATTGTGGCCCCAGAGAGGGAGCGAGGAAGAGCAGGTCGAGACAGCGACACAGTCTTCAGTGAAAGGGGTTCCTTAAGACCCGGGGCTCTAAGCTCATACACACCCATCGAACCCAAGCAAGCGGGTTGGTGTGTCTTTTTTTTTTAGCCTCGGTCAAAATAATACCGAAGGGCCTAAACCCAAATGAGGGGTAACATAGCAAGGGAGAATCAGCTTTCTTTTCGCCAAATAGAGAAGCCTCTACAGTCTACGGCAAGGGCCTAGTCATCAGAAGTACGAGTCAGAACCAGGAAGAAAGGGATATCATTTCCCGGTTGCTGAAATGAAACGAGAGCAACAAGCAGAAGTGGAGAGAGATGGTGAAAAATAGATCAGGGACCTGCAGAGTCTCATATTATTCTTAGAGGGTAGCCTATGAGCCTTAGAGTTAGAAAAAGTCTATTAATTAGCAGTGCAGAGTGAGACTTAGTGGCGGATATCGCTGACAGAGTTAGCTACTGTGCAGATAGTCTTCGGCAGTACCAGCAGAACCTTGACATTAGAAATAGTAATTTATAGAGCGTGGCTTTAGTTGACGCCCCACCAAATTAGACTGTAATTAAGATCACTTATCATTTTTTTTAAATTTTGTCCCCAGCAGGGTGTATGAAGGAGTGAAAGTGGTTGGAGTTTTAATTTGGTGTGCTTATAATCAAATTGAGTTTCTTTGTTTTCCAGGTCGGTGCAACCTGGCACGATATATGCTTTTCTTTGTTTGTTACTATGTTATAAAAATTCTGTTGATTTGTATAATAAACTTATTTAATGTTCACTGGATCAGCTTCGTCACTGTATAGTCCTTAACTGTTGTCTGTACAGTGGTGTCTGTAGTGTTAGTTTAACCTTATCTCCTTTAGTCTGTTAAAGGTAGCCAGAGGTGGTGAGTTTATAGCATTTCTTGACATCACGATTTGGCGAGGAAGATTTAATTTCGGTTATCCTCCTCGGGCCAATAGACTCACCTTACTACATTCACTGTCATTTCTCATAATTAATCTATTATCTTAGTCTTTTCTCACACTAGGGTCTTGTCCTACACTTGGGCATAACTCTAACTTAAATCCAACTCGTGACACATACACATAAAAGTTTCATGTCTATTTTTGTATTACAATCATAATGTTACACCTCTTTTTGTGCACCTCAATGTTTTCATTATTTTGAAACACTGTGGTGTTCAACTAGAGTGTTGTGGGAACAGATGTTGTGAACTGAGTTTATGGTGTGTGTTATGATTGTGAGCGTGATTTGGCTAAGTCTGTGGGAAGAATGCAGGTCGTGAATGGGGGGAAAGTGTTGGGTGATGTTTGGCAGCCGGTGTGGCTGTGTATTTTTCCTGACATTCTATGTCCGCCAGTGTGTATGCATACAAGGAAAGTGTTTATTCATACGTATACCTGATTTTTATTATGTGATAGGAAGTAATTTAACGATGTGTACGAGTAAGGAATAGATATTCATATAGCAAACTAGTAACAGACAGATTGTACGCAGAGGTGACGAAAATACTGTTACTACTGTGTATTCCACATACATGAACTTGGATGGCCCTATGCGGGTGGGCTTTTGAAATTTAGGTGATCATGAATTGTTCATCGTGAATGGAGTACGTATTGGACGTAGTTGTCAATAAATTATATAACTGTCAGCAGTGTTCATCTAACATTATTTCGACCTGGGTTTGTGTGCAGTTCCATTGATAGATGAAGTAACTTTTCCCCTAGAGATATTGCTTGACCACTTTTCTACCTGCTCCACAAAATATACATATAAGGAAACGCCACACATACAAATCTGAACATGTCTGAAAATATTTGCTCTCCATGACAGAGAAATACTGGCTCACAAAAAGTGCTTGTGAATGAATATAGGAAATTAAATGTGGTGTACATGACAGACCAAAAAAAAATGTGGTATACATGAAAGACAAAAAATGTGATGTACATGACAGACAAAAAATGTGATGTACATGACAGACAAAAAAATGTGGTATACATGAAAAAGAAAAATGGTGGTGTACATGAAAGACAAAAATGTGGTGTACATGACAGACAAAAAATGTGGTGTACATGACAGACAAAAAAAAAAATGTGATGTACATGAAGGGAAAAAAATGTGATGTACATGAAAGACAAAAAATGTGGTGTCCATTTAAAAAATGTGATGTACATGACAAACAAAAAAATGTGGTGTACATGAAAGAAAAAAAATGTGGTGTACATGACAAAGAATGTGGTGTACATGAAAGACAAAAAATGTGTACATGAAAGACAAAAAATGTGGTGTACATGAAAAAAATGTGATGTACATGAAAAACATGTGATATACATGACAGATAAAGAATGTGATGTACACGAAAGACAAAAAAATATGGTGTACATGACAGACAAAAACTGAGCAGTGACCAGGCGATGTGGCTTGTGTTGTCAGTAGTGAAACAGTATCATGCAAGGAACTAGAAAAGACAAGACAATGTCTAGTCAGCCAGAGCCTGAAGTATTCATCTAGCAAGAATGAACAAATATGTATTCCATGAGTGCCAGGATTAAATATTATGAGATTAAACTGCAGTCATCAGGTAACTCAGACTCTTGTCACTGCAACTGTGTTAAAACTTTCAGGTCCGAGTTTGATGTGAACTATTTATAGTACTTGTCGGTATGTTAATATCATCAACAGTTTTTGAAAATGCCACTCGGAACATCGTTACAACAAGTCAATAAACTTGTAGGATCTGAATGATGCTGAAAACTGTCTCCTGTGGGATCTCGTGATAATCCTTCAAACTTTTGTAACAGGCATATTGTTCCCAAACTTTCATGAAAGAGTCTAATACTGAAAGTCTTCAACTTGGTATTGGCTGCTAGAGATCAAGAAGATTAGCAGCTCTCGTTAAACAACAACAACAACAACGCAGACACAAAGTTGACATTCACAAGTCGCTGACACCATGTACACTGCCACTGCTCATTCTCTAACTTTTGTGTGTTTGGTAAAGCCTTGAAAAACTGACTACATGTCTATATATTTTTATCAGAACACCTGAAGACCAAAATATTCTGACAATCAAAAGTTTCTACTTTTAGATCACAGTTTGGGCAATATCTGATGACTGTTGGTGATTTCTGACAATTTTTGATGATTTATGATGATTGTTGGCAATGTCTGATGGTTGTTGGCAATGTCTGATGACTGTTGGCAACATCTGATGATTGTTGGCGATGTCTGATGTTTTTTGGCGATGTTGAGCTTTTTTTTTTAAAACACGTTTTGGGCAACTTGGGATATATTGAGTGAACTGGACCACTTTTCTAACTCTTATCTGGCATCATCTGAAAATAATCATGTTTCTGAAACAAAGCTTTCCCAGAGGATTTAGGATAAACGGATACAGGCCTGTATTTCATTTGTACACCGTCAGCACTGTTTTGATATCTTTTTAAGTGTTGCATGTTTTAACCTTCAGTGTAAATAGAAACTGCTGACAAAGAACAACACCAGTAGCCCTATGCTCCAAGGGGAACACAAAAAGGATTGAAGATGATGGTGTAATCTTGTTACATAAGCAGAGAAAAGATCAGACACTGACCTGGCCAGGGTTTGTTTCCAGTTTGCTGAGTACCTCTGACAGGAAGTAAGCCTGTCTCAACATGGATACAACTCGCAGGTTGGATTCTGAAATTGTAACACTTTGTGTTATAAAATTACACAAATCCCCAGAAATTAATTATCTTTCAGTTTGCATCCTTCTCAATTTTTAATCGACCATGTCCAATCATGGTAGTTTTAAATTGTTTTAATGTTCAATCATGTTACAGTAGATTATCCAAATTTCCCATTAGCTGATTCATTAAAAACAAAGAACATGGACTTGGGTAGCGACTTAAACTCCCCTCCACACACTGACCCAGCTTGTGTGGTCATTATTTCAGTCCATTCCATCTGTTCCTGGATGTAGGGTAGTAAGTTTAGTGTTGTGTTTAGTTTAATTTTCAATACCCCTTCTAATTTTCATGAATGCTAGACAATTGATAGAGTCATGTAAAAGAAAGCATTTTGTTCGGACAATGTTGGACAAACTGGGAATACATCAATTAATTTGTTGAAGAAAGGGGAAACCAAGGAATAAAATCACCCAAAAATAAGGTGTCAGGGCTGCCACAATTTCTGACACTTAAGGGACCAGTGAGTGAATTCTTTAGTTCATTTTTGTATTAGAAAGTTGAAATGGTAGCTCTAAAAGAAATGAACAATGCAAAAGTCTGACAATGACAAAATAGAAGAAGAAATATACAAATAGTTTATTTAAACACAAGATCAGCTGGACAGATAATGTCAGACCAATTTTGTGTCAGAAAGCTTTAATGTTTAATAAAGATTATTTAATAAAATGTTTATTTCACAACTATGAGTGTTCTTTCCGGTAATCCAGTTACCCTAATGTGGATGACCTGAACAGACCTGTCACAAATTAAGTAGGATAACTAGAGTTCTACCGCAGTTTAAGATTCTACTCACTTAAATGATATTAAATTAAACCTAGCACTCATAATATGTAAGGGCCTGTATTATACCACAGCACTGACTGGGTTTAGGATCTATCTGCAATTCCCATACTAGCAGATAATTTTTTTGTGTGTGTGAGCACTATACTTCACACTGTTTTTGTGTTGATTCCAGGGCATGGAATTGGGGCGTTAAAAAAAATAAATAACAGGACACTCATGATAAACCAGGTGACCAAGAATCAGTACAAGGTTGACCAGCTATACCCCACTCTCTGAACCAATGTGTAAACAACTACAATAATGAAGTTCAAGGGAAAAAAAAATTAATGTTGATGGTAGGAGAGAAGTAAATCAAGACCTGGAAATCCCCACCCTGACAAAAACCTAAAGTTAGGTACGTGTCACATTTTCTTGAAAAGACAGCATCAATATTTAATGACAAGAATGCTACCTGGCTTGAAACAAAGTTCCCTGAGTAGTGTTCTCATGATTTTGCTGCCGCTACGTTTTGCTGTAGAGGTCTCGCTCAGCTGCTTCTGTGCTATAATCTTGACACGATCGGCTGTGAAACAAATGTTAAACAGCAAATCCCTGGCCCAGGACACAGCTGTTTCATACTTGGAATCTTCAGCCTAGGAAGACAGGAAGAAAGATTTACAGTCAAATTTAATGTGGTAATGACTCCACAACTTCAGCCTAGGAAGACAGACAGAGAGATTTACAGTCAAATTCAATATAATGAAGACTCTATATCTTCAGCCTAGGAAGACAGGCTATGTCTCAGGATTTTCCACATCACAGTACGGTCTATACTGTCAAAAGCCTTTTTGAAGTCCACAAAATTTACATACAAGGGGGTCTGCCACTCATTTGATTGTTCTATGATGATTCTGAGTGTTGCTATCTGGTCTGTACATGGTCTTCCTGCACAAAATCCTGCATGTTCTTCTCTAAGTTTGTCATCTACCGCCTTTTTAATATGGTTTAACAAAACTCTGGTCAAAATTTTTCCAGCCACGGCTAGTAGTGTTATACCCCTCCAGTTGCCACACACAGTCAGGTTTCCTTTCTTTGCCAGCTTGATAATGTGGCCTTTCTTCCAGCTCTTTGGAATGGCCTCTTTTTCCGTGATTTTCTTGAAGAGCTGGTGTAGCAACTCTGTAGTGAATAGTATATCTGCCTTCAGGGCTTCTGGTGGTATTCCATCTGGTTTGGCAGCCTTCCCATTTTTCAGCTGTTTTATTGCCCGAGAGATCTCTTGTTCAGTGGATGGGTTCATGTTGTACTCTTCTGCTGCTTCTATGAAGGGTTGCTGTATTGGCTGGTTTCGGTTTAGGATTTCCTTAAAATGTTCAGCCCATCTGGCCCTTCGTTTCTCTTCATTGCTAATGTTTTGATCTTCTCTGCTCTTCACTGTTGTATTGTGGTTTAGCTGTTTCTTAGATAAAGTTCTGGTGATATTATATCATGTCTTTAAGTCTCCTTTTTTGTCATAGTCTCGGCTTCCTCTGTTAGTTTTTCAATAAATTATCTTTTATCTTGCCTGGCACTCTTTTTCACTTTCCTGTTTAGCTCCCAATATATTGTGAGCAGCTGTGTTTTCTCTTCTGTCTCTTTACAGTTGTTTACTTGCTGTTTGATGTCTCTCCTTTCTCTTATGAGGTTCTATGTGTTTTCTGGGAGCCATTCCTTCTGTTGTTTATTTCTTTTGCCAAGAACTTCTTCACATGTATTTCTGTATGCTTCCTGAATTTTGCACCAATAGTTATTTATACTTTCCTCTTCAAGGCTCTCCAGTGCTTCAAATCTATTTCTCAACTTTAGGTTGAACTGAACTCTTGTGTCTTTGTTCATAATGTTCTTGGTATTATACTTCGGGCTTGATCTTTCTGCTCTGTCTTTGTGCGCCCTCAATTTTATCCTCAGTGATGCCAGGAGAAGGTGGTGGTCTGGCGCTATGTCAGCTCCTCTCTTTACTCTAACATCTTATAGGCAGCGTCTCCATTTTCTTTCTATGGTAAAGTGGTCTATCTGATAGATTAATCATATAGTCTTCTTCTTCTTTGATCCTTAGCCGCCGACTGTCAAAGCAGTCAGTGGCCATCGCGCCTAGTGGCGTCTTGTAGGGCAACAACAAATTGATTCCACTTTGCTCGGTCAGCGGCCATCCTTCGTACAGTGCCCCAACTCTGGTTCATTCTTTGCATCTCAGCCTATACAGTCCTCCGCCAGGTAGTTTTTGGTCGGCCTCTCTTTCGTTTTCCTTCAGGGGTCCAAAGCATAGCTGTTCTTGTGATGGCATCAGGGTCTCTTCTGAGGACATGGCCAACCCAGCTCCAGCGTCTGCCAGCTATGATGGTGTGCATGTCCTCTTGCTTGCTCCGAGTAAGCAGATCTTGGTTAGTGATGGTATTCGGCCAAAAGATTGTGAAAAGAGGACAATTTCGACATTTCCTTCTCTGTAACTCTCCAGCATTCCGCACCATAGAGAAGCACAGAAAGCACACAGCTCTGATATAATCTTAACTTTGTGCTTGTGCTGTATTGAGAGGACTTCCAGATGTTGTTTAGGCTAAAAAAGGCTGTTCTTGCCTTATTCATTTAGTGTTACTATGCATCCTAGGTATGTGAAGGTGTCTGTCTGTACCAGTTGCTGATTCCTTACTGATATGGGCTCAGGGTTGCTCACATTGAGCGTCATGACCTCTGACTTCTTTAAGTTGATGTTCAAGCCCACCTGCGGGCTAAACTTATTAAGTCTATCCGTTTTTTCCTGGATGTGTTGATGTGAATGTGCTAGTAGTGCAATGTCATCTGCATATTCCAGATCTTTGAATGTAGAAAATGTAGTCCATCTTATTCCTCTTGGACTGCCCTCTGTTGTCTGGCGCATCACCCAGTCTATGACTGTTAAAAATAGAGTGGTTTATAAGGGGCATCCCTGTCGTACTCCTGTCTTCACCTCAAAGGTTAGTTTGCTCTGCCCAACACTACACGTAAAGTTGGCATTGAGGCTTTTTATGATTGACACTATGCAGCTTGGAATTCCATAAGCCCTCAGTATTTTCCACCAACGAATCATATAGTGAAGGAGATGAATCATACAGAGAAGGAGATGACTCATATAGTGAAAGAGATTAATAATATAGTGAAGTTGATTAATCATATAGTGAAGGAGATGCTCATATAGTGAAGGAGATTAATCCACTTATACTGACAGAGACTTGACACATTGACAGAGACTCCATTTAAACTGACAGAGACTAAGTTTATACTGACAGAGACTCCACTTATACTGCGGGGTCGGAGTGGCTAAGAGGTATGGCATCCACCTAAGTTCAATAGTACCAGGTTTGATTCCCAGTTGAGGGAATATCATTTATGGAAATTTTTTTCTCAGAACCAGTGGTCATATTCCTCCCTGGTCTCATGGGTAGTGAGATCTCCTGGGTAGTGAGATCTCCTGGGTAGTGAGATCTCCTGGGTAGTAAGATCTCCTGGGTCGTGAGATCTCCTGGGTAGTGAGGTCTCCTGGGTAGTGAGATCTCCTGGGTAGTGAGATCTCCTGGGTAGTGAGATCTCCTGGGTAGTGAGATCTCCTGGGTAGTGAGATCTCCTGGGTAGTGAGATCTCCTGGGTAGTGAGGTCTCCTGGGTAGTGAGATCTCCTGGGTAGTGAGATCAGATGCCTAGCCTTCTCAGATAAGGGTGAAAAAATAGGAAGTCCCGTGTACAAGTTGCGACGTTAAAAATCCCACGGCAGTTGGAAATCGTAAAGAGTGGGCCTATTAGGCTGCTGCCCTGTCAAAATTTAAAAATTAGAAACCTACCTACCATAAAAATATTTATAGAATGTGTGATTCCTAACTATATATATAGACACTCGCCTGTCTTATGGAGTTTGTGCACTGTACTGAGATCCTGAGATCCTCCTTGTGTGATTTAAGGAAGGAGATTAGAGCACTGATGGAGTTGTCCGTGTGCAATGAAGATAACCCTTAAAATCCAAAACCAAACCACTTATACTGACAGAGACTCTACTTATACTGACAGAGACTCTACTTATACTGACATAGACTTTACTTATACTGACAGAGACTCTACTTATACTGACAGAGACTCTACTTAAACTGACAGAGACTCTACTTATACTGACAGAGACTCTACTTATACTGACAGAGACTCTACTTATACTGACAGAGACTCTACTTATACTGACATAGACTTTACTTATACTGACAGAGACTCTACTTATACTGACAGAGACTCTACTTAAACTGACAGAGACTCTACTTATACTGACAGAGACTCTACTTATACTGACAGAGACTCTACTTAAACTGACAGAGACTCTACTTATACTGACAGAGACTCTACTTAAACTGACAGAGACTCTACTTAAACTGACAGAGACTCCACTTACACTGAGACTCCACTTACACTGACAGAGACTCTACTTATACTGACAGAGACTCCACTTATACTGACAGAGACTACTTACACTGACAGAGACTTTACTTATACTGACAGAGACTCCACTTACACTGACAGAAACTCCACTTACAATGACAGGGACTCCACTTACACTGACAGAGACTCCACTTATAATGACAGAGACTCCACTTACACTGACAGAGACTCCACTTATACTGACAGAGACTCCACGTACACTGACAAAGACTGCACTAACACTGACATAGACTCTACTTACACTGATAGAGACTCCACTTACACTGACAAAGACCCCCACTTATACTGACAAAGACCCCCACTTATATTGACAGAGACTCCATTTCCACTGGAAGAGACTCAACTTACACTGACAAAGACTCCACTTATACTGACAAAGACTCCACTTATACTGACAGAGATTCAACTTATGTTGATATAACACTCAGCGAATCTAACAGAGACTCAAATTACCCTGACACAGAAGCAGCTTACCTTGACAGGGATTTAACTTGAATCAACATAAAACCAACTTAGCCTGAAAGAGACAGAGACTCGACTTACCCTGGCACAGAGCCAGCTTACTGTGACAGAGCCAATTTACCCTGTCACACAGCTTGATAACTATGACTCAGACTCAATCTAGCTGGATACAAGAGTCAGCTTACTCTGACTGAGATTCCCATTTCCCTTACTCAGATTCAAGTTAGCCTGATACAAGACTCAGCTTACCCTGATAGTAATGGCAAACACCTGAGGAAATGCTCCACACTTTAAATGCTTGGCACCAGGAAAACCACAGCCAGCTCCACAGTAACAAGTGTCCATCTCCAGTTGTGCTACAACCTCCTCATAAGGCAACAGGACTGTGCAAAACAAATAAATAACGTATATTTTATGTGCTGTTGCGGTCTGCTTAAAAACCAGAAAATCAAGGAAACAAAATTTGTGTTGTTAAGATTTTGAGTTGATCATTCAATCTTACACTTGCATGGTGAAGTGACATGGGAAGAAATAGTTTTATTTCTTGTGTGAAGTGTGTTGCTCTGGCTAATGTCCGTTCATGCTCCTTCATTACCTACTAAACACTTTCTAGTCTTCCTCACAAGTTTTTCTTTGCCATGCAACCAGATCTTCTGCTACAGAAGTCTTGTGATTTAGTTGCATTCCTGGCAACAACTGGTCAACTCAAAAAGAAAAAAGGGCAAGGCCTGAGAGACAAATGTTGTGACCACATGGCATGGGGTAGGGAGAAACAGAAGACAAGAAGAGATGGAAGAGACATGACATCACAAACTGTAGGATTTAAGACATCACAGACTGTAGGATTTATGACACCACAGAACATATTACAACAAATAAGTATATATAAAAAAATAACAACAAACATATTAAATGATTTAAAAAAAATTACAACAGACATATTCAATTATAAACAATTACACCATACATTTTCAAGCACAAAAAGTTACAACAAACACATTCAAATATAAAGTCATAAAACATGATGCACTCAAAAGGGAAGACATATGACGATGAAAGATTGGGTGCATTATAAACAAACACAACTAATGGAGAAGCAAAGAGAAGACATTTAACAATGAAAGATTGATGTATATAAACAAACACAACTGAAGAGGAATGGCATAAAAAAATGTAAGAAGGCAGCAAACTGGTGGTAAAAAAACTCAATGACCGTTTCCAAAAAAAAAAAACACACACAGGAATAACAAAAAGCAGATTGTAACATGAAATATGAGATTTACCTCCATTACGAACGACAGCACTCTCTGCTAGCAGGTCACTAAACAGGGGAAGGTAATAGTGTAACCTCTGAGGCAACTGACAGGTATCAAGCAGGATATTCAACTGAAATACAAAGATATTACATGTTTGTTTTTTTTTGGCTAGTAAATGTTTTTATCACCAAACCATATTGTCTTCTGGTTGGTGAATAGTTTTATGATTACACCACAGGTTTTTATGATTGCATGAATAATTATATAATAAATCACAGGTTTTTATAACTGTATGAATATTTTGATGACTAAACCACAGGTTTGTATGAATATGCTGATGATTAGACCACAGGTTTTTATGATTGTTTGAATATTTTGATGACTAAACCACAGATTTTTATGATTGTATGAATAATTTTATCACTACAAAATATTGACATCATTCTGGCAACTCCTGTGACGTGGCTGGTACCCTCTGTATCGGCTACTGCCGTTCGTTTGGGCTTATGGGCAGGGATGGAAGCTTCAAAATCCTCCAGAAAATAGGCTACCAAGCTAAATAGTTGGAAATTATAATGTCATTCTATGAAGACATGAAGGAAACAGTCCAATAAGCTGGAATCACATCACAGCCCTTTGACATACGAAGTGGCATTAAACAAGGCTGTGTTCTGGCTCCAACCCTCTTCGGGATCTTCTTTGCCTTACTCCTGAAACATGCATTCAGAGATGCAACTGAAGGAATATGCCTTCATACTAAGTCAGATGGCTGACTGTTTAATTTCACAAGGCTCTGTCACACCTACATCTTTCTGTTTCTTGTGATGGAAAAATACACAAAGTGACATTAGCAGATCTTTTTAAAATTCAAACATGCTGAAAACCTAACTGACCTCAACAAAATTGGTATGGATGTCGTCTAGCATAAATCTGACAGGCAGATCTGACAAGGGAAAATCTTTGTTGGTGTCGTTAGTACTGCTGCTGGCAATGTTGGTGCTGGGATTGATGGTATGCAGGTTGATGCTGTCTGTACTTGGGGGATGGATTTTGTCATGGATGGATCTTGGAACAGGACGCTATGAGAAATAAACACGTTAAAATATTAGTTTGACAATGACATATGGACACTGACCTGATAAGAACAATGTCTATATCTGCCACAATTGCAAACGTGAATGCAGCAAGAGCTCTACGTCTGGTGGGAACCTGCATTAACTAAAGGTCCTTCATCACCTTTCAGCTCCCCAAGAAACATAGGTCTTCAACAAACTCTATGACAAGTTTCTCCTCTCCCCCCCCCACTTTGTACAACAACAAATGTATGACAAGTCCCTCCCCACTGTGTACCACAACTAATATATGGCAAGTCCCCCATATTGTGTATCACAACAAATGTATGATAAGTTCCCACCTCCCTGTTGTGTACCACAACAAATGTTTGACAAATCACCCCATTGTGTAGCATCAGCTAAAGCTATCTGTATTACAGCATTGTCTCCAGTCTCTACCAGTCTCCACTAGTCTCCAGATTCAGTGACAATCACCAGATTCAGTGACAATCACCAGATTCAGTGACAATCACCAGATTCAATGACAATCACCACCACAGCGACAATCACCAGGATCAGCGACAATCACCAGGATCAGCAACAATCACCAGGATCAGTGACAATCACAGGATCAGTGACAATCACAGGATCAGTGACAATCACCAGGATCAGTGACAATCACCAGGATCAGTGACAATCACCAGGATCAGTGACAATCACCAGGATGAGTGACAATCACCAGCATCAGCGACAATCACCAGGATCAGTGACAATCATCAGGATCAGTGACAATCACCATCTTCATGGTCCTGCTGCTCCCTGTGAAGTATAGAGCTTCAATTAGGTCATGCTTAGCCCTGCTGTCCTGTACCCCCTCCAGTATAGACCTTCAATTAGGTCATGCCAAGCCCTGCTGTCCTGTACCACCTCCAGTATAGACCTTCAATTAGGTCATGCCAAGCCATGCTGTCCTGTACCACCTCCAGTATAGACCTTCAATTAGGTCGTGCTTCAATTAGGTCATGCCAAGCCCTGCTGTCCTATACCACTTCCAGTATAGAGCTTCAATTAGGTCATGCCAAGCCCTGCTGTCCTGTACCACCTCCAGTATAGAGCTTCAATTAGGTCATGCAAAGCCCTGCTGTCCTGTACCCCCTCCAGTATAGACCTTCAATTACGTCATGCCAAGCCCTGCTGTCCTGTACCACCTCCAGTATACAGCTTCAATTAGGTCATGCCAAGCCCTGCTGTCCTGTATCACCTCCAGTATAGAGCTTCAATTAGGTCATGCCAAGCCCTGCTGTCCTGTACCACCTCCAGTATAGAGCTTCAATTAGGTCATGCAAAGCCCTGCTGTCCTGTACCCCCTCCAGTATAGACCTTCAATTACGTCATGCCAAGCCCTGCTGTCCTGTACCACCTCCAGTATACAGCTTCAATTAGGTCATGATAAGCCCTGCTGTCCTGTACCACCTCCAGTATAGACCTTCAATTAGGTCATGATAAGCCCTGCTGTCCTGTACCACCTCCAGTATCGATCTTCAATTAGGTCATGATAAGCCCTGCTGTCCTGCACCACTTCCAGTATAGACCTTCAATTCGGTCATGCCAAGCCCTGCTGTCCTGCACCATCTCCCATTTAGACCTTCAATTAGTTCATGCCAAGCCCTGATGTCCTGTACCACCTCCTCATTCTCTCCATGTGGTCTTGATCCATTTATAAGTCTGCCCCCAATTCTCTTTTCCAAGTGATTATTTGTTTGCTGTGTCAAATACCTTTGCATTGTCCACAAATCTGATGTAAAGGGATGAGTTCATTTCCAAACTTTGTTCAATTAGTATGCATAGTGTGGCTATCTGGTCTGTACCGGATCTGGTGTAGAATTCTTCTTTCACTGATTCCTCCGACAACATTAGAGGGACACCGTTACTAAGAGTGGTGTATGCTTCTGTTAAGGATAGATTTGGGATGCAGATAAAATAGTGTGGCATGTTACTACACGCTAGCACATTTCCATTTATATGTGAGGAATTGTATTCGTCTGTAGACAAACTACGGTTTGCACGAAGCGTCTACCCGTGGTGAGCGAAGCGTTCACCCGTGTGAGCGATGGTCAACTAGTGACGTTTTCTGTCACATGTCGTGGCGTTCAGTGTGTTAGTTAATTGGGTTTCCGTCTTTGTGTTTGCATCCAAGAGAGATGTAATTTTTTGAGCTCCGGGATAATGGAGCGTGATATGAATATATCCATTGTGGCATTATTGATTTTAAGAGGCCGCCACGTTATGTGTAAGATGGTTCACAAACTTATCTACAAGTTCATACCATAATTTACTACAAGTGTAACTTTGAGATATGAGGCAACTAATATTTGGTTTGCGCCCTGATTTCTTCTGCCGCATTACTTTGGTTTTTGTGGATTGCCCGAACCTTTAGTACAACAGCCAGGATTGAGTGGAGATGAGAGTAGTGTATCATTATTATATTATATGCCACGTAAAGATGTCTAACGTTTGAAACTTATTGACGGACGAGGGATAATCCACTACGCTTATCCATTGCTATGTACTTTTGATGTGTTGATGGATACTATTGTGAAGTGACTTTATGTATTAACCTTTAGCACGCTGCCGGCGAGACATATCGCCGAAGGTAACCTATGTTCTGCCAGCTGGAGGCGATATGTTACGCCTTGCGGCTGTCATCGTTTCTAGCACATGACTTGTGTACACGTGATTTTCAGCCCCGGATGTTAAGTTGTAACTTTAATTGCAAGAGAGTTAGCTTCCGTTTCCGATCTTAAAAAAGTGATGGGTGTATCCGCGTTTATTTTTTGTAAATTTTTTAAATCGAAATGAATCGGCATCAGACGCGCGGCCATTTCGCTCTAATTTTATTGCATTCTGACGCCATGCGGTGGGGATGAAATTTTTGTCTTTATAAGCGCTGAAATCGGTTCTCAGAATATGTTTGATGGCTGAGATGGAAACGAAAGTAAAATGGCCTTTCAAGTATGTATAATTTTCGGGGTTAGGATTAGGAATATCGGAAAAATATAGGATTACGGCCGAATGTCACGGCTGGCTAGGGAGTTTGTTGCTTTGCTACTGATGATGGGTGTAACGAAAAGATCGTCATTTGATTTGTATTGCTCTATTGGTCAAATGACTTTCATTGAGATGCAAGGGATATGGACGCTTCGTTCGTTGGTCATTTTTTTAATTTTTTTTTTTTATTTTAAAATTTAAAAAAAAAAAATTTTTTAATTTTTTTTTAATTTTTTTCGTTTTTTTTCATCTTTCCTTTCCTCTCTTCCTATCACATCTAACATGTACACAAACAAATTTTATATCATCAGATTCACCATTCATTTATTTACATAAATTCCAAAAATGATAGCAATTGACCAAGAAACACAAAAACTATAGACATTACAAGTCGCCCACTATAAAAACGGGGGGTTGTGAAAAAGAATGCAGCTGTAGGGCAAGTTTTCTGAAATTTTATGCAGCGTGCTAAAGGTTAAATGTCAACCATGTTTTCCCGTGGACCTGTTCACCTACCAGCTTTGTTATGTGTACTGACCATAATGTCCTGAATGAACACCTATCATTCGCGTATACATGCATGATCCTCTAATATATCCCACCGTAACAGCTTCCCACTGTCCTGATTACAGCACTATTTCTCTTGTACTCAATGTCTTCTGTTCTATTCCCTACCATCAATGGTTCACATAGTCCCAAGATGTCAGTTTTATAGATTTTCATTCTCCTCTGCCACCTGTATAACTCTTCCTTGTCTGTATAGCATTTGAACATTCCAGATGCCAAACCTGGAGATTTCTTTAGGTGAAAGAAAGTGAGTTGTGAGTGTGGACCCCTTTCAGCAGTCTCTCAGTCCGAAGCTTTAAAGACTTGTTTATGTTCTTGATGTTTTCTTCAGTTTTTTTGTTTTGTTTTTATTTGAAGTTATACAATGCTCTGGTACCCAATTCATGAGGCTGGGTTGACCCCCGAGCCACTTGAAGCCTAAAAAATATCACCTCAACCAGGGATCGAACCATGGACCACTGAGCTAGGAAGCCAGTGCACTAACCATTGCATTACCACGGCTCCATTTTGTTTCTTATAGTTCATGTTATTTATTGACACAGTGAAGTTAGCAGATGTTTGAAAATGTCAACAAAGTCAGAGTTCAAGAAACATTACTAATAGAAACCTTTGATGAAAGTAGCTTTACATTTACCTTTCAAATACTACAAATTAGTTTTGTTTTGAAAATTAAATACTCTAGAAATTACAGTTAGTTTGGTGGAACAATTTTTGGAATAAATAGTGCATCAACTCACAGAATTCTCCTCCTCTGCTTTTTCAACCCTCCTCTTGCATTCTTTTAATCCCTCTTCTCCAAGTTCCTCCCTCTGTCGTTCTAGCCTTTCTTGTTCCTCTCTTCCCATATCAGCACCCAGGTCAAGACTTGGCCGTCCAATAATCTGTAAACAAAACACCATCAAAACACACAAAAACTGATTAATGAGGTGTAGAAAATAATCTGAACACACAGCAAGGTGAGAAAACAATATCAAAATTATGCACAGAAGCTGGGAAAACACATCAAAATTACGTACACAAGGTGGGAAAACATCATCAAAATTATACACACAAGTTGGGAAAACATCAAAACTTATTGAAACATAAGAGATTAATGAAGTGAAGAAAATAATCCGTATCTATTACAATTAGTGCACTAAGATGGGATCTGCGAGGCACATACAATAAAATGTGAATACAGTAAGTTGGAAAGATCTTATACAATTAGTGCACTAAGAAAGGATTAGCAAGTCACATAGAATAAATGTGCATACAGTAAGTTGAAAAGATCTATTACAATGTAGGCACCAAGAAAATATTACTAAAGCACATTAAATAAAACATACATACAGTAAGTTGGAATATCTATTACAATGTAGGCACCAACAAAAGATTACTAAGGCACACACAATAAAACATACATACAGTAAGTTGGAATATCTATTACAATGTAGGCACCAACAAAAGATTACTAAGGCACACACAATAAAACATACATACAGTAAGTATTACAATTTCTATACATAAAAAGACATTAGGTACAAACAAAAAACCATGAACATAATACAGGAGTTAGGACTTTTGTCTTTCCCTTTCTATTCCTTGTGAAACATAGGAATATTTAACTGTCACCAAGTTTTCTAAGTCCAACTGCTCTAGCCACGTTAGCCCATTGTCCTTCCCAGGGGAGACACAGAATAGGTTTACTGCACCCTTAGGCATGTTGTAAAAGGTGGCTGTTGGTGTTGACTTCATGGTGTGAAGTAAAAGGTGGCTGTTGGTGTTGACTTCATGGTGTGAAGTAAAAGGTGGCTGTTGGAGTTGACTTCATGGTGTGAAGTAAAAGGTGGCTGTTGGAGTTGTCTTCATGGTGTGAAGTAAAAGGTGGCTGTTGGAGTTGACTTCATGGTGTGAAGTAAAAGGTGGCTGTTGGTGTTGAATTCATGGTGTGAAGTAAAAGGTAGCTGTTGGTGTTGAATTCATGGTGTGAAGTAAAAGGTGGCTGTTGGTGTTGAATTCATGGTGTGAAGTAAAAGGTGGCTGTTGGAGTTGACTTCATGGTGTGAAGTAAAAGGTGGCTGTTGGTGTTGAATTCATGGTGTGAAGTAAAAGGTGGCTGTTGGAGTTGACTTCATGGTGTGAAGTAAAAGGTCACTGTTGGTGTTGAATTCATGGTGCGAAGTAAAAGGTGGCTGTTGGAGTTGACTTCATGGTGTGAAGTAAAAGGTCACTGTAGGTGTTGAATTCATGGTGTGAAGTAAAAGGTGGCTGTTGGGGTTGACTTCATTTGTGAAGTAAAAGGTGGCTGTTGGGGTTGACTTCATGGTGTAAAGTAAAAGGTGGCTGTTGGAGTTGACTTCATGGTGTGAAGTAAAAGGTGGCTGTTGGTGTTGACTTCGTGGTGTGAAGTAAAAGGTGGCTGTTGGGGTTGAGTTCATGGTGTGAAGTAAAAGGTGGCTGTTGGGGTTGACTACATGGTGTGAAGTAAAAGGTGGCTGCTGGGGTGGACTTCATGGTGTGAAATAAAAGGTGGCTGTTGGGGTTGACTACATGGTGTGAAGTAAAAGGTGGCTGTTGAAGTTGACTACATGGTGTAAAGTAAAAGGTGGCTGTTGGGGTTGACTTCATGGTGTGAAGTAAAAGGTCACTGTTGGTGTTGACTTCATAGTGTGAAGTAAAAGGTGGCTGTTGGGGTTGACTTCATGGTGTGAAGTAAAAGGTGGCTGTTGGGGTTGACTACATGGTGTGAAGTAAAAGGTGGCTGTTGGGGTTGACTTCATGGTGTGAAGTAAAAGGTGGCTGTTAGGGTTGACTACATGGTGTGAAGTAAAAGGTGGCTGTTGGTGTTGACTTCATGGTGTGAAGTAAAAGGTGGCTGTTGGTGTTGAATTCATGGTGTGAAGTAAAAGGTAGATGTTGGTGTTGAATTCATGGTGTGAAGTAAAAGGTGGCAGTTGGGGTTGACTTCATGGTGTGAAGTAAAAGGTGGCTGTTGGTGTTGAATTCAAGGTGTGAAGTAAAAGGTGGCTGTTGGAGTTGACTTCATGGTGTGGAGTAAAAGGTGGCTGTTGGTGTTGAATTCATGGTGTGAAGTAAAAGGTAGATGTTGGTGTTGAATTCATGGTGTGAAGTAAAAGGTGGCAGTTGGGGTTGACTTCATGGTGTGAAGTAAAAGGTGGCTGTTGGGGTTGACTTCATGGTGTAAAGTAAAAGGTGGCTGTTGGGTTGACTTCATGGTGTGAAGTAAAAGGTGGCTGTTGGGGTTGACTACATGGTGTGAAGTAAAAGGTCACTGTTGGTGTTGACTTCGTGGTGTGAAGTAAAAGGTGGCTGTTGGGGTTGACTTCATGGTGTGAAGTAAAAGGTGGCTGTTGGGGTTGACTACATGGTGTGAAGTAAAAGGTGGCTGTTGGGGTTGACTTCATGGTGTGAAATGAAAGGTGGCTGTTGGGGTTGACTTCATGGTGTGAAGTAAAAGGTGGCTGTTGGGGTTGACTACATGGTGTGAAGTAAAAGATGGCTGTTGGGGTTGACTTCATGGTGTGAAGTAAAAGGTCACTGTTGGTGTTGACTTCATGGTGTGAAGTAAAAGGTGGCTGTTGGGGTTGACTTCATGGTGTGAAGTAAAAGGTGGCTGTTGGGGTTGACTACATGGTGTGAAGTAAAAGGTGGCTGTTGGAGTTGACTTCATGGTGTGAAGTAAAAGGTAGCTGTTGGGGTTGACTACATGGTGTGAAGTAAAAGGTCACTGTTGGTGTTGACTTCATGGTGTGAAGTAAAAGGTGGCTGTTGGGGTTGACTTCATGGTGTGAAGTAAAAGGTGGCTGTTGGGGTTGACTACATGGTGTGAAGTAAAAGGTGGCTGTTGGGGATGACTTCATGGTGTGAAGTAAAAGGTGGCTGTTGGGGTTGACTACATGGTGTGAAGTAAAAGGTGGCTGTTGGGGTTGACTACATGGTGTGAAGTAAAAGGTGGCTGTTGGGGTTGACTTCATGGTGTGAAGTAAAAGGCGGTGTTACTGGCAGTTTTCGCGTATATTATAGATGTCAGCCTGTTTGATATTTTTCGTGGTCAAAGAGAAGGAACTGGTTGTTAACTTTTTAGAGTCAAGTTAGATTTTGTGGTTATCCCCCTTGTGGTATTCATCTATCTTTATAAGGATCGATTGTGCTCTGGTTCAGGGAAATGTTTTAAATAGTTGACATTCCCCAAGTCGCTAATCAGATGTCCATATAAGGAGCGCTTCAGCTATCTTGTCTGGGAATGCTCTAGATCGTATGTTAGCTCGACTCAGGGAAGTGCTGACTGGGCATGCACTACATTTTGGCACGGGGTTGTTAGACTTCCTATCGGGCAGTCTACCTGGGTCTTCTGAGCGGACAAGAGGTCAGAGAGATTTTCTCTGGTGATATTTATGGGGAAATGAAATCCTCTGTGTGACAAAGATGTCTGTGAATTTTCCCCATGTTTATTCTGAGCGCCAAGGAAGGCGAGTGTTGTTTTTTTGTGATTATTCTAGGATGCTGTCAAGGTAAAGATACCCATTTGAATCTTTATGTTTATGCCTAGAACTGCAGGTTTATTTGTTGCCAGCATATATGGCCAATTGACATTTTTTGAGGCGATTTTCTCCCTGTGCGGAGAAGAGTGATATGATATCCACAACTGATATGTCTTATTTGATTAAAAGAAGCCCAGAGATCATAGTACTGTTTGGAACCCGCTATTCAGGCAGTATGATATAGGCATGGACTGATGCCTTGCTGGTCAGAGATAACCCAGAGGTTACCATATATAGAAACCCGCTCTTTTGTGGCCTGCATTTTCATCAGAAGAAGTACCTGACGTGTTAGGTCAGAGGAGTCATAGACTATTGTTAAGTACTTGGAAACCCGCCCTTTGTGTGTGGCATGTTTGCTAGAGGTACCTGACGCATTTAGTCAGTATCAGTATCAGTAGAACATAGACTGACAGTCCATGAGCATTCTGTGGTATAAGCTGCTGGTGATTTATTGATGTTGGATGTATTCAACCATTATCATGTCTGTGATGTCGATGAACCTTGTCCAATTGACTGTGCATTTGATGTCGTCGTACGTCCTGTATTAAATTGTTGGAAACATCAACAGTCATTTACCACCTTATTGACTTCTCCATTCTGATCGTCACTACGTATTGTTCTATGTACCAACACGTTACATAGATGATAGCAACCCGCACACTACAGCAATAAGATACATATTTATACTACATCATCATTTACTGTGCAACGTTTATTAAGCAACAGGCGGCTGTTGGGGTTGGCTTCATGGTGTGAAGTAAAAGGTGGCTGTTGGGGTTGACTTCATGGTGTGAAGTAAAAGGTGGCTGTTGGGGTGGACTTCATGGTGTGAAGTAAAAGGTGGCTGTTGGGGTGGACTTCATTATGTGAAGTAAAAGGTGGCTGTTAGGGTTGACTTCATGGTGTGAAGTAAAAGGTGGCTGTTGGGGTTGACTTCATAGTGTGAAGTAAAAGGTGGCTGTTGGTGTTCTTCATGGTGTGAAGTAAAAGGTGGCTGTTGGGGTTGACTTCATGGTGTGAAGTAAAAGGTGGCTGTTGGGGTTGACTTCATGGTGTGAAGTAAAAGGTGGCTGTTGGGGTTGACTTCATGGTGTGAAGTAAAAGGTGGCTGTTGGTTGGCTTCATGGTGTGAAGTAAAAGGTGGCTGTTGGGGTTGGCTTCATGGTGTGAAGTAAAAGGTGGCTGTTGGGGTTGACTTCATGGTGTGAAATAAAAGGTGGCTGTTGGGGTTGACTTCATGGTGTGAAGTAAAAGGTGGCTGTTGGGGTTGACTTCATGGTGTGAAGTAAAAGGTGGCTGTTGGGGTTGACTTCATGGTGTGAAGTAAAAGGTGGCTGTTGGGGTTGACTTCATGGTGTGAAGTAAAAGGTGGCTGTTGGGGTTGACTTCATGGTGTGAAGTAAAAGGTGGCTGTTGGGGTTGATTTCATGGTGTGAAGTAAAAGGTAGCTGTTGGAGTTGACTTCATGGTGTGAAGTAAAAGGTGGCTGTTGGGGTTGGCTTCATAGTGTGAAGTAAAAGGTGGCTGTTGGAGTTGACTTCATGGTGTGAAGTAAAAGGTGGCTGTTTGGGTTGACTTCATGGTGTGAAGTAAAAGGTGGCTGTTGGGGTTGGCTTCATAGTGTGAAGTAAAAGGTGACTGTTAGTGTTGACTTTGTGGTGTAAAGTAACTTTGTGGATTGATTTTTATTGAAGTTTTTCTACCACGGCACATCCCCAACTGCACAGATAACATTATATGAGATGAGTGAGAATGATGACATGCGAATATTGCTAGGGATGACGATGACTGAGGAAAAAAAGCGGAGTCTGCTTTTCATCGTTGGGTGTACAGGATGTGTCTCCTTCTAAGTGTGGCATAGCCACTTACTAAATGTGTGGTATAGCCACTTATTAAATGTGTGGCATAGCCATTTATTAAATGTGTGGAATAGCCACTTTTTAATTGTGTGATATAGCCACTTATTAAATGTGGTATATCCACTGCTATATTTTTAGAGTGATCTAGGCCATAAAGGTGTCTATAATGTGTTTAATTCGAAGTGTGGCCTACTGGCCACTTATGGTATTTTGCTGCGAGTGTGGCCTACTTGCTACATATGGTTTTTTGCTGTGAGCACTGTGGATATAAAACACAGTTACTAAGTAGCATGATATTTATGTGTACAGCAAGGATTCTATGAAGTACTGACTATACCGAATGCAGTCCAAGTTAAACAATAATTCAATTATTCTTAGATAACGGTCACTACTCACCACAACTCTTGGTGTACCAATGAAGTACTAACTACACCAAGTGCAGTCCAAGTTAAACAATAATACAGTTATTCTTAGATAACGGTCACCACTTACCAAAACTCTTGGTGTACCAATGAAGTACTGACTATACCATGTGCAGTCCAAGTTAAACAATAATACAGTTTTTCTTAGATAACGGTCACCACTCACCAAAACTCTTGGTGTACCAATGAAGTACTGACTATACCGTGTGCAGTCCAAGTTAAACAATAATACAGTTATTCTTAGATAATGGTCACCACTCACCACAACTCTTGGTGTACCAATGAAGTACTGACTATACCGTGTGCAGTCCAAGTTAAACAATAATACAGTTATTCTTAGATAATGGTCACCACTCACCACAACTCTTGGTGTACCAATGAAGTACTGTCTAAGAAGTTTTATCCAAAATTCCTCAGGTTCATTTTGCATCTGATCACAAAGGCCAACAGTGTTAAGTCTATTCTTGAGCTGTAGAAAATAAAAAAGGTCATGAATCTGGTATACACAAGTCCATCTTACATTTATATAGTTTTATGTCATCATGATATATTATTCCACATCTAAGGTTCACAGTTTTAGGCCATCATGATAAATTATCCCACATCTAAGATTCACAGTTTTATGTCATCATAATATATTATTCCACATTTAAGATTCACAGTTTTAGGCCATCATGATATATTCTTCCAGATCTATGATTCCAGCTTCATGAATTGGGTACCAGAGAAACTTTGGGAAGGTTAAGGCGGCCGGCGTGATGCTGACCATATATCTTCCCCCCCCCCCCCCCCCCCCCCCCCCACCCCCCCCCCCCCCCCCCCCAGTGTGCCGACGGTCAAGAAAATATGGGCCTAATATGCCTCAATGGGCATGTGTGGCGGTTTATTTCTAGTTGTGGCGGTACGCCTCTTCTTGTTGTGGCGTAAGGGCCCAACGGTTTTCTCGTTGCAAGGCTGGGTGTTATGTTATTGCGGGGAGAGTTAGTCAATCATGATCATTATAGAGCATCGTGCTGATAGATGGTTAATTTCGCAAGTGGTGGTGTAAAGCTTTGTATCCATTATACTGACGGTTGAACTTCTGATCTTCAATAATGGGATAAGTCCTTTATGAGTCCACATGTATTTATTACATAGAAGATTATAGACAATATTTCAAACAATGGTTGTCATGAAGCATAAATATATAAAGTTCTGTTCCTTCCTTGAATTGATTTATCTTCAATTCAGTCCTTGTCAAATAACAAATAGACAGAACGACATAACTGTATGCACGCGTGGCTAGTGATCCCAGCGACCGACAGTGAGATTATGCGTTCGTCAATAATTATAAATCTATCTCGACTTAGGTTTAGTCACTTACTAACCTGTAACATTCTTCCTCCAAATCATAACATTGGACTGACCCATGTCCATCATTAATTATAATATAATCTGTGTGGCACTCCATGCCCGACACTGCATGAATACAAGGACACGTCTTATCCGTTCGACGGTCATACAAGAAAGGGGTGTGGTAACCTAGTCACGGTGCGTGACATACCAACGCACACACGTCATAATCAATCATGTGTATCGCGTACACTAAACTAACAATTATTTACATTATATTAAACGTGGTCACCTCTTAATCTTATGCTGCTAACCTCTAGCAGACCATGCCAATAAAATACCGTAACAATTCCCTGTCCACTGGGGGAAAAAAAATCTATTAGATAGATTTTTTTTAAAAAAAACCCATCTGAATGAATACCAAAAATGTTAACAATATCAAAAAAAAAAAAATTTAACAAAATTGCGGCATATGGCCTACGACGTTCTGTCTAGAACCAATGTCATGGTCATGTCGACTAACTAACAGTCATGTAATATATTAATTATTTATATTATACATAAATATAAATTGTAATAAGAACTAAAAGAGAATGGTAATGTTGATCTCTAATTAAATAATTAATTAACTTAAAATATGTCGTGATGAAATGTCATGTCAGACTAATCTAAAGAGTTAAAATTAAACTAATTAACTATACTAAGTATGGAATAAAAATAAAGTTGTTGAAAATCTAATGTAAGAAAAATGAGAGGATATGTTAAAGAAAGACATAATAACTAATAAAGAATAAAGTAGAGGAGAAAAAAAAATGATGTATAAATTTAAATAAGTTATGTGTGTTGAACATCAAGTAAGTGTAGTATTAAGTTATTAATACCTATCTAACTACTTTAAACAATAGTATGTGATGTATGGACATAATTATTAAATATGCAATATAATCATGTAATTTTAAGAATATAATCAAAGAATTGTGTGAGTTTTCTTTTCTTTCTTTCATTTTTTCAAGTTTCATTTTTTTTTTTTTTTTTTAAATTCAACTCACTTGTCATTTTAATGTGGACTAGTTTTAAAGACTAAATTAAAAGTAATTAACATTGGATATGAAGATCCATACGTAGGCTTGATCCTTGTGAAATACGATAAGAGAAGAGTATTTAAGTGTTCTGATTTAGAATAAGTATCGATATTCTTAACGTCCAAGAGTTCATATCACAAGCTTCAATTAGTTCGAAATGTCATCAAGTATTAATATCAAAGTTGTTTCAATCAGTTTTATCCGGAACGGACACTAGCCAAAGTCCCGGCGTAAAATACGAACACACTGTCTCTTGATTTAGTTCATTTCGTTTTCGCAATCGTCTGTACAAGTTATTTAGTTGAATCGTAAGCAAAAGTTTATCTCCATGTTAAGAATTTAGCGATAGGGTTCAGTCTTCTGTGACACGTAATTTCGGTTGACGTATTAGAAAAGTGTCAGTGTTGATTACTCGATATCCAAAGGATTTCTAGATAGTGCGTCTGCGACGATATTGTCTGTCCCAGAAATGTACTCAATCGTAAAGTTGAATGGTTGAAGGAGAATAGAGAATCTGGTGAGCTTTGGACTTTTATGATTAGCCCGTCGTAGTGATGCTACGGCCCTCTGATCAGTTTGTACTACGAAAGGGGCTCCCAGTAGAAATTTCTCAAGTTTGGTTATCGCCCACACGACGGCTAAAAGTTCGCGGTCAACAGTAAAGTATTTCACTTCTGGTGGTTTGAGTTTCCGTGAGATGTAGAGGTTTGGGTGGAGGATATCGTCATGGTATTGGAGCAAACATGCGCCAATTCCGTAGTTACTCGCATCTGTACGAAGAATGAACTTTTTAGAAGCATCAGTTAGTCTCAAAATAGGTGGATTTGAAAATATATAAATTATTTGCCGAAAAATTCTGTCACATTCGTCAGTCCATGTCACCTTCACTGGCATGTCTTTTTTTTAACCAAGATGACAAATGAACTTATGCTGCATTGGGCTGAGCATAGTTTATACCAATAACGATATTACTGTTTCTTATAGGCATGGTAAAACACAAATAAGACGAAAATAAGAAGTGTTATTGTAGATAAGACAAAACAAATGTCACCTAATAGACAAGCCTACAAGATCTAAGTCATATAAGAATAAATGACCAATAAGGAAAAGAAATGATGACTGACTAGTGCTGAGTCATCAAGAAATAAGACAAAAATGTGAAAGTAAACCATTATCTGCGTAACGCAGAATCAGGTACTAATTGTAAGTTTAGATAACGGTGATGAAAATAAACACCATTATCACGCTCGATTACCCAACGAGCGTCTCGATTGTTACGAAATGTAACCATCGCCTGTCTATTCTGCCCATTGCATGATGGCAGAAGACGAACAAACTTAACGTTTGCTGTATAATCAAAAAAATTTCTAACTGCCTGCCAGGTAGTATCCTGCGGCAGATTTCGTACTAACACTGTGCGAGAATACGCACTTTTCCCAATATATGTAGTATCATTGTCACGAAATAGTGGACAATGATGATATGTATTCTTTGTCAAAGAATTAACCTTCCTTTTCAACACAGACATTGTTTTTCTGTTGGATGTCGTATCATCCTGACTGGACTGAGGATGATACCTATTATCACCAAAGGTATTAAGTTTCCTACATGTCGTAGACATGTCTTTGCTGGGCAAAGTAAAAACTTTTTCATCATAATTATTTGTGTTAACTTTATGTTTCCTTTTAAGTCCAGCATTATTATTTAACCTATTATTCTTCCTCGTAATGTTTTTGTCAATGTTGACAACGTCAACAGTTTTATTAGGATCAGTTATATCCTTAGTATGTTGTCCAATAGATCTATCATCTTCATCAATTTCCAGGATAGTACTGAGAGTGAAGTTGGAAACTGCTGTGCCACATGTATTTATGTTGTTGGCACGAAGTGTAGCCATATCAACAACAGCGTTAGCGTTGTAAAAAGAATGCAAATTTTTTTTCTCCCAATCATTAATTTCTTTAGGAGTGCAATCTTTACTCCCATGTATGTGTCCTAATGTAAGATCAGCTGATGGATTCTGTAGCATGCACACCTTGACATTACCTGAAAAAAATGGTGTATTAACATGTACAATGGCAGTGGGGTAGTACTCAATAGTACCCCCGAAGGTCATGCAACGGACATAGTCCCCTGTTGCACAGCTAGGATGTACCAAAGACTGCCGAACTCCAATGGTTGTTGATCCAGAGTCTTTTAAAACTGAGACCAAAGTACCACTGACTAATCCTCTATGGAACATCAGGGTACCCTTGCCATCGTTTGCTGAAAGACCAACTGCTGTATGAAGGTGTCCACAATTCAGCACCGTTTCCTTGGCCTTCTGAAAAATAGTATTACAATCTTGGCAACTATTTGCCACATTAAAGTTAACAGCACAACATGCAGACGAAGATTGTGACTGATTATTATTATCAGAAACAATAGGGGTCATACCATCCGTGAGTGCCGCCCCTGCATTGTGATCAAACTGTGATGGTCTTCGTGACTGAGACCGATGACGAGAATAATCATTTGAATTATCCCGTTGTCCTCTATTGTAACTGTTATCTCGATGTCTCGAGTTATAATTATCGCTATTGTTCCACTTGTTACTATTATTATAATTATATGACCGATTATAACTTGAGTTACGTGGATTACTGTTGTATCTTGACTGAGGTGAATAATTTCTGGTTCGTTGTCTTCCTCTATTAAAGTTATTGTTAAAGTTATTCTGTCCCTTATGAAAATTAATGTCATAGTTTCCTTTGAACCTACCTCTGTCCACACTGTGTGTTCTAGGTTTGTTATGATTATGATATGCCATATTGGAGGCTACAGGAAGTGGTTCTCTTATCAACGAGCCAGAAATATTAGCATTCGGATGAGCTGTGCAGTAATTTAAAGAAATTTTTTCTAACTCATCAATAGATTCTGGTTTTCTTTCTTGCAGATAAGCAAAGAATGGTGGGCTGACAGAAGATAATACTTTATCCCTCAATAACAAATCGACTAACTTGTCGTAAGATTTGTTGACACCTGCCAGTTCAACCCATCTGTTAAAAGTATTGCGTATGTTAGCAATAAAACCTGTGAAATCTTTATTGTTATCTGGCAACAAACTTTTAAAACGTAATCTACATGCCTCTTCGTTCAAGTGGAAACGGCGTAATAACAACGTCTTAATGGCCTCATAGTCTGTTGATAATGTTGGATCTATATTTTGTGCTGCACTTGCAGGTTCGCCGTCCAGAAATTCCTTAAGTTTAAGTGCCCATGCAGTTTTGTCAAGGTTATTGACCTTACATATATCCTCAAAGCGCGCCAGCCACGATGAAAGGTCATCCACGTGTAACTTGAATGGTGGTAGTTTAAAGTAATAATTGCCCTTAAGTCGGGTGGATGAAGATCCAGATTGAGCATTATCATTTTGGCTTGATGCAGCACTCTGCGAATTAAGTTTTGCTGTTTCCAATTTAAGCCGTTGCAATTCCATTTCTTGCTGCAGTATGATTTCTTGTCGTTTCAATTTATTCTCTTCTTCAATCCGTAGGATTTCATCTCTTGCCACCTTTCTTTCTTCTTCTTGTCTTAATTCTGCCTTCTTTTGAGCTTCCTTTCTTTCAAGTTCTTCCATCTCTGCTTTAGCAATAGTTTTCCTTTCAGCCTCTTTTCTTTCAAGTTCTTCCATCTCTGCCTTGTATTTTGCGAATTCAGCCAATGCATACGCCTCGAGAATTTCTCCTTTTTTTCCAAAATCCTTACCATTTTTAATAAAATAGTCTAAGTTAAGCATCTTGACGTTAATATTGTACGTAATGGCTATGTAATAATCACCAATAAATTCTAAGTAATTATTGTGCTTATTCAATCTATGAATAGTCAATATAAACAATCACAATATTATTGAACTTAATCTGGGAATGTTCAATTTAATTAATTGTAATATTATTTAACTATTATTTGTAAATTCCATACATAGATATACTATGTTGGGAAAATATTACATATATACTCCTTAATATATCGTAAATAGTTATGATATTTATCTATTTAGGGTGCTGAATTACTATCATGCACCTAATAATTAATGGTATTATTCCTCAAGTATTATATCATTCAATCAATGATATGTGCTAAGTAAATCATTTAGTACTGGAAAAATGTACTAAATAATATATACTATGTCTCTTATATGCAGGACAGACTAAAAAGTCAAATTATTTTATAAATATATATATTATTATATTATGCCTTAATCATGAGCTATAAAGTGCATCGCCCATTTATTGGACTACCACTGCAACTTGGTGCAAAGTCCCTAATTCTCCTTAAAAGTCATAAAATTTTAATTATATTCATATACACTCTTATTAAGCAAAAAATTATAGTATTAATATTAAATTATGAACAGATGAAATGAAAACAAATAATACAATGGGTTAACCAAGGATAAACAAACAATATTACCACGAGACAAGACATTTCTACAATAAAAATTGATATTATAAAACCAAATCTACTAACCGGAAATATAGAGCAGGGTGAAGGTTAACTGAATATAGAGTTAAATCTGTGTACACAAAAATTGATGACGCAAACATGGACTCATTGACGGTTATACAAAAAAAAATGAACTGAATAATAGCAAGATCAGAAAAAAAAACATGATAGATTACCAACATTGTTACAGAACTAAATAAAATTTAAACTGAATACAATAAAATACAACGATTATTTCACAGAACTAGACATCTAACATATAATGTGAATTAAATGCAATCCCGAACAAAACAAGCCCCGGTAATGTCGTCGACGCGTTCTCCGCGAAATGCAATTTAATTCACCGCCCTAAAGAACATTCAGAATGAATATCGGCAATCCTTAGAGCCATATTTATTCATTCCGAATCACCGCTCCAACCTCCCACGAATTAGGCACAGCACAAACAATGAAAACAGATATAAAGCACATATATAACATATAGAATGGACATGCCTGCAAATGTGAACTAGACTCAGTAATGTTTCTTCTCAATGACAACAGTCACGAAATGAGACTTATCTTTTAACCCGTCGTCCGATGCGATCTTCACCAACGGACTAGACTAGTGTATAGGACTGTTTGCTCCTTGTTGGCAAATAACGTCTTTTCCATCATTTGGTCTATCGAGAAGTTGTATTCTTCAATGAAACAGTAGGTGAGCTGGCTTCGTCCTTCGATCGTTGGCTTGTACACAGAATATTGTGACGTCACTGATTTGCATAGTTACACAAGCCACGTCATGTTCGGAATCATGTGACTTGAATAGTTTCTTGTAATGATAAACAGTCTATCAATTTGTAAATAAGAAAAAATTTTTTCTTCGTTCTTATTTCGCTCCCCATCGCTGGCCAACCATTTGTGGCGGTTTATTTCTAGTTGTGGCGGTACGCCTCTTCTTGTTGTGGCGTAAGGGCCCAACGGTTTTCTCGTTGCAAGGCTGGGTGTTATGTTATTGCGGGGAGAGTTAGTCAATCATGATCATTATAGAGCATCGTGCTGATAGATGGTTAATTTCGCAAGTGGTGGTGTAAAGCTTTGTATCCATTATACTGACGGTTGAACTTCTGATATTCAATAATGGGATAAGTCCTTTATGAGTCCACATGTATTTATTACATAGAAGATTATAGACAATATTTCAAACAATGGTTGTCATGAAGCATAAATATATAAAGTTCTGTTCCTTCCTTGAATTATGATTTATCTTCAATTCAGTCCTTGTCAAATAACAAATAGACAGAACGACATAACTGTATGCACGCGTGGCTAGTGATCCCAGCGACCGACAGTGAGATTATGCGTTCGTCAATAATTATAAATCTATCTCGACTTAGGTTTAGTCACTTACTAACCTGTAACATTCTTCCTCCAAATCATAACATTGGACTGACCCATGTCCATCATTAATTATAATATAATCTGTGTGGCACTCCATGCCCGACACTGCATGAATACAAGGACACGTCTTATCCGTTCGACGGTCATACAAGAAAGGGGTGTGGTAACCTAGTCACGGTGCGTGACATACCAACGCACACACGTCATAATCAATCGTGTGTATCGCGTACACTAAACTAACAATTATTTACATTATATTAAACGTGGTCACCTCTTAATCTTATGCTGCTAACCTCTAGCAGACCATGCCAATAAAATACCGTAACAGCATGTAATGGGATCCTTTACCTTATCATCTCTTTTTACATCTAAGATACACAGTTTTAGGCCATCATGATATATTACTCTACATTTAAGATTCAGTTTTAGGCCATAATAATATATTATTCCACATCTAAGGTTCACAGTTTTATGTCATCATGATATATTATTCCACATCTAAGATTCACATAAATTTAGGCCATCATGATTTATTATTCCACGTCTAAGATTCACAGAGTTTTATGCCATCATGAAATACTATTCCACATCTAAGATTCACATAAATTTAGGCCATCATGATATATTATTCCACATCTATGATTCACACAGTTTTATGCCATCATGAAATATTATTCCACATCTAAGATTGACATAAATTTAGGCCATCATGATATATTATTCCACATCTATGATTCACACAGTTTTATGCCATCATGATAAATTACTCCACATCTATGATTCACACAGTTTTAGGCCATCATGATATATTATGCAACATCTAAGATTCGTAGCTTCTTCAATATTTAATATTAGTCTTCCTGCATTGAAGCAACACAACGTTTTTCTTTCATTATTTCATTACTACTTAGAATTTCTAGACAATTTCATTACTATCAACAACTTCATCCAAAGGTTGTCACAGCCTGGAGTTATAGTGAGGATAAGCTGAGCGCTTATATCCAGAGTCACAGTGTGGATTCCGAGCTGGTAGATCAACAACAGACATGACTTCTTTTCCTCCGCCAGCTTCAGGAAAAAATAAAGAAAGCAGAAAAGGCCTTTATATATTGCTTTTATAGACCTCACAAAGGCATTTGACCTGGTTAACAGGGATGGACTCTTCAAAATCCTCCTGAAAATAGGCTGCCCCGCTAAATTGCTGGAAATGATAAAGCCATTCTATGAAGACATGAAGGGAACAGTCCAACATGTTGGAAGTACATCACAGCCCTTTGACATATGCAGTGGCGTTAAACATGTCTGCGTTCTGGCTCCAACCCTCTTTGGGAACTTCTTTGCCTTGCTCTTGAAACATGCATTCAGAGATGCAACTGAAGGAATATGCCTTCACACTAGGTCAGAGTGACTGTTCAACCTCGCAAGGCTGAAGGAAAAACAATCATCAGAAGGGTCACTATAAGAGACTTGTTATTCGCTGATGACACTGTACTCATCACTCAAAGCCAACAGGAGCTTCAGAGCTTGATGAATCACTTCCCCCAAGCATGCAAGGACGTCGACCTCACAATAAGTTTTAAGAAAATAAATGTAAAGATGTCAGGAAGTGGATGTTGTACCAGTTATCACTATCGATAACTATGTGTTGGCAGTGGTGCACCACTTCACATAACTAGGGTCTACCATTGACGACAAACTCTCTCTGGATACAGAAATTGACAGCCACATTGGCAAAGCTGCAGCTACCTTTGCCTACCTCACTTTGAGGTTTGGGGAAACTCTGAACTCACAACATAAACCAAAGCTATGGTATATAATACCTGGGTCACCAGCTCACTTCTATATGGCAGCGAGACATGGACAACCTATGCTAAGTAAGAAAGAAGGCTCAATACCTTCCATCTACGGTGTCTACACCACAACCTTGGTATTTCATAGAAGGACAAAGTGACAAATGTTGAGGTGCTTTCACATGCTGGCCTTTAAAGCATGTATACACTGCTTAGACAGCACAGACTACGCTGGCTTGGCCATGTCTGCCGCATGGAAAATGGTTGCATCCCAAAAGATATCTTTCATGGACAACTGGCAGATGGCAAAAGAATAGCTGGGCAACTGCAGCTGAGGTTCAAAGATGTGTGCAAGAGAGACATGAGGGCACTGGACATAAATCCTGCAACCTGGAAGGTGAAGCTGCCGATCGCACTAAGTGGCGATGCTCTCTCCAGTGCCACCTCATATTGGGCAAAAAGCTCTCCTTGCAAGCAGAAGAGAAGAGAAAACATCAAAAAGAACACCAGGAAAATAAGCAGCTGATGTCTGTCGCCTCAGGAGCGCATTCCCACAGTCAGTTATAACTGAAGGTGCTATTATTATTACTACTTAGAATTTCTAGACAACTTCAACCCTATCAATAACGTATCGCTAATACCATAAAAACATTTCTGGCAGACAATAACTTACATCTTCCTTATCACTCCTCCATGCCATCAACTTATCTAATACATAACAACATTTCTAGCAAACACCAGCATACAACAACTTACACCTTCCTCATCACTCATCCATGCCATCAACTTCTCTAATACATAACAACATTTCTAGCAAACACCAACATACAACAACTTACATCTTCCTCATCGTTGCCATAGAGAAAGTGTCCAATTATAAAAAAGGCTGTTGTGTCATAAGGCATGTACTCCATCTAAGAAGAGAGTAATGAGTCATTCACATGTGCAACATGAACTACAGCTGTCAAGAATACTAAACTATTCAAACATAAGGCATGCACACAATATACAAATACTTGAAGTAAATGAAACTCATAAGGTGTGCATGGCAACTCCAGAAAAAAGGAAAACTGATTTTAAAACATGATGCATACTGATCAAATTGAGCTTTCACTGCATTGGGAAACACATGAACTCTGCCAAGGCCGGTGTCGTGTGAAATTCTAATCCACATATATAAATTAAAAAGTAAATGAAAAGCCTAACAAATAACTTCAATAAAAGGAAAGAAGAATGGTAAAGAACAGTGCTGTCACAATGACTGTACTCGAAATCCCCCTTGTTTTCTACTTCGTCTGCAAATTGTAACGTTTCACGTTGATAGTAAAAGCCTACTGCATCACTACACGCTTTCTTCAATAAAACGTGTACTGCATTTCTAAGAAAACCTTGAGCTAGGCACCCTGCGTAATGACCTAAATTAATACTTCCATTAATTTCATTTTATACACGGCGTGATGAAAAGACAGATGAACTTAGGATAGAGAGAAGGGAGGGCTGAAAGCAGGAACGCATGCAACACTAAACACGCGTCTCGCTATACAATTAAAGTCATCACGCGTGTAAGGCCACAAGCACTAATTTTTTTTTTCAAATCGACAGTGATAAAAAACACTACCCATACGAGAGTTAGGTTTTAAAAACCTGAAAAAATGCTTATTAGGAAATATGACATTATACTGGTTTACGTTTGAAAGCCTGACAGTACCCAGACACCACATCGATCGAAGTGAACGGGAGGTAGAAGAAAATGCACATTTTGAACGCAGCCACCTAGCTCCCTTAAATTTATATAGTTGGGTTCCTTAGGACTTGCTGACAAAGAATATGTTAAACGTTACGCAAATAGTCTAGGAATTAACAAATTATAGCCAAAATAAAATGGTGGTGCTGTCAGACAACACCAAAATCAGAATTGCGCAGTGGCAGGTTTTGAAACCACCATTGTACGGGAAATAGGCCAACATGTTACCTCCTATTTGATTGGCGGAAAGTAAATGTAAGGCTAAACACGATTAGTCGGACTATAAATACTACTTCTTTGTTGTTAGGGGAAACAGTAGTAGAGGTACTTTTTTAAAAAGCTGTGTAAACATGGCACGATTGGTTAGACCCGCCAATATAGTCAATTAGGAGCGTCAGTTCAGTACCACATTTTCAAATAAACTTACTAAAGAACCAGTGCGTTGAGCGCCAGTGCATATTTTTCTAAATAAAAGCCTGGGACATCGGCAGATCGAAATTGTGCTATATTCATTGCCAGTCAACGTAACTGTGTATTATTTCCATGAATTGTGGTAAGCTTGATATATTCAATATCTTTTTAATGAAAATTGAATGTAAATTGATAAATTATGTCTATATATGTGTGTGGTTCAGTAGCGAACATGAGGCAAGGCCTATATAGTGCTCCAACCTGAACAGAAGGTGTCGGAGAAAAGTAAAACTGCATGGAATTGCCAATCAGTACACTGACACCTATCTTATTGACTAGAAAGAACTAATGCTGGAATTGCAGAGGCGTAGTAACCATTAGGGAGGAGTATACTGGTGTAAAGTGTTTCAGATGAAGCTGACAGTTGGCCTACCGCTCTGAACTCAGTGTTTGTTATGTATTGTGTTCAGTCTGGACATAGATTATAAATTAGTTCTGAAATAGGAGGTACAACCTTCTTGTTTCAGGGACCGTGGTCCTATGTTATTGAAGCAGCACCTGGTCTGAGCTTTGCTGAATCTAGAGGCTGACAGCATACTCCTGGGTCCAGATAGTGACCAGTGAGGTGTCTCCAGAACACAGGGAAGCAATCGAGCAGAGGAGTCTTTTCCTGCCGCCATCACGAAAGTTAAGCCTCTGTGGCCAGAGGAGCTCAACATTATGTGTCCCCCTCAAAACTTGACATTATAGTAAAACAGAGGGTCAATACATTGTTTAAATTGATAGGAACGGTGAAGTTTCCCCATACTATTTCCAAGATAAACAAACACTTGAAGTCATGATGAAAAATAACAACATAGCTTGAAAAACAAAACCAGTATTACCTCATAGTACTACTACACACCTGACACACATAGGATAATACTAATAAAATATGTCACTACAAGGTTCATATTTATAAATTATGTACATATAAATTGTGATTACATTTGATTGTGATTCCTGGTTCACTGTGTAGTTGAATCAGGATATATATTAGTGAAAGTAATTAATACATATATATTTGAACTTTTACCATTGACTCAATTAAGATAGTCTTATAGAGTGTTAAATGTGTGTGAGTGTCACAGTGTTGTCAAGTGTGGTGGAATAAATTAAATTGTTTATCTGTCTGTTGTTGTTGTGACTTACACTTCATCATTTACATAACCCTAGACATTTAACGTAGTCATCACAATATTCCAGAATAATTCAGACTGAGGTATAAATGTGGTAGCAAGTAAGGTTATCTGTAAAACACTACACCTATTAGATACAGATACCTTCACAGCTGATCTCAGTACACTAAGTCCCCTATAAATATTTATAACATCCCACTTTACCACAGCCGGTCCCAAGCCCGGCTGAAAAAGGAGGAGGGTGGCCTGCATGGAGGCCATAAGGAGGCAGCCCCTCCACCATGCAAAGGCACAACAGGCCAATCACCTGTTTGCTTTAAACTATGATTACGAGTAATATAAGACAGAAAACCGGACTGATTCTAAAGGTGACGAACTTATGGAACTTGGAACACAAGAAGTATAAATGGGAAAGAAGAGGAGCTATAAATGGTGGAAGAGATGAGGAAAGCAAAACTAGAAATCCTGGTTATTACAAAAACAAAGAAAAAGGGACAAGGAGTCATGGATCTCGATGGCAACACGCTGCTATACAGTGGTGTACCCACATCTGAAAGAGCTAAAGGGGGCATGGGTTGCATTGTGGCCAAAAACCAGAAAGATAGTATCAAGGGATGGAACTTTGTCTCAGAGCGCATTATGGTTGTAAAACTAAAAGGAGAAACCATAGTCAAACTGGTCATAGTGTATGGGCCAAGTGAGGATGAGAGAACAGAGGTCAAGGAAGAATTCTTCGAGCTGCTTCAAAGGACAGTGGATGACTGCCTAGATGAAATTATCATGCTCAGAGATTTCAATGCCAGATCTGGAAATGACCATGCTAGATGGAGTGGCGTTATCGGAAGATATGGAGAAGATACTCTCAATGACAATGGAAAGCGACTCCTTAGATTCTGCAGTGAGCATTACCAACACAAAGTTCCCCCATATGTGCATACATGCATACACTAGGTGTGAACCAACAAAGAATGAGAAGTCAGTGATTGACTATGACATTGTTAGGAGGAGCTCATTCAAATATGTCCGGGATGCTAGAGTCTGGAGGGGGCCAGAGATTGGAAGTGATCACTACCTGCTTACAATCAAAAGAACAACTGAAAGAGTTGCTCAGCTTAGGAACTGCCCAGCATCATGCAAGAAACCAAGTAAACGAGCAAAAGAAATGAGCATTAAGACCTACAAGCTGAGAGAGCCAGAAATTAAGACCAGATATCAGGGGCTTATTGCTACAGCGGTGAGCAGCACAGAAGAACAACCTGATGACTTGGAAACCCTGTGGCTTAAATTCAAGGACATCATAAAGACAGCTGCTGCAGAAGCATGTGGTGAAGTCCGACTTGGGAACAAGAGAAAGAGGACACCTTGGTGGACAGAGGAAGTCAAAGAGAAAATAAGAGAGAAGAAAATGACATGGAAACAATACTTAGGAGCTAAAAACACAGCAGGACAAATAGAGAAATATAGAGAATATGTGATACTCAGAACAGAAGCAAAGAAATAGGTGCTAGCAGCAAAACAGAAGTCCTGGGAAGAATTTGGAGAAAAGCTAGAAAAAGATGCACAAGAAAACCAGAAATTGTTCTATAAGACCCTAAAGAAAATAAGGAAGGAAAAACAATGCCCTCTCAAATTTATAAAGGACAAGCAAGGCAAATTGCTTACTGCCCCGAAGGAAGTAATGGAAAGATGGAAAGAATATTTCCCAGAACTCCTTGACGGTGAGCAAGGTCAAGCATCAGAAATGATAACCACTAGCACAGAAGAGGAAACAAATGGTGATGAAGATGACATAAAGATGGAAGAACTGAAGGCAGCACTGGAGAAAATCAAGATGGGCAAAGCAGCAGGGCATGATGGTATAACATCAGAAATGGTTAAGTACATGGGAGCATCACGCGACCTATTACTCTTAAGGGTCCTACAGGCAGCGTGGTGCAACAAGACCATACCAAAGGACTGGGAGATTGCCATCATAACACCAATTTTCAAAAAGGGTGACAATTGACAATGTGGAAACCATAGAGGCATATCCCTTCTCAGTGTCCCTGGTAAAATCTACTCTAGAATCCTAGAGCAGAGACTCCGACGCCTAGCTGAGCCACAATTGGATGAGGTCCAGTGCGGATTCCAAGCAAACCGAAGTACTCAAGACCTAATCTTCAAACTCAGACAGCTGAGTGAAAAGGCCCTTGAGTATAAGAGTGACAAATGTCGAGGTGTTATCACGTGCTGGCCTTCAAAGTATGTATACGCTGCTTAGACAGCGCAGACTTCGCTGGCTTGGCCATGTTCGCCGCATGGAAGATGGTCGCATCCCAAAAGATATCTTCTACGGACAATTAGCAGATGGCAAGAGAACAGTTGGGCGACCACAGCTGAGGTTCAAAGATGTGTGCAAGAGAGATATGAGGGCACTGGACATGGATCCAGCAACATGGGAAGATGAAGCTGCCGATCGCACTAAGTGGCGATGCTATTTACGGCACCACCTCAGATTGGGCGAAGAGAGGCTCACACAAGAAGCAGAGGTGAGGAGAAAACGTCGAAAGGAGCACCAGGAAAATAAGCAGTTGAGGGCTGTCACCTCAGGGGCGCATTCCCATAGTCAGTTATGACTGAAGGGGCTATTATACTATTATTATTATAAGAGTGAGATCCATCTTTGTTTCATAGATCTGGAAAAGGCATTTGACAGGGTCCCCTGGAGCAAACTTTGGGACTGTTTGGCAAGGAAGAACGTTCCAGCACCTCTGATTCATGCTATACAGAGCTTCTACAAGTCTTGCAGAAATTATGTGAGGACAGCAAACTATAAGTCAGAAGAGTTCAGGACCACCACTGGTGTAAGACAAGGTGATATTCTGTCACCTTATCTTTTCAAACTCCTCATGGATGATGTTATCAAGTCATGTAAGGAGAGAACAAGAAAGTATTCAGTGGGATACTGGAAGATGAGACAGGTATGTATTTCAGAGCTGGCATTTGCTGATGATGTTGCCCTGATTGCTAAATCAGAGGCACATCTCCAATCCAACCTGCAAGTCTGGAAGGAAGAGCTGGAGAAGACAGGGATGGTCATAAGCAGCTCTAAAACAAAATCCATGGTGATATCACGAGAAGAAAGAAGACATCGGATTAAGCTGGGAGAACAGGTCCTGGAGCAGGTCGACCACTTTAAATATCTCGCAGCTATTATAGACCGAAAGGGAGGCATCAAAGAAGAGTTGGCCACTCGAAAAGCAGCGGCTGGGAGACTTTTTCAGGCCATAAATCGAGGATTCCTCAGCAAGAGAGAGGTTGGTAAGAAAATGAAGATGGCTGTATACCGCTCCACCTATGTCCCAGTCTTGACATATGGATGCGAGTCATGGGCAATGACTACAATCCATAAAAGCCAGATCCAAACCTCAGAAATGAGGTATCTGAGGAAGGTGGTTGAAGTAACAAGAAGAGACATGGTCCGCAACCAGATGACACGCCAAGGCCTAAAATCCCACCCCTTGGAGACCCAACTAAGATGGTTTGGACATGTCTGCAGAATGGGAGAAGATCGGCTACCACGACAAGCATTGGAAACAAAGAGCCAGGGATCCAGACCCCCAGGACGGCCCAGAGTCCACTGGGAGGACAACATTAGACAATCTTTGAGGGACCGAGGACTGGAGTGGAACCAAGCCAGGAGGAAGACAGCTGATAGGATAGTCTGGCGCTCTCTCTTCCAAACCTCTACACCTCACGGTAGAAGGGGAACGACTAAGTAAGTAAGGGAAACACATGAAGACCAAGAGAAATCAAGTCCAACACAAAAATAAGAATCTTCAACTCAAATGTCAAGTCAGTCCTACTGTACGACTCTGAAATATGGAGAACAACAAAAGCAACAACCAGAAAAGTACAGACATTCATAAATGGGTGCTTGCATAAAAAAGAAGGATTGAAATGGTATGGCGAGGTCACCAATGTGGAACTGATGACAAGGACCAGTGGAACAAAAGATGAAAAGAGGATGCTGGCAATGGATAGGACACACATTGAGGAAACATGCTGATAGCATTACAAGACAGTCCTTGTTCTAGAATCACCAGGGAAAGAGAAGCAGAGGTAGACCAAGAACCACATGGAGAAAAGAACTGGAGACAAGTGAAAATGATGAAGAAGACGTGTCAATTACTTGAGCTGATGGCACAGGACAGGAGGACTTGGCATGTGACAGGAGGACTTGGCATGTGACAGGAGGACTTGACATGTGACAGGAGGACTTGGCATGTGACAGGGCTAGGCACTTGACAGGAGGACTTGGCATGTGACAGGGCTAGGCACTTGACAGGAGGACTTGGCATGTGACAGGGCTAGGCACTTGACAGGAGGACTTGGCATGTGACAGGGCTAGGCACTTGACAGGGCTAGGCACTTGACAGGAGGCCTTGGCATGTGACAGGGCTAGGCACTTGACAGGAGGACTTGGCATGTGACAGGGCTAGGCACTTGACAGGAGGACTTGGCATGTGACAGGGCTAGGCACTTGACAGGAGGACTTGGCATGTGACAGGGCTAGGCACTTGACAGGAGAACTTGGCACATGCCAGGGCTAAGCACTTGACAGGAGGACTTGGCATATGACAGGGCTAGGCACTTGACAGGAGGAATTGGCACATGACAGGGCTACACACTTGACAGGACTTGGCACGTGACAGGGCTAGGCACTTGACAGGAGGACTTGGCATGTGACAGGGCTAGGCATTTGACAGGAGGACTTGGCATGTGACAGGGCTAGGCACTTGACAGGAGGACTTGGCATGTGACAGGAGGACTTGGCATGTGACAGGACTTGGCATGTGACAGGGCTAGGCATGTGACAGGAGGACTTGGCATGTGACAGGACTAGGCATGTGACAGGAGGACTTGGCATGTGACAGGGCTAGGCATGTGACAGGAGGGCTTGGCACTTGACAGGAGGACTTGGCATGTGACAGGAGGACTTGGCATGTGACAGGAGGACTTGGCTTGTGACAGGGCTAGCCATGTGATAGGATGACTTGGCATGTGTTTGTTGAAGGTCTATACTACTTAGGCAGCTAAAGGTCAATGACTGACATCAAATTCAAGGCACACATCAAAGGAGCAGTCTCATGAAAAAACAGGAAAGGACAGCATAGAAATGTGCATGTCAGAGTTGGGAACTGAACAGAGTGTCAAGGATTAATAAGAAAAGATACAGACTGTCTCTACAGTATAAAGCCTTCAGAAATCACACAGCTAACAATGAAGACGAATAAGCAGACATGCGAAGAGTCACCTGAGAACTCCCAAGTTTTTCAATGTACATTGTGAATGTTACTTACACTGCTCAAAGTGTCCAGCTTCCGTCTGTGAATCACGGCAGACATTCGTTTCATGTCTAGAGGCTCATCCCGGTTGGCAATCTTGGTGATGATTCTCATAAACCTGGGTACACAAACATAACAAGAGTAAAATAAATAGGAGACAAATGTAGCAGTAGCAAACACATGCTTTAACAGACAAACATGAGCAAGCTGAAGATAACCGGCAACAAAAGTAGAAACATAAAGAACAAACATAAACAGGAAACAGAATAATGAAAACAAATGAGGCAAGAAACCAGGGTTGTGGTGTCGGCCAAAAAGATTTCAGACCGACAATTTTAGAAGTCCAACTCTGACTAATTTTTTTTTTAACTAGTGATATGGCATAAAATTATACACTCATATGGAGTTATAAGTATAAGTATGGTATGTGTGTGAATAAATGAATATGTGGCTTTCGTAGACAACATTTTAAACTATTCTTGTACAATATAATAAATCAGCTACACCTGCACAGAAATGACTGCTTAGCCAAACACCATGAGGCAAAATAGTTACATTTTAACAATGATGGGAAAATTGACTGTGTATATAGTTTATTTTCATTTCTTCTGTGCTTTTTCTAAACGTGCCAACACATTTCCAATTGTGATAAAAACTTTATTTATGATCAAAAGCAATTGAAATTTTCCTACATTGTGTAAAAGTGAATGTACTTTACCAAGAAAGTGGTCTTAGTAGTTCTACTTTAAAATGTTATTTCATAATTTTTTAAGCTGCCCCTCCCTGGCATGGATCAAATGTGGATCTGCCTTGACTTAAGTCTCGTAAAATTAGGAACATTTTTTACCGACTCCGACTGCAATAAAAAATGATTGACTATACAATTTTGTCTGCACTGACTGTCCCAACCAATGGCATTTGTTTACCCTCCTGGTCCGGTCAACAATCAGTGCACAATGTCAATTATTATTTAATTATCCATATGCGCACTTAACATATATCGCCTGTCATTAATGGCTATTAGATTGTCGGTGTTTGTTTGTTTAGTCGTATGATATTAAACACTAGTCACTTATATAATTACACAAAATGAAATTTAATGTGAATTCTATGGTCCACTATCAGTCACGCCTATCATATTAATTCAGTCAGCTAAACCGTATCTTCTGGTGTGACAGCGCGGGTGATGGAATTACATTAAATTGAACAACTGGCAAGAAATATCTACGCGTTATTTTATGTCACTAGTTTTAACGCTAGGAAATCACAGTGAATTATAATGGTAAAACTTAACACATTTTAACACTTAAGCACAAATTTATTTTACCAGAAAATCAGAATGAAATCCCCACGAAGGCTATTAACACACCTTCCACAATGGTTCTAGACTACGTGTTTAGACTATCCAAAAAATTCTGAGCGACAAATGATAACAGTTTTAGAAAGCCCCGGTAATATCGTACATTATTGTCTCTCTAATCTATAGATGTAAGTATTTTTTTTGTTTGTTTTTTGCTTCACCATGTGACTGGACATAAGGGAGTTTTTTTTTTCTCTTATTTTTATAGTTTCATGTTCTCTACTTAATTCTCATTTTCTTTCCATCCTGTCTCTTGTTTGTCTGTCCCTGATGAAGGCCTTGTGGCCGCAACGTAGGTTTTTCTTGTCCTTTCTCCTTGTAAGACGTATTACTATTTGTGTGTGTGTTTTTTTTTTTCCATTCAACTGATCTATAGATGTCATTACTTTTCACATTATAGTGCATAGCAGAAAAACAGGAAACTACGTTTTTCCAGATAAAAGGTTTTACGGTCGCTCTGTCTCATCGTTGTTAATCGACAACAGAAACTTAAACCGTGTAACGGGATTCTTCCGAGATCTTCCCCATTTCTGGAGATCAAAGATTTGTCTCCCCCTTATTGTACGAACATTAAAGGGTCCCTCGGGAAAACATTTCTGCCCGAGAGTCTACTTCAAAGAGGTCCGGTGTTTCCACGTGCGTCTGTCTGATATCTTGATGATTGACAGATCAGCTCACGTGAGAAAACTCAGGTAAACAAACCAGGTTCGCTCCCTGTTATGACTGGCAGGTCGCGGAAGTTGGTAATATTTCCATTTGTTTATGTTTCAGGGAAAAGAGGCATGGATTAAATATGAGTAGACGCAAGCTGTAAGTTGCGTGGCTTTGCTAGTGAATCATAGATGCTGTGAGGTCACGAAAAACTGTCAGACACAGTAGGCTATATTTCCATTATATGTCACAGGTTCCTCACACATTTGTTCTGCTGATGTTTGTTTACTCCACCAATTCCTCACCCTTTGTTTCACTGATATGTTTACTCCACCAGTTCCTCATCCCAGATTTCAAAACAGGGGGAGTCTTAAAAAGTGCCAAGGTTATGATAAATGATGTGGAAACAATTCTACAAGAAAACAGAAGCAGATCACGAAACTAGCAGAGCTCAAAGTGAAATATGAAGAAATCCTATAAAAAAAAACAGAACACGACGGAATGATCATCTATGACATTTCAACTAAAACACACAGGGAAGCAAACAAAATGAACAAATCAAAGAAAAAATAATAAGTGAAACCATCAAGAAAGTATTACACCAGGTATAGCCAAAGAAGACAAACATATAGAAACGAGATGTAAACACATAGACTGAGCCAGCTAATAATAGACAAAGCTACTAAATGCAGCTAGTAGTCCTGAGAAGACTAGCCCTTCTCAAGGCTGTCAGCGAACTAATCAGAACAGATGTGGAGAAACAGAAAAAGGACAGCAATTTATTGTACAAACCACAATATTAGGAATAAGTAAACAAGGGAAGGAATCCAGACAGTCAGCTAGCAGTCCTTTTCAGTCTAGCATCAGAACTGAATAAAGTATTCACATAATATACCCCAATTATAAACAAAAAGGCCCATCTTGGGTCAGGTTGAATTCTTTAATAGAGTTAAAAAAAAAAAACAATCAAAGACAAGAATGGAAAATTCCTTAGCAATATACTAAAACAAATGAAAAGATGGACACAACATCTCAATAGACCAGCTTCACAAAATCTCCCAGACACCCAGCTAGCAGAAGGTGAGCTACAAATCAACTGTGAAATACCAACTAAGGAAGAAATAAAGAAAGCTGTGAATTATCTAAAACATAGAAAAGTGTCTGGTCCAGATGGCATTCCAGCAGAGGCTATCAAAGCAGATACTGACACCTCTACAAGATATTATACAAATTACTTGGTAAAGTCTTGGAGAGAATAAATACCAGCACAATGGAAGAAAGGTTAACTGGTCAAGTTGCCCAAGAAGGGAAATTTACAAGAATGCACACATTACAGAGGAATAATGTTACCATTAGTGCCAGGAAAAATATTAAACAGGATCATCCTTGAGAGATTAAAAGAGTACATTGATAGACAACTGAGAGATGAGCAAGTAGGTTTCAGGCAAAACAGATCATGTACAGACCAGACAGTCACATTGAGAATAATAGTGGAATAAAGTCTAGAATGAAACACCTCTTTACACAGGATTTGTGGACTATGACATGGTATTTGACAGTGTACACAGAGAATCTCTTTGGAAACTGATGAGGCATTCTGAAGCCCCCCTGAAGGTCATTAACGTAATAAAGAAAACTTATGAAGACATGATATGCAGAGTTCTTCATGAAGGAAAATTTACAGAACGATTTGGGATAAGAACTAGGAAGTGACATTTCTTTTCTTACTAGCAATAGATTGGGTTAAAACATGGATGCCACACAACAGAAATGGAATCCAGTGGAATCTGATTAAATAGCTTGATGATCTGGATTTTGCCAAGAACTTGGCTCTTCTGTCCCATAAGCATAATCAGATGCAGGTAAAAAAAACTCCTGAAAATACTCGATAAGAGGTCACAGCAAGTCAGTCTGAACATACACAGGAAAAAAACAAATGGTAACAATATTACAACTGAAGACACCCACTACAAGATGTAGAACCATACACTTGTACATGTACCTTGGCAGCAATGTAGAGAAAGTGTGAGGGACAGACAATGACATCAAAATCATCAAGTGCAATGCCTGGTGTCATAGGTGATGTCTCTCTACAACTTCCTGTCTACAGTACTATTTATCAATTATATTGAAGATTTCTTTCCATGCCATAATGTCAAACTGCCCAGAATCTTCTCTCTTTGTCGTTCAATTTTTCCTTCACACTGTCACGATATGCTCCAACTTCCTTCTTTTAATAACCTGCCCAAAGAGACCAGTTCCTTCTAACCTGAGGAATAGATTTCTTTGTGCTTTGGCCTCTTTCCGGACATCCTCATTACTATTTTTAGCTGTCCATGGTATTTAAATTAAAAAAACTTCTGTAAAACCACACCTCTGTGGCCTCTAGTGCTTTTCCTACTTGTTTACTAATAGTCCATGACTCACTCCCATATGTCAGGATTGGTTCTATATAACACTGAACAACTCACTTTCTTACTTCCATTGACAAAGAGTTGTAGCATAGAATACTTTTCATTTTATAGAATGCTGCATTTGCCTGAGATATTCTACTCTTCACTTCTGAGATGCTTCTTCCCTCCAATGTTATTAACATGCCCAGGTATTTGAATCTCTTGATTTGCCTTAAAACTGTTCCATTTACTTTGATAGTGCTTTCTGGAGAAGTCGTTTTCTTTGAGATGACCACTAATTCTGTAATATTAAAACATCTAGAATGTTGAAGCTAACCTGGCAACAAGAAGGATAATACAAAAATATGTAATAAGGTGATGATACACACAAGAAATCATCAGAGACTGTTTGATGTAATTTACATCTAAGTGATCCAGGGAAAAAGCCAGATCAAACCAAAATTTTCCTTAACTGGTATTTCAATACTGAAGACGTTAATGAAATCTGGTGACTCTTACAATAAACAAATGTGGTAACGACTGAACATATCAACTAGTTGTAAAGGATAGAGTGAAATAATTACTGATCATGTGAACAAATAAATAAATAGTGAACGAGAGAGTGAGAAAATGAATAAAATGACTGAATATGTGAATGAATTAACTAGCAGCAAAGGATAGAGTGAGAAAATGTCTGAATGATTGAACAAGTGAATGAATTAACTAGCAGCAAAGGATAGTGAGAAAATGAATAAATGACCGAACAAGTGAGAAAATAAACTAGCAGCGAGGGAGAGAGTGAGAAAATGAATAAATGACCGAACAAGTGAATGAATAGACTAGCAGCAAAGAATACAGTGAGAAAATGAATAAACGACCGAACAAGTGAATGAATTAACTGGCAGCAAAGGATAGAGTGACAAAATGTCTGAATGACTGAACAAGTGAATGAATTAACTAGCAGCGAAGGATAGAGTGACAAAATGTCTGAATGACTGAACAAGTGAATGAATTAACTAGCAGTGACAAAATGCTGAAGTGGATAGAGTGACAAAATGTCTGAATGACTGAACAAGTGAATGAATTAACTAGCAGCGAAGGATAGAGTGACAAAATGTCTGAATGACTGAACAAGTGAATGAATTAACTAGCAGCGAAGGATAGAGTGACAAAATGTCTGAATGACTGAACAAGTAAATGAATTAACTAGCAGCGAAGGATAGAGTGACAAAATGTCTGAATGACTGAACAAGTGAATGAATTAACTAGCAGCGAAGGATAGAGTGACAAAATGTCTGAATAACTGAACAAGTGAATGAATTAACTAGCAGCAAAGGATAGAGTGAGATAATGACTGATCATGTGAACGAATAAATAAGTAGTGAAGGATAGAGTGAGAAAATGTCTGAATGACTGAACAAGTGAATGAATTAACTAGCAGCGAAGGATAGAGTGACAAAATGTCTGAATGACTGAACAAGTGAATGAATTAACTAGCAGAGAAGGATAGAGTGACAAAATGTCTGAATGACTGAACAAGTGAATGAATTAACTAGCAGCGAAGGATAGAGTGAGATAATGACTGATCATGTGAACGAATAAATAAGTAGTGAAGGATAGTGAGAAAATGTCTGAATGACTGAACAAGTGAATGAATTAACTAGCAGCAAAGGATAGAGTGAGAAAATGAATAAATGACCGAACAAGTGAGAAAATAAACTAGCAGCGAGGGAGAGAGTGAGAAAATGAATAAATGACCGAACAAGTGAATGAATAGACTAGCAGCAAAGAATACAGTGAGAAAATGAATAAACGACCGAACAAGTGAATGAATTAACTGGCAGCAAAGGATAGAGTGACAAAATGTCTGAATGACTGAACAAGTGAATGAATTAACTAGCAGCGAAGGATAGAGTGACAAAATGTCTGAATGACTGAACAAGTGAATGAATTAACTAGCAGCGAAGGATAGAGTGACAAAATGTCTGAATGACTGAACAAGTGAATGAATTAACTAGCAGCGAAGGATAGAGTGACAAAATGTCTGAATGACTGAACAAGTGAATGAATTAACTAGCAGCGAAGGATAGAGTGACAAAATGTCTGAATGACTGAACAAGTGAATGAATTAACTAGCAGCGAAGGATAGAGTGACAAAATGTCTGAATGACTGAACAAGTGAATGAATTAACTAGCAGCGAAGGATAGAGTGACAAAATGTCTGAATAACTGAACAAGTGAATGAATTAACTAGCAGCGAAGGATAGAGTGAGATAATGACTGATCATGTGAACGAATAAATAAGTAGTGAAGGATAGAGTGAGAAAATGTCTGAATGACTGAACAAGTGAATGAATTAACTAGCAGCGAAGGATAGAGTGACAAAATGTCTGAATGACTGAACAAGTGAATGAATTAACTAGCAGCGATGGATAGAGTGACAAAATGTCTGAATGACTGAACAAGTGACTGAATTAACTAGCAGCGAAGGATAGAGTGAGATAATGACTGATCATGTGAACGAATAAATAAGTAGTGAAGGATAGAGTGAGAAAATGTCTGAATGACTGAACAAGTGAATGAATTAACTAGCAGCGAAGGATAGAGTGACAAAATGTCTGAATGACTGAACAAGTGAATGAATTAACTAGCAGCGAAGGATAGAGTGAGATAATGACTGATCATGAGAACGAATAAATAAGTAGTGAAGGATAGAGTGAGAAAATGTCTGAATGACTGAACAAGTGAATGAATTAACTAGCAGCGAAGGATAGAGTGACAAAATGTCTGAATGACTGAACAAGTGAATGAATTAACTAGCAGAGAAGGATAGAGTGACAAAATGTCTGAATGACTGAACAAGTGAATGAATTAACTAGCAGCGAAGGATAGAGTGAGATAATGACTGATCATGTGAACGAATAAATAAGTAGTGAAGGATAGTGAGAAAATGTCTGAATGACTGAACAAGTGAATGAATTAACCAGCAGCGAAGGAATGAGAAATGGAAGTGAATTCTGACATAAGAGCTTGATGTTGTAGATTGTTGCACACAGCCTTGCTCTTCTGTCTCACAAGTTTTACCAGAAGTAAGACAAAATGATAATACTCAATGAGAAGTTACAACAAGTAGGTCTGACAATGTACAGGAAAATGACAAAGATAATGAGAATAAATGCAGGATTAGATAACAAGGTTACACTTGAAGGAACAACACTACAATATCTAGAATCAAACTAATATCTTTGCAACAATATGGACAAAGTAGTGGAGGTACAGAGACACAAGATAGTCTGTGAGGATACTCAGACACAGGTTAGGGTAAGATGAAGTCACAACTTCTAAACACAATAATCTATTAGAAAAATCTAAATATAACAAACAAGTTTTAACAAATTGACAGACGGGAAATTAAAGGAAATTACAAACAGGGGATAACCACGGTTATGATGAACATACAACATAAGCTACATCAACTAATTCTGGGAATAAAAAAACTAAAGCTAATAACATATACACAACAAGCTTAGGCTGATAAGAATGAGTCAGAAAATGAATAAATGATTGCTTAGGTAAATGAATAAAGTAATACACAAATGAAGTAAAAGAATAAACAAAATTAATTAATGATCAATGAAGAATGCATTTGAATGCATAAATGAATGATTAATGAGAACAATTGGAGTGAAGAATGAATTAATGAACAATGAATTAATTAACAATGCTGAAAACCCTTAAACTAAATCAGTAAATAAATTAAAGAGTGAATGAAGGATGAATAAAAGAATAAATGCAGATCTTACCCCTCCAGCAAATGGATCTTCAATTTCTACCATGTCACGCTGTATAGGAGAAATGGCTGACACATCAAGGTAGTCTGTGAGGATACTCAGGCACAGGTGTTCATACAGGGCCTAAATTAGAGACACAAGGTAGTCTGTGAGAATACTCAGAAACAGGTCTTCATACAAGGCCTAAATTAGAGACACAAGATTTTCTGTGAGGATACTCAGGCACAGGTGTTCATATAAGGCCTAGAGACACAAGAGAATACTCAGACACAGGTGTTCATACAAGGCCTAAATTAGAGACACAAGGTAGTCTGTGAGGATATTCAAACACAGGTTAGGGTTAGATGATGAAGTCACAACTTCTAAACACAATAATCTAATAGAAAAATCTAAATATAACAAACAACAGTTTTAACAAATTGACAGACGGGAAATTAAAGGAAATTACAAACAGATCAGAGGGGATAACCATGATTATGTTGAACATACAACATAAGCTACATCAACTAATTCTGGGAATAAAAAAACTAAAGCTAATAAGATATACACAACAAGCTTAGGCTGGGGCAGAAACAATTTCAAAATGTTGATAAAATAGTTCTCCCATTCTTTCCCCACTAATTACAACAATCTCACCTGGGATTGTGGTCCCCTGAATCCTATATGACACATCCCATACTCATCATCTTCGGAGGGGTACAACACTGTCTCCCTTACGGTATCTGTGAGAGGGGGTACTGGAGTTTGCCAGGGTCGGACAAACTCTTCTCTGGGGCCCTGGATGGGTAGACGATAACACATACAGTATGCTGCTACTGCTGGATACAACCAATGTTGTTGTGTCCTCAGTCTCAGATGTAACAACAAATCAGACCCATGGATGTGAAGATGATAACACATACAGTATGCTGCCACTTTAATATAGACAAAGTTGGAGGGACAGACAGTGATATCAAAATAAGAATACAAAAAGCAAGAGGAGCTTTCATTGCATTGGGAAACATTTGGAGATCAAGAGAAATCAAGTCAAACACGAAAATAAGAATCTTCAACTCAAATGTGAAGTCAGTCTTATTGTATGGCTCTGAGACATGGAGAGCAACAAATACAACAAACAAAAAGCTACAGACTTTTTAAATGGGTGCTTGCATAGAATAGAAGGACTGAAATGGTATGACAAAGTTACAAATATGGAACTGATGACAAGAACCAGACAAGTGCTAGTGGAACAAGAGTTGAGAAGAAGACGCTGGCGGTGGATAGGACACACTTTGAGGAAACCTGCTGATAGCATTACAAAGCAGTCCTTGTTCTGGAATCCACAGGGAAAGAGAGGCCGAGGTAGACTCAAAAACACATGGAGAAGAGAACTGGAAATAGAGGTGAAAATGATGAGGAAAACATGGAAAGAACTTGAGCGGATGGCACAGGACAGGAAGACTTGGCATGTGTTTGTTGAAGGCCTATGCTCTATGGGGAGCTAAAGGGTATTGATTGATTGATTGATGTGCTGCCACTGCTGGATACAACCAATGTCGTTGTGTCCTCAGTCTCAGATGTAACAACAAATCAGACCCATGGATGAAGATCATGAATGAAGACCCATGGATGAAGACCATGGGTCTTTTTACATGGTAAGGTTACCAGCCTCATATACAGTCAACTCAGATGACGTCCCTGGATCATCCTTGAGAGATTAAGAGTCCGTATATAGACAATTGAGAGATGACAAAGCAGAGTCTCAACAAAACAGAATCTGTACAGATCAGATAGCAACATTGAGAATAATAGCTGAATAAAGTCTGGTATGGAAATAACCTTTCTACATTGGATTTGTGGATATTGGAACAGCATTTGACAGTGTAGACAGAGAATTACTTCGGAAACTGTTGAGGCATTATGGAGTTCCACTTGAAAATTATTAATCTAATAGCGAAGACTTATGAAGACATGACATGCAGAGTTCTTCATGAAGGACAACTTACAGAACCATTTGTGATGAGAACAGGAGTGCAACAGAGATGCCTCTCGTCACAATTTCTCCTCTTATTGGATATCAATTGAAAACACTGACGTCACACATCAGAAGTGGAATCCAGTGGACTAACTAAACAGCTTGATGATCTAAATTTGCAAAAAACTCAGATTTTCTGTCTCATAAATATAATCAAATGGAAGACAAAATATAATTGCTCGATGAGAGGTCACAACAAATGGGTCTGAAAATACACAGGGTAATGACAAAGATAATGCAAATTAATGCTGGAAATGATGACAAGATTCAACTTGAAGAAACACCCCACAAGATGTGGAATCATACACATACCTTGACAGCAATATAGACAAAGTTGGAGGGACAGACAGTGACAACAAGATTCAACTTGAAGAAACACCCCACAAGATGTGGAATCATATACAAACCTTGATAGAAATATAGGCAAAGTTGGAGGGACAGACAATGATAACAAAGTAAGAATAATTAAGGTACGAAGTGTTTTCATTACACTGGGAAATATATGGCTGTCACGGTGCTATTTCGCAGTGCCTCTGCTGTACGAAAAGTCAGCTGGGCAACGCTGACGTATGGCAACACTGGCGAGGAGTGTTTTTCCCAAAGCCGGAAAATCAGGCGCGAAAGTGCCAGTGAGATTGCTAGCCTTGGTCGGACTAGGAGGTATATTTTGCCCTTCGCCAGCAAGTTGCTGTGCGGTTCATAGTATGGATTACTAGTGAGAGATTGCCATATTCGGTCATCATCATCATCATAACCCTCCACTCCCAAAGGAGCATAGACCTTCAACAAACACATGCAAAGTCCTCCTGTCACGTGCTATCATCTCAAGTTCTTTCCACGTTCTCCTCATCATTTTCACCTCTGTTTCCAGCTCTCTTCTCCATGTGCTTCTTGGTATACCTCTGCCTCTCTTGCCCTGGGGGTTCCAGAACAAGAACTGCCTTGTAATGCTATCAACGGGTTTCCTCAGTGTGTGTCCAATCCATCGCCTTCTTCTCATCTCTTGTTCCACTGGCACTTGTCTAGTTCTTGTCATCAGTTCCACGTTGGTAACCTTGTCATACCATTTTAATCCCTCTATTCTATGCAAGCACCCATTTATGAAAGTCTGTAGCTTTTTGGTTGTTGTCTTTGTTGTTCTCCATGTCTCGGACCCATACAATAGGACTGACTTCACATTTGAGTTGAAGATTCTTATTTTCGTGTTGGATCCTATTTCTCTTGATCTCCATATATTTCCCAATGCAATGAAAGCGCCTCTTGCCTTTTGTATTCTTATTTTGATATCGCTGTCTGTCCCTCCAACTTTGTCTTTTGAGTTTCTTCCTGTCTACCCCCTTCCACTTTGTTTCACACATTCCCAGAACCTCGATTTTATATTCCCTCATTTCTGCTGCTACTTGTGCCACTTTCCCTTGTTCGTTTAATGTCTGAACATTCCAGGTGCCAAATCTGGAAGTTCTCCTAGAAGAAAGAAGGTTAGTTAGCAACACTGACTCCCTTCGGCTTTCTCTGTGTTGCATCATACGCCTCCCTGCGAGAGGACCTTCCGCTGTCTTGGATGGCTGTGTTTTATTTTCCTTATTTGACTTGTCCATGTTTGTTGAAGTTTGTTGTGGTTTAAATTTTTTACAGGATGGGGTAACCAGCCCCATGCCCAACCCTCCTTAGTCGCTTTCTACGACATGCATGGAAGGGAACAGTGTTACTATTCTTTGCTCCCCTTTCGGGCCCTGGTAACACACAGGTGATATTCGGTCATGGTGGATATTTATGTGTAATTCTGGATTAGTGTAGTGTCCAGTGGATATTATCTTCAGGCCATAGATTATAAGTTGTCAATGAATTGAGTGTATCATTGTCACAAGTTTCGCCGCTCATGGTGAGTGATAGTCATTGCAGTGTTTGTGCAGTTCAGTCGTACTGTCATGTATGAGACTAATAGATTAAGTAATTGAGGCAAGTTACACTGACATTATTATATTGTATTTCATACATTGTTGGCCGAGTGAGGTTAGTTTGCGTGTGCATATTTATTAAAGGGAAGTACCTGTAGAAGGTGTTGATTTTCTTATGTCAGCCATTGTGGTGTGGTCGTACCTTTGGAAGGACGAGCCTTATTTATTATTAGAAATCCACATTACAGTGGTGTAACCAGTGGAGTGATATCCACAGTTAATTTGGTTTTGACAATGGCGATCAAAAGGAATAAAGTCCACCTTAAAAATAAGAATCTTCATCTCAAACATCAAGTCAGTACTAATGTATGGCTTTGGAACATGCATAACAACAAACACAACAACCCAATAGCTAAAGGTTTTCATAAAGAGGTGTTGCTTGAATAGAAGGGTTGAAATAAGGTGACCAATGAGGAAGTGATGTCAAGTACCAGACAAGAACTAGTGGAACAAGAGATAAGGTCACCAATGAGGAAGTGATGTCAAGTACCAGACAAGAACTAGTGGAACAAGAGATAAGGTCACCAATGAGGAAGTGATGTCAAGTACCAGACAAGAACTAGTGGAACAAGAGATAAGGTCACCAATGAGGAAGTGATGTCAAGTACCAGACAAGAACTAGTGGAACAAGAGATAAGGTCACCAATGAGGAAGTGATGTCAAGTACTAGACAAGAACTAGTGGAAGAGGAAGTGATGTCAAGTACTAGACAAGAACTAGTGGAACAAGAGATAAGTCACCAATAGGAAGTGATGTCAAGTACAGACAAGAACTAGTGGAACAAGAGATAAGGTCACCAATGAGGAAGTGATGTCAAGTACCAGTACTAGACAAGAACTAGTGGAACAAGAGATGAAGTGATGTGACCAATGAGGAAGTGATGTCAAGTACAAGTACAGACAGGTCACCAATAGTGGAACAAACCAGACAAGATAAGGTCACCAATGAGGAAGTGATGTCAAGTACCAGACAAGAACTAGTGGAACAAGAGATAAGGTCACCAATGAGGAAGTGATGTCAAGTACCAGACAAGAACTAGTGGAACAAGAGATAAGGTCACCAATGAGGAAGTGATGTCAAGTACTAGACAAGAACTAGTGGAACAAGAGATAAGGTCACCAATGAGGAAGTGATGTCAAGTACCAGACAAGAACTAGTGGAACAAGAGATAAGGTCACCAATGAGGAAGTGATGTCAAGTACCAGACAAGAACTAGTGGAACAAGAGATAAGGTCACCAATGAGGAAGTGATGTCAAGTAAGGTCACCAATGAGGAAGTGATGTCAAGTACCAGACAAGAACTAGTGGTCAAGTACAAGAGAACTATAAGGTCAGGTCAATGAGGAAGTGATGTCAAGTACCAGACAAGAACTAGTGGAACAAGAGATAAGGTCACCAATGAGGAAGTGATGTCAAGTACCAGACAAGAACTAGTGGAACAAGAGATGAGGAAGTGATGCTACCAGACAAGAACTAGTGGAGGTCACCAATGAGGAAGTGACACTAGACACTGAGGCCTGATGTTAGCATGAGGAAGTGATTCAAGTACCAGACAAGAACTAGTGTTGTTGAAGGCCTAAGGTCATAAGGTGAATGTCAAGTACTAGACAAGAACTAGTGGAACAAGAAAGGTTATGAGGAAGTGGACTCACAAGAACTAGTGGAACAAGAGACAAAGGTCCAATGAGGAAGCATGTCAAGTACCAGACAAGAACTAGTGGAACAAGAAATAAGGTACCAATGAGGAAGTTTTAGAGACAAGAACTAGTGGAACATAAAACCATGAGGAAGTGATGCAATACCAGACAAGAACTAGTGAACAAGAGATAAGGTCAGCTGAGGAAGTGATGTCAAGTACTTACAGACAGTGGAACAAGAGATAAACCAATGAGGAAGTGATGTCTCAGACAAGAAACATCGAGCCAGACAGAAAGAATAATCTGTAAATGTTAGACAAGAACTGGAACAAGAGATACTGGAACTCACAAGAGGGAATGAATAGACAAGTAGTGGAACAAGATAAGGAAGATTAAAGACAACCTGGAGGAAAGACCAAGACAAGACTAGTGGAACATAAGGTCACCAATGAGGAAGTGATGTCAAGTACCAAAACTAGTGGACAAGAGATAAGATAGGAAGTGATGTCAAGTACTAGACAAAGAACTAGTCAAGAGATAACAATGAAAGTGTGACTAGACAAAACTAGTTTCACCTGACAAGTTCACCTAGTGGAACAAGAGATAAGGTCAATGAGGAAGTGATGTCAAGTACTAGACAAACATTTCAATGAGGAAGTGATACAGTCACCAAAGAGTGACAATGGATTGGACACACACATTTAGCATGACCTGAACATGTGTTGTTCACATGTGGGTAGCTAAAGGTTATTGTGACTAGATAAACACTTCTAGTCCTTCTGTACCTTTTTAGAGACCAAAAAACATTATTGTGCAGGCAGCTGGAGATTAGACAAAAGTCTTCAGAATAACTCCTCTACCAAACTAGGGAGATTGACTAGACAAACATTTCTACATCACCAAACTGTGACTAGACAAACATTTCTACATCACCAAACTGTGACTAGATAAACACTTCTACGTCACCAAACTGTGGCTAGACACAAATTTCTACTTCACCAAACTGTGACTAGACAAACATTGTGACTAGATAAACACTTCTACGTCACCAAACTGTGGCTAGACAAACATTTCTACTTCACCAAACTGTGACTAGACAAACATTTCTACTTCACCAAACTCTGACTAGACAAACATTTCTACTTCACCAAACTGTGGCTAGACAAACATTTCTACTTCACCAAACTGTGACTAGACAAACATTTCTACTTCACCAAACTGTGACTAGACAAACATTTCTACTTCACCAAACTGTGATTTTGCATTTGCTACATTCAAGAAAACTAGATTCACCTGCCATCTCCACTTTATCTGCACCTGCCTCCGCCTTAAAGTTCTCTCTCATGGCTTCACTTCTCACTTCAACCCTTCGGCTGGCCAACTTCACCCTTGTGAACATCACCTCTTACAGCGCATTGAGACCACATGTGGGTTCCAGCGTATGCCGGCTGTCGCAGCTATCCATTCCCAAATCCTGGCAGATATCAGTGCTCAGCAATCTCAGCTTCTACTCCACTTACGTAGTCTCACCTCCAGCTACTTTCCTGCCTTCCACATTATTCGCATCATTATCCATACCCTCAACCGGCAACTGTATGATTTTTTTTATCTGCCCAAAAACAGGACAAACTTTCCTGCCTCTGTCCTACCACTGATACTGTCCCTGCCTCCTTTACTCCATCTCGCTCCCAGGTTGTTTGTATTTCCTCTGATCTTGCCCTCTCTGAGGGTGAGCTTTCGGTCCTCAGCAAGGGCCTGCAGTTTGTCCCTCTCCAACCATCCTCTGATCAGTATAACCTCCTCCAAGATGTTCATCGGTTTCATCGCCATCTGCGACTTCAGTTCCATTTCCGCAACAATGATGGTCCTCAGAGATCGCAGGCTAAATCAGATGATGCCTTTGCACGCTTTGCTCCTCCTAACAATAAGAATTTTACACCCTCTCCTGGGGCTTCCCACGCTCTGGATTTATATATTCAGAATACCCTCCATGACATTCAGCAACTCCAACCTCAACGCCTGCATTATTCCAACCTTTCTTCTGATGAGTCCCATACCCTCTCGAAGCTCGGCCGCAGAGATGACATTGTTATCAAACCGGCGGACAAAGGAGGTGCCATTGTGGTATGGCACAAGGACCTGTACCTCCAAGAAGGTAATAAGCATCTCACCAACAGCTCCTTCTACCAGCGCCGTGACAATGATGCGACAGTCCTCAACAAAAGTCTTATCGCCAACAAGTCCTTACCTTCTAGCGCTTCTCATCTCCGTATTGATAATAGTTGTCTGGGCAAGCCAGTGTTTTATATGCTTCCCAAAATTCATAAACCCTCCAACCCTGGGAGACCCATTGTCTCTGCGTGTGCCTGCCATACCGATCATATATCAGACTTCCTCGACGGCATCTTCCAGCCTATTGTAGAGCAGCTTCCTTCCTTCTTAAAGGACACAAACCATGCTCTTACTACTTTTTCCTCTATCCAGCTTTCCCCAGACTGTACCTACCGTTTATTTCTGTTAGATGTCTGCTCGCTTTACACTTCCATTCCTCACTCTGATGGTCTCCGAGCTCTTCGGTTTTTCCTGGACCAGCGCACGTACCCCTCTATCACTACAGAGACTCTCCTGCGCCTTGCAGAACTTGTCCTTCGACTCAATTCCTTTGAGTTCAATGGACAGTTCTTTGACCAAGTCAGTGGAGTTGCCATGGGCACCAAGATGGGTCCCAGCTATGCCTGCCTCTTCATGGGCTACCTGGAGTATCAGGTGTGACAGCAGTATCCTGGACCTTTTCCATTGATGTATCTTAGATTCATAGATGATGGCATAGGTCTCACTGATATGCCAGCGGCTGACCTATCTAGGTTCATTAACTTTATCAACAACTTCCACCCTGCGATCCAATTCACTTCTCACATCTCCATTTTCTCTGTTAATTTCCTTGACATTGTTGTCACCATCACTCCCCCCTCACCTTAACACTTCAGTGTACTACAAACCCACCGATGCACACAGTTACCTCCTTTATACTTCTTCTCATCCTCCGACTTGTCGTGACTCCTTGCCTTTCTCACAACTTCTCCGCCTCCGTCAGTTATGCCAAGATGATGACAACTTTCAATGCTGAGCACAAGAAATGTTGGACTTCTTCCATAGGAGACAGTATCCAGAGGATGTTCTTACCTCTGTCTTAGAGTGTGTTCTCCCTATCTCACATCTAGGGGCCCTCAAATCCTGCCACAAAACCTCCTCTGATAGAGTCAAGATAATAATGACCAATCACCCTCACAGCACTGCTGTCAAAAGGATCCTGTATCGTCACCTACCTCTCCTCCAAGCTGACCCAGCGGCACGGGAAGTGTTTAGTGAGCAACCCTTGCTGGCATATAGATGGGATAAAAATGTGAGGGACCTCCTAGTCCACAGCCGTTTGAAAACTGTCAACGATGGCCACTTTGGGACCAAGCCATGTAACCAAACACGATGTAAGACATGTCAGTATGTAATCGAAACACGTTCAGTCTCATTCCCTTAGGCCAAGTTAAACATCACCCATCGCTTCCCATGCGAGTCACGCAATGTCATTTATGCTATTATATGCAAACATTGCAATATTACTTACATCGGCCACCTCTACGACATCTCTCAGATCTTATGGGTTGAATTAAACCACTTATTTTGAATACCCAACATTCTTTTGTCTAAGGCGTCCTTTTCTGTCTAGTCCCAGTTGTATTATGACTTTCTACTATGACTGCAATCACCCATATTTTTTTTCCCTTCTTTAATCGCTTTTCCCTCACTTTAAATATATTTTTTTTTTATATTTATTTATTTTTATGTTGTTTTTTTTTCCCCACTTTTCCCCTCACTCTGTTTTCAAGTCCTTGTTTTCATTATTTGTTATTTTTTGTTTTTAATGTACTATCCACTTCCGCTTTCTGGTTTAGTGGCAGCCATCTTTGCTCCACCAAGTGACTGGACATAAGGGTGTGTTTTTTTCTCTTATTTTTATAGTTTCATGTTCTCTACTTAATTCTCATTTTCTTTCCCTCCTGTCTCTTGTTTGTCTGTCCCTGACGAAGGCCTTGTGGTTTTTCTTGTCCTTTCTCTTTGTAAGACGTATTACTATTTGTGTGTTTTTTTCGTTTTTTTTTTCATTTAACCCTTATGAATATTAGCGTTGCAATCTACTGATGGTAAGGAATTCAGAAACAGGGACAGACACCTTCACATACCTAGGATGCATAGTAACACCGAACGGTGGAGCAAGCAAAGGTATCTATTAACAGAATGAACAAAGCAAGAACAGCTTTGTTAGTCTAAACAACATCTGGAAGTCCTCTCAGTACAGCACGAACACAAAATTAAGATTATATCAGAGCTGTGTGCTTCCTGCGCTTCTCTATGGTGCAAAATGATGGAGAGTAACAGAGAAGGAAATGTCGAAATTGCTTACTCTGAGCAACCAAGAGGACATGCACATCATTATAACTGGCAGACGATGGAGTTGGGTTGGCCATGTCCTCAGAAGAGACCCCAATGCCATCACAAGAACAGCTATGCTATGGACCCCAGACAGAAAACGAAAGAGAGGCCGACCAAAAATAACTCAGCGGAGAACTGTGGAGGCTGAGATGCAAAGAGTGAATCAGAGTTGGGGCACTGTACGAAGGATGGCTGTCGACCAAGCAAGGTGGAATCAATTTGTTGCCGCCCTACAAGACGCCACCAGGCATGATGGCCACTTACTGCTTTGATGGTCGGCGGCTAAGGCTCAAAGAAAAAGAATCTCCTGATGGAAGCTCGGATGTTTACTAACCTGTTATTGCCTGTTCACCAAAAAATAATGTGCGGCCACGTAGTAATGTAACTTAGGCAGAACGTCTACTTATGTGAGTCCAAATTTGAGTTTCATTCATTCATTCATAACCCTCCACTCCCAAAGGAGCATAGGCCTTCAACAAACACATGCCAAGTCCTCCTGTCACGTGCCATCATCTCAAGTTCTTTCCACGTTTTCCTCATCATTTTCACCTCTGTTTCCAGCTCTCTTCTCCATGTGCTTCTTGGTCTACCTCTGCCTCTCTTGCCCTGGGGGTTCCAGAACAAGGACTGCCTTGTAATGCTATCCAACAGGTTTCCTCAGTGTGTGTCCAATCCAATGCCATCGTCTTCGTCTTCTTCTCATCTCTTGTTCCACTGGCACTTGTCTAGTTCTTGTCATCAGTTCCACGTTGGTAACCTTGTCATACCATTTTAATCCTTCTATTCTACGCAAGCATCCATTTATGAAAGTCTGTAGCTTTTTGGTTGTTGTCTTTGTTGTTCTCCATGTCTCAGAGCCGTACAATAGGACTGACTTCACATTTGAGTTGAAGATTCTTATTTTCGTGTTGGATCCGATTTGTCTTGATCTCCATATATTTCCCAATGCAATGAAAGCTCCTCTTGCTTTTTGTATTCTTATTCTGATATCACTGTGTGTCCCTCCAACTTTGTCTATATTGCTGCCAAGATATGTGTACGATTCTACATCTTGTATTGGTGTTTATCAAGTTCAACCATGTTATCATTACCTGCATTTATTCTCATTATTTTTGTCTTTTCCCTGTGTATTTTCAGACCCAATTGCTGTGACCTCTCATCGAGTGTTTTCAATTTGTCCTGCATCTGATTACGGTTATGGGACAAATTTGAGCTTGGACAGACAATATACTTTGACTTCGAAAATTCTAGTAATTAGAATTTTATCTAACTGAAGTTTTTAACAAAGACAAAGAAGACATTTTCTAGGACCTTCAGAAATGCTAAATTCAATTTAACCGAGTTCTGCTTCAGTGGACTGCACTGTAATTTTTATATTTTATGTCTGCACAATGAGGTCATACAAACTGGGCCAAATAATTATAATAAAATATGTCTGTACAATGTGTTTATACAAACTGGGCCAAATAGTTGTCATAAAATATTTCTGTACACCGAGGTCATGCACACTGGACTGAATAATAATTTGTTTGACCATACCATCACCTCTGTATGTGCTTTCTCAAAGTGAATAAATTACACAATTCTATAGGGTCAAAAATTATGTCAACTAAGCAAATCAATTAATATAGATATATCATGACCCATATTTTTTTCTTGAACTGGACCAAATTTAAACCATTTTTGTCTGGCCACCCTAAGGTCACATATTTTAGCACTCAGCTTCAAACTCACTACCTTTGCTAAGATCTTCCTCTCCACAGGTTCCAGCACCTTGAAGATCTCCTCGGGTTTGACCATTCCACAGACAATCAGGCACAAATTTTCAGGACGATAGAATTCCTTGTGATATTTTTTCACCTAATAATATCATAGAAGAAATAAGACATTCTATCATCAGATATAACATTTCAGCAAAGTGAACCTTATTTAAGCACAAGAAATTTCTACAATCAGATATAATATTACAACAAATTAAAGTGAACCTTATTTAAGCACAAGAAATAAGACATTCTACCATCAGATATAACATTACAACAAATTAAAGTGAACATTATTTTAGCAGAAGGGGTGAAATAAAACATTCAATCAGATATAACATTACAACAAATTAAAGTGAACCTTATTTTAACAGAAGGGGTGAAATAAAACATACAATCAGATATAACATTACAACAAGTTAAAGTGAACCTTATTTTAACAGAAGGGGTGAAATAAAACATACAATCACATTTAACATTACAACAAAGTGAATCTTATTTCAACAGAAGCAACTGGCATAAAACATATAATCAGAAATTGATTCTATTATCATCAGATATAACATTACAACAAAGTGAACTTTATTTCAACAGAATGTTCTTACTACTCCATATCAAATGTCGAAAGTACAGAATCCAGATGAAAATAAAGTGCATAGGATAGATGAGAATAAAGTGCAGCTAACACACCAAAATTTCTATCGCTTGCCAAGACAAACATGTGTCGATGACCACACCTATCTATCGCTGGCCAAGACAAACATGTGGCGATGACCACATCACATTTGCTCACCTTATCATGGGTGGTATTTTCTCTCAGATTTTTCATGATACCCCCGGTCTCACTTTTGTAGCCACAGTCACCAGGATACAGAGCTCGCAGCAAGGCTAGATGGGTTCGACTCTCACCACTGTTCTCTCGTGCTTGCATCTCACAATACACAATACCTGCGTCGTCTCCGCTTCCATCAATGTGATGAACTTCTGTGATAAAACCAGACTCCTGGAAATAACAAATCACTTTAATATAACAACTGCTGAATTATTTAGATCTGTCTCCTGTTAAAAAAAAATTGTATCTGCTTTCGTAAACAACTGTTGTTTTCTTTCTAAATTTTGTCTCCAGTTATTATAACACATTCAACTGATAAAATAAACAACTGCTGTAGTATTGTTAAGACATGCCTCATGTAACAATTAACTGCTCTGTTAAATAACTGCTGGTGTATTTTGAAGTGAATTTGTAAGGAATACTATACTGTCTCTAGCACAATTTCTGCTTTCTCCGAATGAGTAATGTATGCTTTTGTCTCAGCTGTGTCTTTCCAGTGACCGCTGAGAAATGGATTTCCTGTCCATTTAATTTTGTATATATGCCCCTGCCTGTTTTCTGCATCTTTTGTTGCTGATCCATCTGTGTATATGTGGATTCATTGTGTGACTGGGTACATATTCCACAGTTTCATGTTAGCTCTGGGCATTCATTTGGCTGTATTTTTCTTGATAACTTCCGGTGTATTGTAAACCAACTCTGGAAATCTTGTTCTCCATGGCGACAATGTGCTGTTTATTGGGACTCTGTCTTCATCTGTGTGTCTTTTAGTCTGCTATACACTAAGTGGTGTCTTCATCTGTGTGTCTTTTAGTCTGCTATACACTAAGTGGTGTCTTCATCTGTGTGTCTTTTAGTCTGCTATACACTAAGTGGTGTCTTTATCTGTGTGTCTTTTAGTCTGCCATACACTGAGTGGTTTCATCATCTTTTAGTCTGCCATACACTGAGTGGTTTCATCATCATCTTTTAGTCTGCCATACACTGAGTGGTTTCATCATCATCTTTTAGTCTGCCATACACTGAGTGGTTTCATCATCATCTTTTAGTCTGCCATACACTGAATGGTTTCATCATCATCTTTTAGTCTGCCATACACTGAGTGGTTTCATCATCATCTTTTAGTCTGCCATACACTGAGTGGTTTCATCATCATCTTTTAGTCTGCCATACACTGAGTGGTTTCATCATCATCTTTTAGTCTGCCATACACTGAGTGGTTTCATCATCATCTTTTAGTCTGCCATACACTGAGTGGTTTCATCATCATCTTTTAGTCTGCCATACACTGAGTGGTTTCATCATCATTGTGATGGACGAACTCGGCTGACCCTGAACTTTGTTGTAATTCTTGTAAAATGGGACTTTTTCACGTGGATTCATTAGCTATGCAACTGTTCCACACAGAGGGCAAACACGTTTGCTGATTGATATGCGGAGAGTTTACCTATCGTTCATTCTGGTCATCGCATTGATTTAAGGAGAGATTAAATCACGCCCACTAACATCTCTTGAACAATCATAGGCAGTTATTTTAATTAACTTGGCCAGTGGGGTGCGTTGCCAGAATCAAACAGATACAGCGACCATGATCAAAGAAACAGACTGAGGGATTTCAGGGGAGACTATCGGCGTTATCAAAGACAGTAGTGGTCCCTGATACGAGACGCAGTTGCTTGCCGCTATTTTCGCGTCTCGGTGTCAATCGCAGAACCGAGCGAACGGGGAAAGCCGAAACGGGCAGCAGCGAACAGAGATACGAAGACCAGGGGGCGGCTTCTTCCCTTGATTTGGTGGTCAGATCCCCAAAAGTTCATGAGATCAAATAAGCTGTCAAGTTTATCATGTCCCACTCAACTTACATTCCATTTTAGATAAATAGACCATGAAGAATAGACATTTTATCACTCGCTGGCCAGACCTTTACAGAAGCACTAGCTTTATTGAAATCCTGTTATAGATTTTCCCCTGGATTTTATATATATATTTGCAGTGATTTCTATTCTGTGCAAAGCGGTAATATATTGTGTAAAGTGATCAGTGGTCTAGTTCAGTCATTCTATTTCAATGGATTTTGTGTTAATTTAAATCTATTAAATTAAACCATCTCAATAGTTCCAGTTGTAAATATAATGATCTATCTATTATATTATTTCAAAAGATAATAGATGCTTAAATTAACTTTTAAAGTCGCGAAGGAATTTATAATTGATAAATTCAGTTAAGTCCTAGTTTTATAGATGTGTGTTTTAACCACTAGAATTCACGCAGTGTTTATTAAAATACATAATTAAATACTCGAGTGTATTATAGGCTTAACGGGAAATTTATCGCGCTTGATTTTTCGGTATGTTACATGTCTTTTTTTCTTTCATACAGAGTGATCGTAACCTGCGGTCCCAGCTAAATAAAGAAAGAAATAAAGAAATCATCCTATAAACTTCCAGTCATATTGAAGAAACATTTCTTTTAAATATAATCTTGTGGCGGTCCTTTTTGCGACCTAGCTGTCAGAATTAAATGAAATAAAGCCCACCCAAGAACATTTTAAAGAACAATCATCAAATTACCATTACAAACCTGTAAGATAAACTGGAAGGTAATCATCGCCAGTAGCGATATTATATTTACTGTTTACTGTGAGAGAGTACATATTTTCCTGACTGTGACTGAGCCTAGTTTTTCCTCAATTGGATTTAATAAAACTATCATCACGCATCGAAGGAATTTTACCATAGCGGAGGATTAAAAGAGACCACTTCATTTTCACCCCTGTGCCGAACTGTGTTAGTGCCATCCCATAGACTCCTTTTTTTCATATAATAAAAACACAAGAACTCTTAGTCTTCAAGTCTTGCGATAAGTGAGAATATTTGTTACCAGCAAAAACTCGCAAACATCTGGGGCGGGACATCGAAGGACTAGACAGTTCATATGTCAAAAGAATACTTGCTGTTTTTATATACTTTTATGGATCGTCTGAGGCTGCATTCGGTAAGTGTGTGAGTATATGAGTGTGGATCCTCACGCGTGTGTATGAGTGACAGGAAATTTAATCTTTTTCTTTTGTAACCCTGTTGTTAACTTTCTTGCCTAGTAATATAATTTTTCTGTATTCCCTGCATTGTTCCTTTAAGGGGGAGTTGATAATTGGTTAACTCTGTTTAAACCCCCCTCCTTTCCATTTGCTTAGTAAAGGGAAGAACAGCTGGGAAGAACAGGTTTTTTTCTATCACCTATACCTAACTTTGTAACAACTCTTTCAGAGCAATTAACTTCACTGTTAGGTTAACGTACCCGTGTTCCTGATATTATCTATCTCTGGACTGGGTTTATCTTTGTCTAATAAGCGGGAAGGGCTTAGTCGATACCAATCTGCTTCACCCCCCCCCCCCCAAATTTGTTATTTGCATTTGTGTACTTATGATAATTTATGTAATACCTGAAATTTGTTAGTGATTGATGTTTAAAGTGAATAAAATCACATAAACTCATTTAGTTCTGTGTTGGATGTACCCAAAGCCCAACTTTTCCCCTATTCGTTTAATATAGTTTGTATCTACGTCGTCTGTGTGTTTGAAAACACCAAATCGGTGTGCGCACAGATGCGGGTCTGGAAAACTGGCAAATAATTGTTTGACCAGGAGAGTGAAAGAGAAGATTGAGAGAAACGATTTGTCGTAAATAAGTCTGTCTTTACTCTCCTCCAGCACGCTGTGAAGCAACTATTAAATCTCTACATTTTCTATCACTGAGCTTTCCATCATCATTTTCCACTCTAAACCGGACCACTATTTCTAAGACTCTTTTCTCTCAAAATAAATTTACGACAATCATCTTTTAGTCTGCCATACACTGAGTGGTTTCATCATCATCTTTTAGTCTGCCATACACTGAGTGGTTTCATTATCATCTTTTGTGTTCTTTACAGAGCATGGAACCACCACTGCTGCTAATCTTCTTGCAGGATCATACACCAAGCTGTCACAAGATCTTGCAGGAACCATACACCAAGCTGTCACAAGATCTTGCAGGATCATACACCAAGCTAGCACAAGATCTTGCAGGATCATCCACCAAGCTGTCACAAGATCTTGCAGGATCATACACCAAGCTGTCACAAGATCTTGCAGGATCGAGGGTTCATAGTAAATTTCTTCAAGCATTTTCCAGGGTTTTTCCAGGTCCAAGCACATGATTTTCAAGGATGGGGAAACTCTAATATTTTCCTCATCTAATTTTCTCAGATATAATTATCGCTTTGTTACCAGCAATTCGGAGCATTACTGTCTCCCATTTCCAAGGGTGTTAGCAGACTTCTTTAAAAATAACTGTTTTTTTTTTGAAAATTCATAAAAAATTGAAAAACAAACATAGGCCTTTGAAATTTTCAGAGCATCTTTATAAATGGTTGCCACATCAGAAAAACATATTTTATGCAAATAGGTCACATGATCATGGCTGCCGTCTTGAATTTGTATGGCTAATTATAGAAATTTCAGGAGATGTTTTAAAACCATGATCTTTTACCACTTTATAATTTGTTCAATGTCAGTGCAATAAAATGTTAGGGACGTGGAAGGCAATGAATAAAATAAGCTTGACTGATGTATTGATTTAACTATATTCTTGCATGTGTGCAGAGTGAGGTGATTTTTTTCCGTACCTATTCACATTGTCAGTGGTCAGATCTATGGCAGTGTCGGGGGGGGGGGGGGGGGTTTGAAAAAAATCAATGTCCATATATTCACTTGTGGCACCATGAACTTTTTGCAGCCCACAGCTTCCAACATTAGTTCTATACCATAGTTCTGGTTCAGTAGCGCATTAATTTTGTCATGAAAAGCCCAGTTTACATTAGGTCCATCCATGGACAGTTGGAGCAAATGTCCTAAATTTAACGATGAGCATGCATCATCAAATGCAGTCTGCATATCAAGAGCTCTAGCATGTTCAAGAAACTTTGATGTAAGATAATGTGTTTTTATCACATTTACATCCCAGAAACGAACATGGAAATCCATTTGCTTTCACTGCACTGATTTGCTCTTGCTTTCATCGAACAGAACAATGTAACTATTCTTGCTAAGCTGGCTCTCAAGTGAGGTGAAATATGGAGCCAGTGCAAAAGAGGCCAGGTAGAAAGTTTTCCTTTCAGACAGACCAAACTGTCTGGCAATAGAACTATCAGGACAAATTTTGTGAAACATTTTATTAATTCCTGTATTTTAATTAAAATTATGGTGACTTTTGACTGAAAACAGAGTCCAAATAATCTCAGTTCTGAGAGTTTTGTCCTTGGTCACAAATGATGTCACATCTGTAGGTCTTCTGGTAGTTTTTGACGTGTCCCAGGGGGTAGTGTTAGACGGTTTTGATGTTTCTGAGGGTAAAACTGCTCCTTGGGGTTGTGTTCTTTTCTGTTAAAAAAAATATTAAAAAATGGAACACACAAATAACTTATGAGTAGGCCTAAGCTATGTATATTTACCAAGTCAAAGTTCTAAACGCATACATAATATAGTCAAACAATATTTAACTAGAACACAAGCTAATATATAATAATTGGGAGGGTGATGGTATGATAATATTCTTATAATACTTATGATAAATGAAAATCTATTAAATATCTAACAACAGGCCTGTACACACACCTCCCCCCCAACCATCTTTACTATTTTTGTTTGGTTTTGTTTTATCTTGTTTCTGTTTGTTTAGATTTTTTTAAATTTTATTTATTTATTTTTTAAATAACATAGGCCTGTGCACAAAACTGGTAATTTTCATTTATCGTAAGTACAGGGATTTGACAGATGTGATGCCACTTTCATGTATCGGAGGTTATTCATGTTAGGCTATCTGGAATTGAAAACATGTAGGCCTATCCTAATTATAACCCTTCAGAGGTTGAATGGCATATGTCTTTTCATCATAACTAAAAATTAAAAAAAGCATTCAAAATATATTTATTTCCCAAAAATGTGGTGAAATGAACAGTGGGACATGGGCCTGATAACAGGGTAGGCTATAGGATATGGAATCGCCATCAATTTCTATTCCCGACCATCTTAAACTGTGTCAAGCATGTTCCCGTAAGCAGTTGTAAACTAAGACATTTCATTCAAACACTATAATTTTGGCCATGGTTAAAAATAAAACTGTAAATACATTGTAAATTACAGACGCAAGTACAGTAGGCCTATCTATAAACTGGACTTATTTAAATATATTTTATAAATGAGATAAATAAATTTATTACTTACCTCAGTTGAAATGAACGATTTAATACAACTTGAATGCGCAGACAAGTTCTTGGTCTGCCAGTAGCATGCGACTTTACTGCACTTTCTCCCATGCAGGTCAAATATATTTCTTTTTTACATATAGTGCAATTTGCGTAATTTGCAGTTTTTCCAGGCGCTATCCATGTTTTATAACTTGGCATTTCTAGCCATATATACTGAAAGTGACAACAAGGCATGTTTCTAAATACGAGGGACAGTTTAAAAGTAATGCCTCGTAATTTTTAATTTCATTCAATAGGCAAGAAAACAGATAAAATTCACATTGAAATGTAGCCCCAAGTCTGAACTTCAAAAATTTATTTCTCAATGTAGTCTCCATTATTTTTTACAGTTTTTGTCCATCTTCTCACAAGGGCATGTATCCCCGCACTGTAAATATTTGTGTCCTTTTTTCTAAACCACTGGCGTACGGCGCGTTTAAGGGTCTTGGTGTCCTCAAAGTGATGTCCGCGAAGATCTTCTTTCAGTGGTCCAAACAGATGGAAGTCAGAAGGTGCAAGATCGGGACTGTAAGGGGGAATGTGGTAATAATGTCCAGCCAAATTCTGCAATCGCATCAATGGTGCGTTTAGCGGTGTGTGGCGTGGCATTATTGTGCAACAGTAGTGCAGTTCTCTGATCTTTTAATGGGTAAAGTCGCCGAAGATGACCTCTAAGCTTCTTCAAAGTTTCAATGTAACAGTCTAAATTCACCATGTTTCCCTGTTCCAAGAAGTCGAGAAGAATCACACCCTTCTCATCCCAAAACACTGAGGCCATAACTTTCCCTACAGATGGTGAACTTTTGAACTTCTTTCTTGTCGGCGATGTTGTGTGATGCCATTCCATTGACTGCCTCTTGGATTCTGGTTCCAAAAAAATGAACGCAAGTCTTATCACCTGGCACAATAGTCGATAAAAACTCTTCTCCTTCAGTTTTGTAATGGTGCAGGAGATTGATGGCTTTGATTTTCCTTGTTTCTTCATGTCTGTCTGTCAACATTCTGGGCACTACTGTTGCACGATAATGCCATGCCACACACCGCTAAATGCACCATTGATGCGATTGCAGAATTTGGCTGGACATTATTACCACAATTCGCTTACAGTCCAAATCTTGCACCTTCTGACTTCCATCTGTTTGGACCACTGAAAGAAGATCTTCGCGGACATCACTTTGAGGACACCGAGACCCTTAAACGCGCCATATGCCAGTGGTTTAGGAAAAAGGACACACATTTTTACCATGCAGGGATACATGCCCTTGTGAGAAGGTGGACAAAAACTGTAACAAATAACGGAGACTACATTGAGAATTAAATTTTCGAAGTTCAGACTTGGAGCTACATTTCAATGTGAATTTTATCTGTTTTCTTGCCTATTGAATGAAATTAAAAATTACAAGGCATTACTTTTTGACCGCCCCTCATAATAATTTCAAAAGTGGCGATGCTTGATTCAAATAGCAGATGTGAGAGCTAAAACAAAATGTGTGCGTTCACGTCATTAACGCAAACCGCCGAAAACGTCTGGAAATGGATTTAGTACGCAAAGGGAAGTAAAAATTCTACGGTAACTGAAGTTTAACGAAAAATACCACCAATAACCGAAAAATGGACATCAAGCATCCAACTTTCGATTCGTACTCTTGTTCCATGTTCGATATGGGAAATTCAAGGCTTTTAGCCATTTCTCCAGTCTTCTCAAGGCCTGAAATTTGTTTTCCCATGTTCCAGCCTTTTCCAGGTCGTTACAAACCCTGAGGATCATACACCAAGCTGTCACAAAATCTTGCAGGAACCATACACTAAGCTGTCACAAGATCTTGCAGGAACCATACAGCAAGCTGTCACAAGACCTTGCAGCAGTAGTTTCTCTGCCAATTTGTTTTACATGATGAGGTTACCAAGAAACCAAGTAAACGAGCGGGAGAAATGAGCATTAGGACCTACAAGCTAAAAGAGCCAGAAATTAAGACCAGATATCAGGGGCTTATTGCTGCAGCGGTGAGCAACACAGAAGAACGACCTGATGACGTGGAAACCCTCTGGAATAAATTCAAGGATATCATAAAGACAGCTGCAGCAGAAGCATGCGGTGAAGTCCGACTTGGGAACAAGAGAAAAAGGACACCTTGGTGGACAGAGGAAGTCAAAGAGAAAATAAGAGAGAAGAAAATGGCATGGAAACAATACTTAGGAGCTAAAAACACAACAGGTTAGATGGAAAAATATAGAGAATATGTGACACTCAGAACAGAAGCAAAGAACAAAGTGCTAGCAGCAAAACAGAAGTCCTGGGAAGAATTTGGAGAAAAGCTAGAAAAAGATGCACAAGAAAACCAGAAATTGTTTTATAAGACCCTAAAGAACCTGAGAAAGGAAAAACAATGCCCTCTCAAATTTATAAAGGACAAGCAAGGCAAATTGCTTACTGCCCCGAAGGAAGTAATGGAAAGATGGAAAGAATATTTCTCAGAACTCCTGGATGGTGAAGCATCAGAAATGATAACCACTAGCACAGAAAAGAAAACCAATGATGGTGAAGATGACATAAAGATGGAAGAACTGAAGGCAGCACTGGAGAAAATCAAGATGGGCAAAGCAGCAGGGCATGATGGTATAACACCAGAAATGGTTAAGTACATGGGAGCATCAGACGACCTATTACTCTTAAGGGTTCTATAGGCAGCGTGGTACAACAAGACCATACCAAAGGATTGGGAGATTGCCATTATAACACCAATTTTCAAAAAGGGTGACAATCGACAGTGTGGAAACCATAGAGGCATATCCCTTCTCAGTGTCCCTGGTAAAATCTACTCTAGAATCCTAGAGCAGAGACTCCGACGCCTAGCTGAGCCACAACTGGATGAGGTCCAGTGCGGATTCCGAGCGAACCGAAGTACTCAAGACCTAATCTTCACACTCAGACAGCTGAGTGAAAAGGCCCTTGAGTATAAGAGTGAGATCTATCTTTGTTTCATAGATCTGGAAAAGGTGTTTGACAGGGTCCCCTGGAGCAAACTTTGGGATTGTTTGGCAAGGAAGAACATTCCAGCACCTCTGATTCATGCTATACAGAGCTTCTACAAGTCTTGCAGAAACTATGTGAGGACAGCAAACCATAAGTCAGAAGAGTTCAGGACTACCACTGGTGTAAGACAAGGTGATATCCTGTAACCTTACCTTTTCATACTCCTCATAGACGATGTCATTAAGGCATGTAAGGAGAGAACAAGAAAGTATTCAGTGGGGTACTGGAAGATGAGACAGGTCTGTATTTCGGAGCTGGCATTTGCTGATGATGTTGCCCTGATTGCTAAATCAGAGGCACATCTCCAATTCAACCTGCAAGTCTGGAAGGAAGAGCTGGAGAAGAGAGGGATGGTCATAAGCAGCTCTAAAACAAAATCCATGGTGATATCACGAGAAGAAAGAAGACATCAGATTAAGCTGGGAGAACAGGTCCTGGAGCAGGTAGACCACTTTAAATACCTCGGAGCTATTATTGACCGAAAGGGAGGCATCAAAGAAGAGTTGGCCACTCGAAAAGCAGCAGCTGGGAGACTTTTTCAGGCCATAAATCGTGGATTCCTCAGCAAGAGAGAGGTTGGTAAGAAAACAAAGATGGCTGTATACCGCTCCACCTATGTCCCAGTCTTGACATATGGATGCGAGTCATGGGCAATGACTACAACCCACAAAAGCCAGATCCAAACCTCAGAAATGAGGTATCTGAGGAAGGTGGTTGAAGTAACAAAAAGAGACATGGTACGCAACCAGACGATACGTCAAGGCCTTAAATCCCACCCCCTGCAGGCCCAAGTAGAACAGTCCCAACTAAGATGGTTTGGCCATGTCTGCAGAATGGGAGAAGATCGGCTACCATGACAAGCATGGGAAACAAAGAGCCAGGGATCCAGACCCCCAGGACGACCCAGAGTCCGCTGGGAGGACAACATTAGACAATCTTTGAAGGACCGAGGACTAGAATGGAACCAGGCCAGGAGGAAGACAGCCGATAGGATGGTCTGGCGCTCTCTCTTCCAAACCTCTACACCTCACGGTAGAAGGGGAACGACTAAGTAAGTAAGTACCATACACCAAGCTGTCACAAGATCTTGCAGGAACCATACACCAAGCTGTCACAAGATCTTGCAGGAACCATACACCAAGCTGTCACAAGATCTTGCAGGAACCATACACCAAGCTGTCACAAGATCTTGCAGGAACCATACACCAAGCTGTCACAAGATCTTGCAGGAACCATACACCAAGCTGTCACAAGATCTTGCAGGGACCATACACCAAGCTGTCACAAGATCTTGCAGGAACCATACACCAAGCTGTCACAAGATCTTGCAGGAACCATACACCAAGCTGTCACAAGATCTTGCAGGAACTATACACCAAGCTGTCACAAGATCTTGCAGGAACCATACACCAAGCTGTCACAAGATCTTGCAGGAACCATACACCAAGCTGTCACAAGATCTTGCAGGAACCATACACCAAGCTGTCACAAGATCTTGCAGGAACCATACACCAAGCTGTCACAAGATCTTGCAGGAACCATACACCAAGCTGTCACAAGATCTTGCAGGAACCATACACCAAGCTGTCACAAGATCTTGCAGGAACCATACACCAAGCTGTCACAAGATCTTGCAGGAACCATACACCAAGCTGTCACAAGATCTTGCAGGAACCATACACCAAGCTGTCACAAGATCTTGCAGGAACCATACACCAAGCTGTCACAAGATCTTGCAGGAACCATACACCAAGCTGTCACAAGATCTTGCAGGAACCATACACCAAGCTGTCACAAGATCTTGCAGGAACCATACACCAAGCTGTCACAAGATCTTGCAGGAACCATACACCAAGCTGTCACAAGATCTTGCAGGAACCATACACCAAGCTGTCACAAGATCTTGCAGGAACCATACACCAAGCTGTCACAAGATCTTGCAGGAACCATACACCAAGCTGTCACAAGATCTTGCAGGAACCATACACCAAGCAGGTCACAAGATCTTGCAGGAACCATACACCAAGCTGTCACAAGATCTTGCAGGAACCATACACCAAGCTGTCACAAGATCTTGCAGGAACCATACACGCCAAGCTGTCACACAAGATCTTGCAGGAACCATACACCAAGCTGTCACAAGATCTTGCAGGAACCATACACCAAGCTGTCACAAGATCTTGCAGGAACCATACACCAAGCTGTCACAAGATCTTGCAGGAACCATACACCAAGCTGTCACAAGATCTTGCAGGAACCATACACCAAGCTGTCACAAGATCTTGCAGGAACCATACACCAAGCTGTCACAAGATCTTGCAGGAACTATACACCAAGCTGTCACAAGATCTTGCAGGAACCATACACCAAGCTGTCACAAGATCTTGCAGGAATCATACACCAAGCTGTCACAAGATCTTGCAGGAACCATACACCAAGCTGTCACAAGATCTTGCAGGAACCATACACCAAGCTGTCACAAGATCTTGCAGCAGTAGTTTCTCTGCCAATTTGTTTTACATGATGAGGTTACCAGCCACAATGGATGGTGGTTCCTGAGCACTTAAAAATGTTCTGCCTGTACTCTGTCTCTTCTGTCAATCATGGATTGTAGTTTTGCTACAACTGTCATATGAAACTATAAAAACCACTAAAAAGACAGCCTCACAGAAGCACTAATGATAACAGCTATAAATTCAACACAGGGAAAGTATAGAACATGCCCGTCAACTCCACGATAAATTGAAAAGAGAAGGCAAAAGGACTTGAAAATGGAGGAAAAAGCAAAATACATACTGAAAATAGGGCTATTTCTGAAGAGATTAAAAACAATCATCAAAGAGAAATGGCACAGTGAACACACAGAACCAGAAAGAACAGAAGATTGCTACTCATTACCCTAACCCTAACCAAGAAGAATGATAATTTTCAGAATGAGAACAGATAACTTTAGACTTAAATACCATCTTTTTGGCCACTTTAGACTTAAATACCATCTTTTTGGCCACTTTAGACTTAAATACCATCTTTTTGGCCACTTTAGACTTAAATACCATCTTTTTGGCCACTTTAGACTTAAATACCATCTTTTTGGCCACTTTAGACTTAAATACCATCTTTTTGGCCACTTTAGACTTAAATACCATCTTTTTGGCCACTTTAGACTTAAATACCATCTATTTGGCCACTTTGGTTTTGTTTTGGTTTTAAGGATTATCTTCTTTGCACACAGACAACTCCATCAGTGCTCCGAGGACCTCCCTTAGATCACACAAGGAGGATCTCAACAGTGTATGAACTCAGTATCACCGGTGAGAATCCCAGTGTGTGTATTTAGGAATCACACATTCTATAAATATATTTGGTGGGTAGGTTTCTAATTTTTAAATTTTGCCAGGGCAGCGGCCTTATGGCCTATTCTTTACAATTTCCAACTGTTGTGGGATTTTTAACGTGTGCAAATTTCACACGGGACTTCCTATTTTTTCGCCCTTATCCGAGAAACCTAGGTATCCGATCTCACTTCCCATGAGACCAGTGGGGAGTATCACATCATTAGGACCACTGGTTCTAAAAAAAAAAATTCCATAAATTACATTCTCTCTACTGGGAATTGAACCCAGTACCTCTACAATTCGAGGTGGACACTATATATCTTAGCCACTCCAATCCCTTTTCTTTTGGCCACTTAAGACTTAAATACCATCTTTCAAAATTGGGGATCACAAACATTGTATTTATGAGGAAAGACAAGATGATTACGCGAACTACAAGAGAGAAAACCGGACTGATTCTAATGGCGACGAACTGGAATGGACTACGACTTATGGAACTTGGAACACAAGAAGTATAAATGGGAAAGAAGAGGAGCTGGTGGAAGAGATGAGGAAAGCAAAACTAGAAATCCTGGCTATAACGGAAACAAAGAAAAAGGGACAAGGAGTCATGGATCTAGATGGCAACATGCTGCTCTAGAGTGATGTACCCACATCTGAAAGAGCTAAAGGGGTCGTGGGTTGTATTGTGTCCAAAAACAAAAAAGATAGTATCAAGGGATGGAACTTTGTCTCAGGGCGCATTATGGTTGTAAAACTAAAAGAAGGAGAAACCATAGCCAACCTGGTCATAGTGTATGGGCCAAATGAGGATGAGAGGGCAGAGGTCAACGAGGAATTCTTCAAGCTGCTTCAAAAGACAGTGGATGGCTGCCTAGATGAAATTATCATGCTCGGAGATTTTAATGCCAGAGTTGGAAATGACCATGCTAGATGGGGTGGAGTTAACGGAAGATATGGAGAAGATACTCTTAATGACAATGGAAAGTGACTCCTTAGATTCTGCAGTGAGCAGAATCTGATCATTACAAACACAAAGTTCCCCCATAAGCGCATACATGCATACACTAGATGTGAACCAACAAAGACTGAGAAGTCAGTGATCGACTATGCCATTGTTAGGAGGAGCTCATTCAAATATGTCCGGGATGCTAGAGTCTGGAGGGGGCCAGAGATTGGAAGTGATCACTACCTGCTTACAATCAAAAGAAAAACTGAAAGAGTTGCTCCGCCTAGGAACTGCCCAACATCACGCAAAATACCAAGTAAACAAACGGGAGAAATGAACATTAAGACCTACAAGCTGAGAGAGCCAGAAATTAGGACCAGGTATCAGGAGCTTATTGCTACAGCAGTGAGAAACACAGAAGAACAACCTGATGACTAGGAAACCCTCTGGCTTAAATTCAAGGACATCATAAAGACAGCTGCTGCAGAAGCATGTGGTGAAGTCCGACTTGGGAACAAGAGAAAGAGGACACCTTGGTGGATAGAGGAAGTCAAAGAGAAAATAAGAGAAAAGAAAATGGCATGGAAACAATACTTAGGGGCTAAAAACACAGCAGGACAAATAGAGAAATATAGAGAATATGTGACACTCAGAACAGAAGCAAAAAACAAGGTGCTAGCAGCAAAACAGAAGTCCTGGGAAGAGTTTGGAGAAAAGTTAGAAAAAGATGCACAAGAAAACCAGAAATTGTTCTATAAGACCCTAAAGAAAACAAGGAAGGAAAAACAGTGCCTTCTCAAATTTATAAAGGACAAGCAAGGCAAATTGCTTACTGCCCCAACGGAAGATGGAAAGAATATTTCCCAGAACTCCTTGATGGTGAGCAAGGTCAAGCATCAGAAATGATAACCACTAGCACAGAAGAGGAAACCAATAGTGATGAAGATGACATAAAGATGGAAGAACTGAAGGCAGCACTGGAGAAAATCAAGATGGGCAAATCAGCAGGGCATGAAGGTATAACACCAGAAATGGTTAAGTACATGGGAGCATCAGGCGACCTATTAATCTTAAGGGTCCTACAGGCAGCATAGTGCAACAAGACCATACCAAAGGATTGGGAGATTGCCATCATAACACCAATTTTCAAAAAGGGTGACACTGACAATGTGGAAACCATAGAGGCATATCCCTTTTCAGTGTCCCTGGTAAAATCTACTCTAGAATCCTAGAGCAGAGATTCCAACGCATAGCTGAGCCACAATTGGATGAGGTCCAGTGCTGATTCTGAGCTAACCGAAGTACTCAAGACCTAATCTTCACACTCAGACAGCTGAGTGAAAAGGCCCTTGAGTATAAGAGTGACATCCATCTTTGTTTCATAGATCTGGAATAGGCATTTGACAGGGTCCCCTGGAGAAAACTTTGGGACTGTTTGGCAAGGAAGAAAATTCCAGCACCTCTGATTCATGCTATACAAGTCTTGCAGAAATTATGTGAGGACAGCAAACCATAAGTCAGAAGAGTTCAGGACCACCACTGGTGTAAGACAAGGTGATATCCTGTCACCTTACCTTTTCATACTCCTCATGGACGATGTTATCAAGTCATGTAAGGAGAGAACAAGCATTCAGTGGGGTACTGGAAGATGAGACAGGTCTGTATTTCAGAGCTGTCATTTGCTGATGATGTTGCCCTGATTGCTAAATCAGAGGCACATCTCCAATTAAACCTGCAAGTCTGGAAGGAAGAGCTGGAGAAGAGAGGGATGGTCATAAGCAGCCCTAAAACAAAATCCATGGTGATACCATGAGAAGAAAGTAGACAGATGAAGCTGGGAGAACAGGTCCTGGATCAGGTTGACCACTTTAAATTACTCGGAGCTATTATAGACCGAAAGGGAGGCGTCAAAGAAGAGTTAGCCACTCGAAAAGCAGCAGCTGGGAGACCTTTTCAGGCCATAAATCGAGGATTCCTCAGCAAGAGAGAAGTTGGTAAGAAAACAAAGATGGCTGAATACCGCTCCACCTATGTCAGTCTTGACATATGGACGCGAGTCATGGGCAATGACTACAACCCACAAAAGCCAGATCCAAACCTCAGAAATGAGGTATCTGAGGAAGGTGGTTGAAGAAACAAGAACAGACATGGTCCGCAACCAGACGATACGTCAAGGCCTAAATGACTAAGTAAGTAAGGAAAGACAAGAAAACAAGGATGTCAGATCCATGAGAGGAGCAGGTTGGCAGTATGGATTTGACCAAGCCATCTGTACCAGCAATTAACTCCTATGTTAATGAAGCTCAAAATGTTCTAAACAAACATAACTGTTTTTGGTGTTCATTCACTGGAGCTCACACAGTGCTTTTGTACACTATGGACAGGATGTGTGAGTTGCTAGACAAGTGATTAACCTTGAAAGTTGCTAGACAACGTGTAAGTGATTAACCTTGAAAGTTGCTAGACAACACTTAAGTGATAAACATTAAAAGTTGCTAGACAACACTTAAGTGATAAACCTTGAAAGAATGTGTTAACATTTGAGGACAAAATAATTACAATTCTAATAATCAAACTATCCATGCTAAAAGTGGTGCACAAGTACCGTGAGGGTTGGGTACAGTATATGGTCCATGTAGATAGGCAGAAGGGTGAGAAACCCCTCTGAACCAGCATTTGTCATTGTGTAGCAGGTGTGGTCTGTTTCTGTCCAGGCATTAGTTCCCGAAGCTAGGCAGCGGTTGGCAAACTGGTCCAGTATGCCCTGAAATGTAAACAATTTAAAAAAAATGTAAACCCAGCTTGTAATGGTTTTACAGACAGCATGTAGTGGTCTTACAAATAGACAGCTTGTAATGGTCTTACAAACAGACAGCTTGTAATGATGGTCTTACAAACAAGCAAAAGCTTCTAGAGGTGATACACAAAGGCATTTTAGTCTGCTCAAGCACAGTCTCTTCAGCAGTCAAAATGGGGTCTTTCTGCAGATCTACTATCAATATAGCTTCCAGACATCTCACAGTTTCTACAGATCTGTGGTGTAGCATAGGAAGGATAAGAAACTTAACACATTAACTACCGAATTGAAAAACACACTGTGCCCGAATTAAATTTTTTCCCATTTTCATCCTGTATATGTTTGCACAAAGTAAGCTGTAGTTTTCGTAATTGTTTACAGATTTTTATGAATTACACGTCATTTTAAAGATACGTGAATGTTCTATTACAATAAACACTGATTGTAACTCTAATAGAGGTTGTTGCTATTTAACGGCCCTCCGATGGCCGAGGACGCAATATTTTCACAATTATAACTTCTTGCGCCCCATCTCTATCAAAATCACAATTTCAATCAATGTGCACACCGTTTTCACTCTTGTCCTCGTCGCTAGATCTATCAGTCAATTGCTGAAACACGTTTCTATATTAATCAGCCGTTAGACGAGATGTACACGCATTTTTTTAGTCCTATCACTAGTTGCCACGGTAAACAGTTTTACAAGATTTGGTAACTAACCCAAAACGCTGAAAAATATGAATATCAATTTTCCAGTGTTCTACAACAACCATGCTTTGGGAATTTGTTTTCCGGTGGCACCTTAAGATCTCGAACCAGATCAGAGAGTGTTTCAGTACATTTTTCATTCGTTTTATTACTAAAATTAGACCATTCGGTCCAAATGTGATTATTTTTGAGCCGCTGACAAGCGGCTTGTCGACCGGGAATTGGGACTTAATGATTTAAGTAACAGTAGTTTAGCAGGACTTTGGAGGATTGTTGTAGGGTTATAAGATCTCAGCTGCAAATGGGTACCCTCCGAAATCGGAGAGTAGATTGCTCTACTGTAAAAAAAGGGCAGTATCCAGAATATTTCAGCATTCGTTTTGCGGTAGTTGTTCAATTGGCGGCTGTATTAGCGGGCGTAGAGCGGTTGCGGTTATTTTGTGAGCCGCTGTCAGCGGCTTGCGGTAGTTAATGTGTTAAAGTAGTTTAGAAATAATAGATATAAATGAAGTAAAGTTTTGCCTGGATCACCCAGAGGAAGATTTGGCCCAAGAAGTCCTGCTGGGTTTCTCCACCGGCGGAAGGGAGACAAGAGTGTAAATTCTCCTAACTTAGACAAGGTCTGGAAAAGTTTGTTAGGAGATATTTGGTCTCTCGCTACCGTAGTCACCTTCTCGGTTATCTATTATTGTCCTTAATTATTACTGGGATTATGATATATTATATTTTACAAGCAAGATAAACATCAGACAATATGTAACATCTAATACATTGAACTAGGCATGGGGTACAATATTTACACACAATTGGTTTAATAAAATTAAAATGAACTGATGGTGAATTATGGTATTGTTGATGGAAATTGTGTGTATGCTATATGCGATAAGCCTTACAATTCAAGTGTTTTCATCATCTACTGACTAGTGTTAATACACTGATATGGTGAGTTCCCTTTGAAACAGGGAACTTATCTTTTCAGCCCCTGATTGATAGTGAAGCGTGGTTGGTTGACCTGTCTCCATATGACGTTGCATTGGGTGGGTCTCTAATGGCTTGGATCAGCCTTCGCTGTGCTCGACTCCGTATTCTTCTCTGAGACTGGAATGTCATGCAAGGCTCCCCCATAGACTGAAGACAAATACGGCTTCATTAATTTCCTAGCTTGAAGAAGCCATCTTTCCCTAAGCCATCCGTCTGTCAGTCATATCAGATTTTAGTCTCTAACATCATATGTCTGGAGCCTAATCTTGAAATCAAGTTTCCCCCCTTTCTGCCTTTTTATTATTATATTTCCCTGCCCAAGTGGCAGTGTTATAATTCTTTACCCATTTATCGTCATGTTAAACACCTAGAATTATCATGGAACTGTCAGTAAAGCACAATGAATTATCATGGAACTGTCAGTTAAGCACAATGAATTATCATGGAACTGTCAGTTAAACACACTGAATTATCATAGAACTGTCAGTTAAACACACTGAATTATCATACATCTGTCAGTTAAACACACTGAATTATCATAGAAAGGTAGGGCGACAGTATTCTAGTTCAGATCCTCGTCCTAACCGTCATGTCCATTATGGTGAATTAACATATAATTGTCGGACACCAGTATTATAGAATTGACTGGTGACATTATCCCAACACTTCATCTCTGGTTGAATAGTCATGTAAATTATGATGAATATATATATTCTTCTTCTTCTTCCATCCTTAGCCAAAGACCGACCAAGCAGTCAGAGGCCATCACGCCTTGTGGCGTCTTAAGGGCAACAGCAGATTGATTTTCTCTGTTGTAGTTTCCCATCACGCCTAGCGGCGTCTTTAGGGCAACAACAAATAGATCCATCTGCCGTTGTTTCCGTAATTGGTGTGACAAGCCAACGGGTGATCAGCCCATTGGGCGAATATATATATATATAGCATTATCTGTCAACATTATTATTGATTTTAATTTTCTCTTGTCTAAACGTCGGGTCGAATACGATGAATTAATATATAATACATTTAAACTTCTTCTCGTCTAAACATCAGGTCGAATACGATGAAATAGTATAGAAATGAATATAGAATCCATTTAAAATTAATATGAACACTTTGTACAGTTTCATTCCGTGGGATCATAAAATACACCAGATCACATAGTAGCCATGCGGCTACATGCGATCGTAAAGCAAAACTGAATAAAGCAAAACAAGTTCATACCAAACAAGTTGTCGATTTTGCAAGGTACTACACATTTCGCCACAATACTATTTTCTAATGAGATTTCACTTACCTACTCAGAGATTGGACTCTAATCAGCAATTTAGACACGTGGCTTTACAGTGCTTTTACGCCTGAATTAGCAGCAGTCTTAGATTAGGTCTGGCCCCTTCGGCTCCCTGGATGCAAGTAATTTTGCATTGCTGAGCGCAAACTCTTAGCGCGTTATTTCAGCTTGGGCACGTGATATGGAGAGTGGGTCATGCGACTTTGGCGTCCGATAGACGCTCCAATCAATAACTTAAAAGTCACGTAAGGGGTTTCCTACAGTGGGTTTAGACTGGTTCTAGCTGAGTCTAAAATAGTCTGCCCTAATTCCTAACCCACGGCTGTTTGCCAGCGACACTTTAGTTTTACCTTACCGCGATAGCGAAACAGAGGTCACAGGGTCAAATTCCTAATGGGAAAAAATGTGGCGGTGCTTATTTTTCATAGGGGTTAATTAACGCTTTTAGGCTCGTTTATTATTATAAATACCGGTTTTAATTTTGTGTTAAGCTAGACTCGAAATGTTAGAGTAAATTTTAGAAAAAGAACGAACATTTCATCACAATTAGAACAGAAGATATGATAGTCTGAAACGGTGTAAAAAGTCAGTTTTTTTTATATTTTTTAATGGTTTGTTTCTTCTGCAGTAAACTAAAACATTGTCATTCGATATGCATAAAATTTACAGAAATCAAAAGTAGAAAACCTGCAGAAAATGGATATCATAATTTTATTTTGGATTCATGCGTCAAACATGAATTACTGAAACGTTAAATTGCAAGTCCACATTTATTACCTTAAAATAACACACCCAATTGTGCCCAAACCATGAGAGCTAACAATTATCTCTCAATCATACATCACGATGGTCATAATTTGCTCTAGCCCCACCATTTCGCTCAATTATCATTCACATTTTCTTTTTTTTATAGGAGTAATCTGTACATTCACAGATGGAGAAATTTGTAACAAATGGGTTTCCATTATACATTTTAATTGTGAAGTTATATTTTTAACACTGCTGGCGCGTCTTTCAATTTTGGAAATAGTGTAATGTACAAATTCTCCTCCTTGCTCTCCATTGCATGCCCATTCCAAAGCCATGAGTACTGATCCAGTCTGCGCAATGTTTTTTCTAATATATGCTGTTTAGGAATTGTCTTATTGGGGAATAGCTTTCTGAACAAAGCAGATATGTCTCTATTGATGCTGTTATTGATTATATTGATTCTTTACTAATAGGTTTACTCTGTGATATGTTGTTGTGTACTTTCTCAAATGCTTCGTTCTGTGAGTTGAATTGTTCTCTGGCAGTAAAAGCTATGTCAGTTACATCTTGTTTGTTTGAAATTTTCAGTGTTTGTGTAATCGTTGCTCTTGTAAGATCTTTATAAACTGCTATAATAAGCCTGTGTTATGATTTTGTGTTTGACTAGTACCTTGTCCAAGTGTGAGCACACTGGACCAGACCTAGCACACAGATCTTGAAACTGAAGTTTGGCCAGCGCATCTTGTGCATTTTCAAGTTTAACTTTAAAACTATCTGTCTCCTCCTTATCCTCACAAAGTTCAATACCTGCCTGAAAAAATTCAATTTTAGCTTCTAATTCTTCTGCCTGTTTCCAGATCCTACCAAATCTCTTCAAATTCTTAATAGTACTAATGTTTGCACTTATCACTTGCGGATTCTCAAATATCTTGGCGTCTATTGAATCGGCTACCTGTTCTAGAAGTCTGTGGTGTTTAAAAAACAATGCCTAATAAAATATGAAGGTAAGGAGGAGCTACATATTCAATTTCAATCTCTAACAATTTCAATCTACCGTTGTGTGCACAGGATTGTCTACCAAAGAACACTAATGGAACAGTCCTTGTCTCACATACAATAAAAAAAGATACTCATGTTATAAATTCAAGATTAACAAGACTTGAAAGATAGATCAAAGTATGTGGAAATAATCTATAGCTCTACATGTTTCTGACGCCTATATACATAACTAAATGTTAATATAAATGAATAGCCTTATTAAAGATTTTCAAGTATCAAGAATGCCTTTACAGTGATTTAAATGTTATAAAATCTGTGACAATATTCTTGTTCTAGACTCACAAAACTGACAACCACACATTCTCACGATGTGAAACCAATACAAAAAAATAGGTGTAAATAATCCTTAGGTTCTCCTCGATAATTATGAACTCAAAAAAATGGTATGATTTCCAGATAATACATTAATAAATAGATTACCTCTGTTATGAATTTCCTCAAATGATGACGCTGTTTTCAAAAGTCTGTTACTCCGTCAAAATAATTCCACACAAAAGAAAATGAAGTCAAAGATAGAACACAGTACAACAAAGTTATAGCACACAAAAGTATTTTAGCGCTGTGTTTATCCAGAACGACTGTGTAATGATTTATCTATTAACGATTTTACACACACATATCAGCTGATTTTTCCAGCCAAAACCAGCGGTAGACAAAACTGCACGGTTGTAAGATTTATTACCTCGGGGTCAGCATTCAGGTCACCGAACTAAAGTAGCGCTTCGGTGTAAGGTACAAACCGCCGTGAACCAGTTTCAAGCCACTGAGGTAGGCTTAAGAATGACGTCGTTAATCTAAAAAATAGTACTAGATGATAGGATATGGGAAAACGAGGAGAAAATTTGCCGCGTATTGTTAATGTCTTTTTGATCATGCATGGAAGATTAATAAAATAAAATGGTGTCTCAAAATTAAATGAAGAGAAGATTGGGCCAGTCATCACAAGATCTACTATCAATATAGCTTCCAGACATCTCAGTTTCTACAGCTCTACTATAAATATAGTTTCCAGACATCTCACACTTTCTACAGATCTACTATCAATATAGCGTCCAGACATCTCACAGTTTCTACAGATCTATTATCAATATAGCATCAAGACATCTCACAGTAAGAAAATTCTGTAGCAAGAGATGAGGTTCTCTCGTCAACAAACGTCGTAAAGTAGGTTGGTGACATGACTGGAGTTCTTATGTTTGCATCTATGGTAGCTGTCTGTTGAGGTGTTGTCACTGCTGGCCTTCATAGCAAGTATACACTGCTTAGACAGTGCAGACTACACAGGAAATTGCCATGTCAGCCGCATCCTGAAAGATATCTTCTACGGACAACTGGCAGATGGCAAAAGAAGAGTTGGGTGACTGCAGACAAGGTTCAAAGATGTGTGCAAGAGAGACATGAGGGCACGGGATATAAATAGAGCAATCTGGGAGGATGAAGCTGCAGATCTCACCTGTGGTGATGCACTCTAGGTGCTACCTCAGATTGGGTGAAAAGAAGCTCTCACGGCAAACAAATAGAGGAGAAAACGGCAAAAGGAACACCAGGAATAAGCAGCTGAGGGCTACCACCTCAGTGGTGCACTCCCATTGCCAGTTATGAATGAAGGGCTATTATTAGCTGCTTGTCACAATATGTGAATAGTTCATGTCAGTCAGATGCACTGAACATCCATATGGAAGAATAAACATTTATGCTCGATAGGCGACTTATGAAGAAAATTTTTAGCAATTGTGACATTTGCTGAAGACAGCAACCACACTTAGAAGACCACGCATGAGCGGTCAAATGCTGTAAGGGTTAGGACAAGCAAGGAAATCTCATCACCACAGCACAGGGGCAGGAAACAAGATGGGCAGAGCACTTCAGAGAAACACTGAATAAGGAACCACCAGAGACTCAGCTGAATGTTCCTGAGGCTGAAAGTGACTTAGATGTAAATACAGACATTCCACGAAAAGAAGAAATCATCATAGCTATCAAAGGGTTAAAAAATGGAAAAGCGCCTGGTCACGACAAACTAAATGCTGAGTTATTCAAGGCAGACCCTGAACTAGCAGCAGAACTATTAGAACCACTATTTGCACAAGTCTGGGAAACTGAGACAGCATCATCAGATTGGAGTAAAGGAATAATTGTCAAATTGCCCAAGAAGGGCGACCTTGCATACTGCAACAACTGGAGAGAAATTACTCTCCTCTCAGTTCCCAGTACTAGGCAGGATAATCATACAGAGAATTTCAAAAGCAGTTGACCATAAAGAACAAGCAGGTTTTAGAAAGAACAGAAGATGTGCAGATCATATATTCACCCTAAGGAACATTATAGAGCAGTGCTCAGAATAGCAAAGATAGCTATACATTAACTTTGTTGATTTTGAAAAGGCTTTTGACAGCATACACAGGGACAGCGTATGGAAAATACTGAGAGCTTATGGAATTCCCAGCTGCATTGTTTCCATCATAAAAAGCTTCTATTCTAACTTTACATGCAGTGTTGGAGTGAGTAATCTAACTTTCGAAGTGAAAACATGAGTACCACAGGGATGCCCCTTATCAACAACATTATTTTTGACAGCCACAGATTGGGTGATGTGCCAGACAACAGACAGCTGTCCAAGAGTAATTAGATTGACAACGTTTTTTACACTGGAAGACCTGGAATATGCAGATGACATTGCACTACTATTGCATTCACATCAACACATCCAAGAAAAAACCAATAGACTAAATGAGTATGGCCAGCAGGTTGGTCTGAACATCAATCTGAAGAAGACAGAGGTCATGACATTAAATGTGGGCAATCCAGAGCCAAAAACAATAAGGAACCAGAAGTTAGAACAGACAGACACATTTACTTACCTAGGATGCATAGTAACACCTGATGGCAGAACAAGCAAGGACATTAACAACAGAATGAATAAAGCGAGAACAGCCTTTGCTAGTCTCAACAACATTTGGAAGTCTTCCCAGTTCAGCACAAACACCAAATTAAGACTGTATGAGAGCTGTGTACTTTCTGTGCTTCTCTATGGTGTGGAATGCTGGAGAGTAACAGAGAATGAAATACTGAAACTGTCCTCTTTCCACACAATCTGCCTAAGGAAAATTCTCAGAATCTTTTGGCAAAATACAATCAGCAACCAAGAACTACTTATTCGGAGTAACCAGGAGGACATGCACATCATCACAGCTGGCAGACGCTGGAGTTGGGTTGGCCACGACCTCTGAAGGGACCCTGATGCCATCACAAGAACAGCTATGCTATGGGCCACCAAGGGAATGCGAAAGAGAACCCGACCGAAAACAACTTGGCACAGAACTGTGGAAGCCGAGATGCAAAGAATGAACCAGAGTTGGGGCACTGTACGAAGGATGGCCACCGACAGAGCAAAGTGGAATCAGTTTGTTGCTGCCCTACAAGACGCCACCAGGCATGATGGCCACTGACTGCATTGATGGTTGCCGGATATGGATCAAAGAAGAAGTTAGGACATTCATACATGCCACACCCTGTACAAAGACCTGCAAAACCTGTACAAAGACCCGCACAACCTGTACAAAGACTGAAAAAACATATCAAAAGAGTTAATTTGTGTAAAAATATTTTCAATTACAGTGGGCTGCATTATAAATGAGGCACGGAGACTTTGCCTTTTAAAGCAGGTCTTCATTTATTTTAAAACCCACACAATAAATGTCTGAGTTTATTTTACACTGTACAAATAATGTGATGGTGTCATCATTTAGTCTATTTCTGTGTTTAATTATCACTAACAGACTGGGAAATCCTGTGTTCAATAGGACCTTATAAAAGAACTCTGAGACACAGTAATGAGGGGAATTAGTTTGAAAACCTGTACATAAATTATGTACACATCTGAAAATGCAAACACCTTGTACAGATTATGGGTAAACCATAGCATGTGGCATGTATGGACATTTGTCAAGCCTGAAGAAACATCCTTGTATTGGAAGATTCAAATCAAACACATAAAGTCTACTACATGCTCTTGGTCTGATGTCAAGTTATGATAACAGCTAGAGTCTATCAGGTATCAAAGAAACATGCTTTGTACTGACACTTTAGTGCATAATAGAGTATACATAGGACCTTTATAACAGCTGGCATCTCCTGAAACACTTATATCAGGATGTGAACTCAACTGTAACCTTTGTGTCTTGGTGTTAGTTGTCTGGACATTGTCATGGTGTCAAAGTAAAACCACAAGTGACTGGAAGCTCTAATATTCTCTCCTAGCTGAACCTGGGATCTAGACATTACATTTTATTTATGGATTATTACTATTACACTCTGCCATCACCGGTGTCAATACCTAGTCGAGGTGTGGCGGCTTGCGTACCCTGATTACCCCCAGAGCTATGCCAGCTGAAGTTTTACTCCTGGAAGGTTCTACCAAGCTGGACAGGTTTGCGCGGGCAGGGGTCAGACTAAATCAGACACCCTGATCCTCCAGGTTGGGGGTCTTAGCTTAGGGCTGACACCCCTGTCTATGTAAAAAGAAATGAAGTTACGGAAAGGACAACAAATGAACAAACTTTGCTTTGGGACGGACTTCCGGAGTCTGAGGCTCGTATGACTGTCAGTGGTGAAAGCAGAAAGGAAGCCAATGACATGAAAATGGACGTCCTGACCGCAAAACGTGAAACAAGAATAGGATTTTGGAATGTCAGGACAATGAACGAGATGGGCAAACTAAAACAGGTCACAGCAGAAATGAGAAACTATAGATTACACATTCTAGGGATAAGTGAGAGCAGATGGACAGGGGCAGGAAAAGTTAAAACAGCAACAGGAGAAACAGTACTTTACTGAACACCTGCTGCAGTACTGCCCAACCTACAGTAATGAACGGGGTAGCATATGGCAACAACCTACTTCTGTCAACGAAAAACTGTTTGGAGATGTCGGGAACCTTGAGTTGACTGCTGCCTTTATTAGAGTCATAAATGTGGAAGTCTGAAGGCGAACGAGGAAGAAGAAGAAGTACTTTACTCTGGAAGAAAGGATAAACAGCACAATGAAGGCATAGTCATTATTCTACAGAAATAAATAGAAAGGACATTACTGGAATGGAAACACACCAACAACAGACTGAGAAGAATAAAATTGAGAGGGAGATTCACCAACACTACAATAATACAAACCCTATGCACCAACGAATGACAGTGATGATGAGGTCAAGGATGAATTCTATCAACAACTACAGAAAGAAATGGAAGACACACCTAGATATGATCTTATCGTAGTAATGGGAGACCTCAATGCGAAAGTTGGAACACACAATACAAATAATGAAAGAGTAATGGGGAAATGCGGCAGCGGAACAGCAAACAAAAATGGGGATAGATTAATAAGTTTCTGTAGCATTAACAACCTGGTCATTGAAGGAACACTTTTCCCACACAAATAAATTCACAAATTAACATGGGAATCACCAAATGGTCGGGACAGAAACCAGATAGACAACATTATGATTAACGGTAGATGGAGACGTGCATTACAAGATGTGAAGGTAAGAAGAGGTGCGGATGTGGGAAGTGATCACCATTTAGTAGTAGCAAAACTGAAAATGAAACTATGAACGGCTGAACCAACTGGAACTACACAGAAAAGGTTTGACATCAGCAAATTGAAGGACCCTCTTGCCAGAAAAGCTTTTGCAGCTGATATAAAGAAGTGATATCGATTTGCCAAAAGCCAGGAAAAGACATTGACTGATGATATAGACCAGAAATTCAACACCATTTCAACAATATATAAGGAAAGCAGCAAATCATGCTTGGGATTCCAGGAAAGGAAGAAGCAAGACTGGATAACACCAGAAACATTAAACACCATAATGATGAGAAAGGAAATTAAAAGAAAGAAAACAGAAGCGAAGTCCCCCAGGTTAAAGCACCTATATAGCGAACAGTACAGTCCGCTGGACAAGGATGTTAAATGCCAAACCCAAGCCAACAAAAGGAATTTCCTAGACGATCTTGCAAGACAGGCAGAAGAGACAGCACTGAGAAATGAACAAAGCACAGTATACAAAATAACTAAATTCATCAGCGGAAAATGAGGTGCAAACAATATTACATTAGTAAGAGATAAGCAAGGAAATCTCATCATGACAGCAGAGGGACAGGAAACAAGATGGGCAGAGCATTTCAGAGAAACTCTGAACAAGGAACCACCAGAGACACAATTGAATGTTCCTGAGGCTGAAAACAATCTAGATGCTATTATAGACATTCCACAAAAAGAAGAAATCATCACAGCAATCAAAGGGTTAAAGAATGGGAAACCTCCTGGCCATGATAACTAAAATGCAGAGCTATTTAAGACAGACCCTGAGCTAGCAGCAGAACTATTAGAACCACTATTTGCACAAGTCTGGAAAACAGGGACAACACCCATGGAGTGGAACAATGGAATAATTGTCAAATTGCCCAAGAAGGGAGATCTTGCAGACTGCAATTTTTTTTTTTTTTTCCGTACGCCCGCTAATACTCGAGGCGAAATCTCAGGTTATTTTTTTTTAATGTCTAACCTGACATTGATTTTTACGTGAGTATCCTATTTTCTTGTACAGAGACAAGTGTCCCTCGCCATTCAGGCAGATACTCGCCGTTTTCGAAGGTACCCATTAGAGCTGGGTCGGCTCAGGAGCCGCCAGTCCCTGGTCGACGACACTCCTTCAAATGTTGAACAAGGGATGCCTCTTATCTCCATTTCTTTTCTTACTAGCAATAGACTGGATTATGAGATCATCGACAACACACAACAGAAATGGAATCCAGTGGACTCTGACTAAGCAGTTGGATGATCTGGATTTTGCTGATGACTTGGCTCTTCTGTCCCATAACCGTAATCAGATGCAGGACAAATTGAAAACACTCGATGGGAGGTCACAGCAATTGGGTCTGAAAATACACAGGGAAAAGACAAAAATAATGAGAATAAATTCAGGTAATGATAACAGGGTTGAACTTGAAAAAACGCCAATACAAGATGTAGAATCATACACATATCTTGGCAGTAATATAGACAAAGTTGGAGGGACAGACAGCGATATCAAAATAAGAATACAAAAAGCAAGAGGAGCTTTCATTGCATTGGGAAATATATGGAGATCAAGAGAAATTGGATCCAACACGAAAATAAGAATCTTCAACTCAAATGTGAAGTCAGTCCTATTGTATGGCTCTGAGACATGGAGAACAAAGACAACAACCAAAAAGCTACAGACTTTCATAAATGGGTGCTTGCATAGAATAGAGGGATTAAAATGGTATGACAAGGTTACCAATGTGGAACTGAGGACAAGAACTAGACAAGTGCCAGTGGAACAAGAGATGAGAAGAAGACGATGGCGATGGCTGGGACACACACTGAGGAAACCTGTTGATAGCATTACAAGGCAGTCCTTGTTCTGGAATCCCCAGGGCAAGAGAGGCAGAGGTAGACCAAGAAGCACATGGAGAAGAGAGCTGGAAACAAAGGTGAAAATGATGAGGAGAACATGGAAAGAACTTCAGATGATGGCACGTGACAGAAGGACTTGGCATGTGTTTGTTGAAGGCCTATGCTCTTTGGGAGTGAAGGGTTATGATGATGAACTCTCCTCTCAGTTCCCAGTACTAGGCAGGATAATCATCCAGAGAATTTCAAAAGCAGTTGACCATAAACTGAGGAAAGAACAAGCGGGTTTTAGAAAGAACAGAAGATGTGCAGATCATATATTCACCCTAAGGAACATTATAGAGTAGTGCACAGAATGGCAAAGATAGCTGTACATTAACTTTGTTGATTTTGAACAGGCTTTTGACAGTATACATAGGGACAGTTTATGGAAAATACTGAGGGCTTATGGAATTCCAAGCTGCATAGTGTCAATCATAAAAAGCCTCTATGCCAACATTACCTGTAGCATTGGGCAGAGCAACCTAACCTTTGAGGTGAAGACAGGAGTACAACAGGGATGCCCCTTATCAACCACTTTATTTTTAACAGTCATAGACTGGGTGATGCGCCAGACAACAGAGGGCAGTCCAAGAGGAATAAGATGGACTACATTTTCTACATTGGAAGATCTGGAATATGCAGATGACATTGCACTGCTAGCACATTCACATCAACACATACAGGGAAAAATGGATAGACTTAATAAGTATAGCCAGCAGGTGGGCTTGAACATCAATCTAAAGAAGACAGAGGTCATGATGCTCAATGTGAGCAACCCTGAGCCCATATCAGTAAGGAATCAGCAACTGGAACAGACAGACACCTTCACATACCTAGGATGGATAGTAACTCCGGTCGGCAGAACAAGCAAAGATCCAGACGGCAGAACAAGCAAAGACATCAACAACAGAACGAACAAAGCAAGAACAGCCTTTTTTTAGTCTAAACACCATCTGGATAGTAACTCCGGATGGCGGAACAAGCAAAGACATCAACAACAGAATGAACAAAGCAAGAACAGCCTTTTTTAGTCTAAACAACATCTGGAAGTCTTCTCAGTACAGCACAGGCACAAAATTAAGATATCAGAGCTGTGTGCTTTCTGTGCTTCTCTATGGTGCAGAATGCTGGAGAGTTACAGAGAAGGAAATGTCAAAATTGTCCTCTTTTCACACAACATACCTAAGAAAAATTATCCGAATCTTTTGACCGAATACCATCACCAACAAAGATCTGCTTACTCAGAGCAAGCAAGAGGATATGCACACCATCATAGCTGGCAGACGCTGGAGATGGGTTGGCCATGTCCTCAGAAGAGATTCCAATGCCATCAAATGAACAGCTATACTATGGACCCCTGAAGGGAAATGAAAGAGAGGCCAACCAAAAACAACTTGGTGGAAGACTGTGGAGGCTGAGATGCAAAGAATGAACCAGAGTTGGGGCACTGTACGAAGGATGGCCACCAACCAAGCAAAGTGGAATCAATTTGTTGTTGCCCTACAAGATGCCACCAGGCGTGATGGCCACTGACTGCTTTCATGGTTGGCGGCTAAGGATCAAAGAAGATGAAGACTATTACACTACAGCTCTGTACCTTGTATGGATAATCTTCACTGCCAAGAAATACCAGGTGCTCAAGTGTATGTGGTAAACCATTGTCATCATGTGTTTCTGTTGCTGTAAAACCAATCCAATTTGTTACTCTTTGGTCAAATCAAATCTAAATTACAGCAAATCTAAGCAAGACACCACTGTAAAATAATCAAATTTATGGTAAATGTAAGCATGATCTGACTGTAAAACAATCAAAATTAACATATAGCAAATCTAAGCAAGATCTGACTGTATAACAATCAAAATTACAGAAAATTTTAGTAAGATCTGACTGTACAACACTATCCTTAATCCTAACACTATGTCGAGCTTTTTCCAGAAATAATAATGTCCGACAAACATTGAGACCATATCCATATGGGAAACATGGTGGTGTGTACCCACTAATGTAGTTTTCAATTGTACCTTCATTACTTGTAACAAAGTCACATTTCTTGCTAGGGTAGATGGCTGATGGAAAACACGGTGAACTGGATGCTGCCATTTTGTGACTCCAAGTGGTGTGTTTACACATAGTGCTGTGTGTTTGCACGTATCATAAATTTCATAAGCATGATTTATTACGAAATTAGAAATTTGAAGCGTTATACATCATAACTGTAATCTATAATATGTTAAAATGGATATTTTTCGTTCATTTTAGTTGGATTTTGTTTATTTTAATAGGGTGTTTTGCGATGTGTCGCGTGGTTACTTATCCGTGTAGATTTTTTTTTTTTCGTACGCCTGCTAATACTGGAGGCGAAATCTCAGGTTATTATTAATGTCTAACCTGACATTGATTTTTACGTGAGTATCCTATTTTCTTGTACAGAGACAAGTGTCCCTCGCCATTCAGGCAGATACTCGCCGTTTTCGGAGGTACCCATTACAGCTGGATCGGCGGCTCCATCCGTGTAGATAAGGTTCGGGCAAAATGGCAGACCTTGTTCCACTATCCTTCCCCTTTACCGGGTAGAATACTGATCTATCCGGATCCAAAAATCCGTGTCGCGTGTTTCAGATAAAATTCATCAATATCAATAGACCTTATTTAGTTCCTAATTCAAAAATGAAGGAAACCTACCCAAGCAAAGATAGCCATTTACGATAGGACCCTCAACTTCAGCGATGAAAACTGTAAGACCTGTTTCACCAGAACGGTACTTCGATACCGGGATCTTGCCATTACAGGTAACTTTGTATTGAAGCTCAAAAGTTGACATTTTCCAGACTGGCTTGCCGTTAAAAATCTGATTTTGCCACACGTTTTTTTAGTAAACAATAACTAGAGTACTTTCCCTTGAATTTGCGGAGATGTTAAAAAGTAAATGTTTGCAGTGCAAAAGTATATGGAACAATACAATAAATAACATTTTCCACTAACTTACATAAAATTAAAAGTCTTCAATGTTCATATTCCACCTTCTCATTTTCCTAGTGTAACTAGTTCCCTCTAACTTGCAATCTTGTAATTGGGCTTTTTCACCAAATTACGGAAAAGCCCCGCATTGCGGCGTGGAAACAAAACTTACACACCCATTGAAATAACCTGAATTTACTTCCCATCTCTTCAAGAGGGGCGTTTCAGAAATCATCATTTGTTCACATTTTTTAAATTTTTTATGAACTTTTCTGGAATTTTCTCTATTTATACTTCGAGTAAGTATGAATAAGTAACTCCGTCCTACACTTATAAACTGATTTACAGAACTGGCTCTGACCGACAAGAAATGGTTAATAGAATACAAGGGACACCACAGGAACACCTGTGGTATCCCTTGTATTCTATTAACCATAAATGGTGCGAGGAAACTGGCTCCAAAGTCAATCACAACAAGGCCTGCGTGTTGTAGTGCTCCTCGAACAACCCCATTGTTAAAGCAAACCTCCCAGATATTACTCTCAATGGACAGAAAATTGAAAGGCAAGAAAAGCTAAAATACATCGGAGTTACATTTGATCGCGGGCTGTCGTATAAGTACCATGTTGAGCACGTCATACAGAAATGCAGGCGAGGTCTAGCTGCTCTGAAAATAATGGCCGCGGCGCATCTGGAGCAGAGATTACTATTTCTTCTTTATTAACAGCTAGTAATTTCTGTCATTGAGTATGGGCTGGGAATACTCACGCTGTCAGTTACACAATGTGAACGACTAGAATGCATTCAGAATGAAGGGATGAGCATAGTCTTGGGCTGTATACGAGATACCCTTGTTGTGACAATGAGGTATATGCTTGGAGTGCTGTCGATTAAATCCAGATATGCTATGGCCGAAGCAAAAGATTATATGAGAGTATCCACAGACAAACGGCACCCTCTGCATTGTAGCTGTCGTGTGGTGAGTATTGAGGCAACTACGACAGTAGTTATCGCCAGGAATAGCCTATGAGATATTAGGTAGAAGGTCTCTAGAAAGTGGCTCGTTAAGAAAGAATAAAGACCTATTCGAGATAGGGACAAGAAGAAGGGAATGCGAATGCTTTCCACTGGACAGTGTTCTTTAGTTAATTATGTAAAGAGTTCAGTTGCCCCATGACCTTAGCTTCTGCCCTTAGATCCCGTAACAGAAAAATTCCCCAACCTCATCTGAGTGTAGAAATTTACCTGTATGTAAATATTTAACACCGACAGCACGAGTGACATCAGCAAACTAGATAATGATCAAACGATTATTGGGTTTATTAATTAAATATCTACACATATAGGGTTAGTAATGGTTAGAATGTGACGATGGTAAAAGACGATTCACACATAACACACATATGAGATATTAATACTGTAGTCAATTAAATATGTAGTAGTTAATTAAGAATGAGCTTGTGTAACGCGAACGGATGATGATGTGATATGATACGTGTTACCAAAATGGTGAGTCATTTACACAGTCCGTGTCTCTAAATTCTTCTCCCGGATAGGATTATTCACATGAATGCATAGAATGTCCAAAGTTGTTATAAGTTATGTTGAATGGGGTATCTCTAAGTCTGACGAAAACTGTTGTTGTACTGAGAACATTGGCGATATAAATAAATATGGCTTTCACTGTTTGAGTATATCCCTGTAGCGTTGATCAACAGTTAATAGTTGTCGTATGAAAATGTCTGTTGTCTAATCTCCGGAGGGTACTGACCAGACTGGATATCTTCACGAAATGTTCTTGATATGTTGACTCATTATCTTGAGTATGTAATCGTGATTTATAAAATATACTTTGGAGTCTGCTTCATAGAATGCGCTTAAGAGTGTGTTGCACTTGGTATAAATATGAGATTCAACTTTTGAGCTCTTTTCTTTGACTTCAGATAGTACGCTTCCGATGGAGCTGAACTTGATATTTGGAGATAAGTAATCAACTGTGAGCTTTATATTGACTCATGTAGTAAGCTTTTGATGGATTTGAACTTGATATAACTATGTATTGAACTTGTGCGCATGTGGTATTTGTTGACGAAAAATGCTGCGTCCACTGTTTTTACCGTGGGTGAGAAATATTCTTTTTTTACTGAGGAACGAAGAATGTCCGATTGCGAATTCTGCAAACCAAATGTTCGTTTTGATAACTTATTTCTGGTTAGACTTCTGATGGACTTCTTTTCTCTTCGCAAAATCCTTTAAGAACACAATACACACAGATATGAAATATTTATTCACACTGAATTAATTGCAGATTATGCGTTTGGGATTTCTCTTTACACTACACTGTACTGAAACTGTTCTGATCTCTCTAGCGAGCTGCGTGGTATATTATATCTCTAAAAGTCAAAGGCGGGTCCCTTGGACCAGTGACGTACAACTCTGCCCATACAACCAATAGCTAAAAGACCCTCTGATCACTCATTCCCAGGATCTCTCTTGTCCCCTGTCAGTCCAAAAGTGGGTGGGCCTATTCGCGAACAACTTTCGTTGCCGGGCTTGCCTGACAAACAGGTGTTAAGATAATTGGCTGGCCAATGCAAAAGTGTCCCCCGCCTTCCAACTGTCATTATCACTCTCTGATTGCCTATCGCTCCGCGTGTTGGCGGCGGACTTTGTTACCTCGGTCCATTGTCGCCAGCATACTAACAAGTCCCTTTATGGCGACGTCTATTGTATTACATGGCGGATTGTTTAAACAACACAAGAAGACTTCTTCACCTGGCCAAGCTGGGCGTCTCCCCTATTGTATGGACAGCTGCCGAGCAATAAAGAGACTAAGCTTTTGTGTCAGCCGCGCTCAGTTCAAAGTTAACAATAGTCCACAGATATTGTATCATGCCCAGATGTCGGCTTTTGGTGAAACCAGATGTGTTTCACTGGATTTATCACCAGGCAATGTGGTCTTCAAAAGATTATGCCAGGCATAGGGACTCAATCAAAAGAATTTATTTTACCACCGATGAAAGAACAAATGTTGTTTTCTAGATACCGGTTGCGAGTAATCAAAACGATGGAATAGCAAATGTGGGATGAAAGAGCACAATGTTTGAGAAAATAAAATAAGAAAGATGCAGGAAAAGATAGAGATATAAGGCCTTAGCGTTCGTTTATCTCAGTAACATAGCTGACATTAAGGGAGCAAGAATAAAGAGAGAAATGTTATGGATAGCACAGACAGAGACAACGATCAGACAGGTGGCCACAGTTGACAATATATTCAAGGGGGAAGAGTGGAGTATATCAGATGAGAACTGGATTAACTACCAGCAGATCATCATCAGTCTTGGCAGAGAGTGTAGAAATTGGGAGAAAGGAAAAGCAGAATTGGAAATTAATCAGCTTAATCATACTCGATCATTCCGGGGATGATTATGCCATTGTGTATACAGATGGGTCTGTGATCCGTGGTAAGATATCCGGTTGGGGCTTCTCTGCTCGGGTGCAGGGCAGAATCGTCGCTGTGGCGATAGAATGCCGGAGAGGTTGTAGATGTTATAAAGACAAGAAATAGTAGATATATGTGTCAACAGTGTGAGGTCAAGCCATGAAGGTCCATGAGTCTAATAGATGATGATGAGGAAGTGTTCTCAGGGAACCTATCACTACCTCTCTCAGATCTCACACTGTGCAGTATTTTATAGTTATGATATAAAATTTATATGGCTAGTGTCTAGGGTAATGCAGGTGAAGTGATGTGTTAATTCAACTAACACAAGTATAACACACTAATATTAAAGTAAGTAAGATTGTGGTTAAATTTAGGTAATAATATTTTTTTACAGTTTTTATTGTCCTGAACCTACTTTTTCTGGAACAGGACTGTCAATTCAATCAAATAAATGTGATTAATTGCATCAATTAAAGGCATAAAGTAGACATTCTGTCTATTACTAATAATGCTAAATCTAATAAGGTGTGTGTATATCCCCACTATCTTATATTAACACTGGGTATTATATGGTGGGGGGGGAAATGGAACCAGGCCAGGAGGAAGACAGCCGATAGGATGGTCTGGCGCTCTCTCTTCCAAACCTCTACACCTCACGGTAGAAGGGGAACGACTAAGTAAGTATTATATGGTGGGTTGGGGTTTCTTCATCATCCCCTCTTTTACAAGCTTTTAGTATTTATTGGAATAATTTCATGGATATGTCATCAAGTGCCAGATAACCTGGACTTAACTTAGGCACAGTGAACAATGCTGAAGTGTAGATCTTCAATGAAAAAAACTCTAATCTCTCCCACTTTCTGGAAGTAAAGGTGGCAGGTGGCTTGTAATGGAAAGAGCAGCTTCCACCTCACACACTTGTATTCCTCTCCATTAGTTCTGGGTCTTTGGTATGATATAAAACCCTGAAAGAGAAGGTTATGGTCCTGTTGCTGTCATTTTCGACGGAGTCATATGTCAAGTTATTTGCTTATGTTTTTTCATAAGAATAATTGTGTCTTTACCTGCGATGTCAGGTTGATTAGGGGTTGTCTTCCCTGTTCGTTCATCCTTTGGGGTTTGACCTGTATGAAGATAGGGTCAAAGGTAAACAGTTCGGGCATGTGCCCATGCGCAGGTTTTTTAAGCGCCAAGTTGAGTTACTTCCGTCAGGCCGGGATGTAAGCTGGCTTCTGAGGGACGAACGTCCATGGTGTTTTCGGGGAAAATCTTCGAAGTGACTGCGTTGGCAGTTCTCCCCAGTGATTCTCTGTACGTCGGAATGACGACAGAGTTCGTTATTATGTTCTTAGGATTCTGTGCAAGGTAACACCGACCTTTTCTACATTATTATGCATTCGGTGGCAGAACATGTTTAAGGTTACCAAGACTGTGAACTACAGCTCACCCATCCTACATTACAGAATTTATACATTATGCTTCAGATAGCTATGTAAGACTATTTGTCTTTAAACGAACAGAAGTCCAATGACGAAGTTATATTGTGGGAACCGCAGATTGGCGGTATATTTATATCTACATAAGCATTACTGCAGGGTTGATGTTAACCTGCTTAAAAGAAGTACACAGATGACGTCATAACGAGGCCTGTGTTAAGGCTAATATATTGCAGCCTGATAATGTGCAATGGGCGGGGAGTGCCAAGTTGCACCTGTATGTCAAAGTGATTAAGGTATCTGACGCGTTTAGTCAGAGATACCAGGGCGACGCTACGAACTGTCATTATTGAAGAACATTGCTATTGACCATGCACGAATATTCAAATGTTTACCAGCCTTTTGAATGCCTGATGTATACTTAACGATTTCCGGTCAGCATGACCTTGTTTACACTGACTGTTCCTATTGATGCTATGTGTGTTATCGTCAATAAATGTTTTGAAACGTGCCAGCAGTGTCTAAGCATCTTTGACTACTGCATGTGAGTGTATGGGTTGCATGATACAACAGATACGAGCCTAAACACATTCGCGCCTTCATTCGCACCCACACTCAGTTCATCATACGCCAGCACTACACACCTAACAACATGTATACTGTCTTGGGCCAGTGATCACCTCAACAAGAGAGAAAGACAGTTACAGGTCCCTTCTTTACAATATATTTATACTGATTCCACATGTTAAAACATGATACATTCAAAACAAAGAGAGTCAGCTCTTCACGACAACCCATTTCATCCACCTCAGTTGGTATGACAGTTGTTACCAGTGTTTACATTCTTCTTCCATGTAATCAGGTGGGGCATACACTCTCCTTCTGGTACCCTGTAAATATTTTCTTTTCCAAGCATTCTAAGTGGGTGTTCATGTGTCATTAGAACTCTGTAACACTGTAAAGGACTGCCAGTGGCCTTTTGACTTACTGTCGTAATGTGTTGTTATGTTAATAGTCAGATACAATTACATTTCTTATAAGACTGCTTTAGGCATGTACTGCTATGATGTCGTAATTCTTTTCCATTGGCAATGTCGCACAACACATAATTTTTGGGAACCTGATCTAGGCTAACCTCTACATATATTAAAAGATATTAATAAATCATTTCTCTTACCGCAATCAATGAAATAATACACTAGTATAGATTAACTGGCGTTCAATGGGCACAACTCTTGATCGCCGCCGTCCAGACGCACAGGCAATGGGTCATACAAGGCTTTGCTACTGTTCTTAATCTTACTAGGTGAATAAAAATCTTCAAGTTGCAGCGTACGCTTGCCCACCCTTTAGTTTTATTTCTCCCCTCTATACTAACAATACCCAATCAATATGAGGCAAGCCAATTTGACTTGCTTCCAATACCCGTTTGAAAATGTAACACAAAAGTTATTTTTAAAATTGAGCTGTCTCTGTGTGTGTCTGGCTGTCCGTCTGAATTTCTTATTTCGTCAATATCTTGGTTATTTCTTGTGCGATTTTAAAGGTGAAAAGTGATTAGTAACCGGACCACTGTCCTTTATCTAACTGTTATGGTTTCATATACTTAATTATCTTCGTTTTCATCTTTGTAAATTTTTCTCTTTATTTATTCTACCATACTTTTATCTAAGGTAAGATAATTTATTATAAAGAAAGAATATTGGGTTTTAATAAACAATATAACCTTTCAAACATCCTTTTATTTCTGTACCCTTTCTTTATTTGTGAAGAAATAATTATCTAAGTTTTTCTCTCCTTCTCAGCCCTGCACAAATTGCAGTTAGCTTCAGTTTACAAGTTAGGCGTGATTTTTTTCTTTTACTCCACCTTGTCCCTTCTCTCTTCTACAACACGGGTAACAAGTTGGTTTTTCTGCACGCTTTTTAGAATTTCGTCAGAAAAACCTAGAGACATGAAACGCGGGCTGTGTGTATGTTTTGGTGAAGAGAACTACTATCTGAGTGTGTATACATTCAAATCCAGCGCCAATAGTGGACTGTTTCGTTAGGCAATGACCAACTTTTTCAATGTAGTAATTTTAATTCTTGGCGATAGGAGAAAAAAAAAATGTGCCCTAACAACGGTCTCCAAGGCTCTTTCTATTAACAGACCATAAGATAGTTAGTACCGTTAGTAGTTTTTAGTTACAGCTTTCACAACTAATAGTGCGGGGTGCCTGCAGTTTGAGGGATGGGTACCCTTTTCCACTATAATAGAAAAATATTCAAATATTGCGTCCAATTCTTAGCTGAAAGTTTGACCTTTGTCCTTAACACTTTTCAAATATAATAGTGGGTTTAAAAGTGGTAATATTACGTTACTAGATTTAGAAAAGAGAGGAATTGAACGGGAGGGGAAATACAGAGACTTTATCACAGTCGCCGAATATAACGGGGCTTACAAGATAAGAACTTCTAGCATGAAAATGAAGGTCGAGGATGCTCCTGCAGCCTTAAGGTGGATAACTGAAACTTCATTAACAAAGGTCATCATTGTGTCAGACTCTCAGTCTATGCTTCGGAAGGTTCAAAGTGGCTGGTTGCGGCATGAATGGAAAACATTCATAGAAGCTTCCGGTCTACAAGAGCTGGTGTGGATATACTGTCCTGGTCATGCTGGGGTATGTGGTAATGAAAAAGCTGACAGACTAGCATCAAGAGCATTCATAGTGGGGACACTAGATATGGATAAGGGAGATGTATTGATAACAATTAATGATCGCCTGTTAGAGAATGACACTGCAATAGATGGACCATTAAGGTTAAGACTGTTGGAATTTGGCATCAGGCGTAAGGCCAGTAGAGTTGGACGTATGAGAGGATGCATACGCCGTGTTTACAACAAGCGAGCTACAGGAATAGTTAGTTAGCATTCACACTCTTCGACATATACAGATGGAGACTGAGCACCTATGGGGTTGCTCGGAGTGCAATGATGTCAATTCTGTATAACAATGACAATAACACTTATATTTAGCATTAGATAATGAACAGAGTTCGTTGCCCTTGCAGTAACTTAGCCGACTTGGTCGCACAAGTGGATACGCCTTTAAATAATAAATCAGAGGCGTGGATTTACGTACAGAGTTATGTCTGAGTGTAAGACAAGACCCTAGTATGAGAAAGTCTGAGAAGATAGATTTTAGATGAGAATGACAGTGAATGTGGAAAAGATGAGACTTATAGCTTCGAGGGTGAGAACCGAGATTGACTCCCCTCGCCACTCGTGACTCTTCAAGAGCTAAAGACTCACCGCCTCTGACTACCAATAAAGGAGATAAGGTTTCACTACAAGTCCACAGACACTACTATACAGACAACATATACGTTCAGTATAGTGAGAGAGCCTGATCCAGTTTAAAGTTTATAGTTTATTTACACAATAAAATAAATTACATATCAAAATAAATAACGTGCGTGGTCGCACACCTGAAAAAAACCCAATTAAATGACTGATATTATAATCCCACCCTTTCAACCCCTCATTCAACCTGCAGGGAAAACGAATTTTGGAATTAACACACAGTAAGTTCGGTGGGCTGCCATCACCGGTGTCAATACCTTGTCGAGGTATGGCGGCCTGCGTACCCTGATTACCCCCCAGAGCTTTGCCAGCGGGAGTTTTACTCCTGGAAAGTTCTACCAAGCTGGACAGGTTTGCGCGGGCAGGGGTCAGACGAAAGCAGACCCCCTGGTCCTCCATGATACAAGAATAGGATTTTGGAATGTCAGGACAATGAATGAGACGGGTAAACTAAAACAGATCACTGCAGAAATGAGAAACTATAGGTTACACATTCTAGGGATAATCGAGAGCAGATGGACAGGGGCAGGAAAAGTTAAAACAGCAACAGAAGAAACAGTACTTTACTCTGGAAGAGAGGATGGACAGCAAAGTGAAGGCGTAGCCATTATTCTACAGAAAGGAATAGAAAGGACATTACTGGAATGGAAACCCATCAACAACAGACTGATAAGATTAAGATTGAGAGGTGGATTCACCAATAATACAATGCTACGCACCAACAAATGACAGCGATGATGAGGCCAAGGATGAATTCTATCAACAACTGCAGAAATTCACAAATTAACATGGGAATCACCAAATGGTCAGGACAGAAACCAGATAGACCACATCATGGTTAACGGTAGATGGAGACATGCATTACAAGATGTGAAGGTAAGAAGAGGTGCAGATGTGGGAAGTGATCACCATTTAGTAGTAGCAAATTTGAAAGTGAAACTAAGAAGGGCTGGACCAACTGGAACTACACAGAAAAGGTTTGACATCAGCAAATTGAAGGACCCCCTTACCAGAAAAGCTTTTGCGGCTGACATAAAGAAACGATATCAATTTTCCAAAAGTCAGGAAAAGACATTGACTGATGATATAGACCAGAAATTCAACACCATTTCAACAATATATAAGGAAAGCAGCAAATCATGCTTGGGATTCCAAGAAAGGAAGAAGCAAGACTGGATAACACCAGAAACATTAAACACCATAACACCGAGAAAGGAAATGAAAAGAAAGAAAACAGAAGCGAAGTCCCCCAGATTAAAGAAACTATTTAGCGAACAGTACAGTCAGCTGGACAAGGAAGTTAAACGTCAAACCCGAGCCAACAAAAGAAATTTCCTAGACAATCTTGCAAGACAGGCAGAAGAGACAGCACTGAGAAATGAACAAAGCACAGTATATAAAATAACTAAATTCATCAGCGGAAAACGAGGTGCAAACAATATTACATTAGTAAGAGATAAGCAAGGAAATCTCATCACGACAGCAGAGGGACAGGAAACAAGATGGGCAGAGCACTTCAGAGAAACTCTGAAAACAAGGAACCACCAGAGACACAATTGAATGTTTCTGAGGCTGAAAACGATCTAGATGTAAATACAGGCATTCCACGAAAAAGAAGAAATCATCTCAGCAATCAAAGGGTTAAATAGCGGAAAAGCTCCTGGCCATGATAACTCAAATGCAGAGTTATTTAAAACAGACCCAGAGCTAGCAGCAGAACTATTAGAACCACTATTTGCACAAGTCTGGAAAACGGAGACAACACAATCAGAGTGGAACAAAGTAATAATTGGCAAATTGCCCAAGAAGAGAGATCTCGCAGACTGCAATAATTGGAGAGGAATCACTCTTCTCTCAGTTCCCAGCAAAATACTAGGCAGGATAATTATACAGAGAATTTCAAAAGCAGTAGACCACAAACTGAGGAAAGAACAAGCAGGATTTAGAAAGAACAGAAGATGTGTAGATCACATATTCACTCTCAGGAACATTATAGAGCAGTGCTCAGAATGGCAAAGACAGCTGTACATTAATTTCGTTGATTTTGAAAAGGCTTTTGACAGCATACATAGGGACAGTTTATGGAAAATACTGAGGGCTTATGGAATTCCAAGCTGCATAGTGTCAATCATAAAAAGCCTCTATGCCAACTTTATGTGTAGTGTTGGGCAGAGCAACCTAACCTTTGAGGTGAAGACAGGAGTACGACAAGGATGCCCCTTGTCAACCACTCTATTTTTAACATTCATAGACTGGGTGATGCGCCAGACAACAGAGGGCAGTCCAAGAGGAATAAGATGGACTACATTTTCTACATTGGAAGATCTGGAATATGCAGATAACATTGCACTACTAGCACATTCACATCAACACATCCAGGAAAAAACGTATAGACTTAATAAGTTTAGCCAACAGGTGGGCTTGAACATCAATTTAAAGAAGTCAGAGGTCATGACGCTCAATGTGAGCACCCCTGAGCCCATATCAGTAAGGAATCAGCAACTGGAACAGACAGACACCTTCACATACCTAGGATGCATAGTAACACCAGACGGTGGGGCAGGCAAAGACATCAACATCAGAATGAATAAGGCAAGAACAGCCCTTTTTAACCTAAACAACATCTGGAAGTCCTCTCAATACAGCACAAGCACAAAATTAAGATTATATCAGAGCTGTGTGCTTTCTGTGCTTCTATATGGTGCGGAATGCTGGAGAGTTACAGAGAAAGAAATGTCGAAATTGTCCTCTTTTCACACAACATGCCTAAGAAAAATTCTCCGAATCTTTTGGCCGAATATCATCACCAACCAAGATCTGCTTACTTGGAGCAAGCATGAGGACATGCACACCATCATAGCTGGCAGACGCGGGAGCTGGGTTGGCCATGCCCTCAGAAGAGACCACGATGCCATCACAAGAACAGCTATGCTTTGGACCCCTGAAAGAAAGCGAAAGAGAGGCACTGTACGAAGGATGGCCACCGACCAAGCAAAGGGGAATCAATTTGTTGTTGCCCTACAGGACGCCACTAGGAGCGATGGCCATTGACTGCTTTGACGGTCGGTGGCTAAGGATCAAAGAAGAAGAAAAAGTTCGGTGGGGCCTCTAAGTACGAACCAACACTCCTAACTATCTTCTTATTAATTATTACTCTAACACCACTGTCCAGCTGTAGACCCTACTGACTGTCTACACAACCTCTGCATGAACTTTCTGAAGTCCTACACTGCACATCACTGACACTGCTCTACTATCTTCTTCAGTGCAACCTCAGAAGCTGTCCTTGCTCTGACTATCTGCCTCTATAACTGCTTAACTTCTGTCTCTCCACACTAAAGCATTAGGAAGGAATCTTGACCCTATCTCCTTTCACGAATGTTGCTGTTTGATGACTTGGGCTTTTAAACTGAGGTACTTGACTTGAAATTACTTTGCCTCACTGCTGCTTTATTAATATCCCGAGTTAACCCGCTCAGTGGTTAGGGGAAAACATCATTATTATGGCTGTATAAAATTAGACCAATCTCCCGGCCACGCACCGTTGTTGGAGTGGTATAATGAGCTAAGAGCTCTGGATTTTTTAAAAGATAGACACGTTCCCGCCGAATCATGGGGCTTCTCTGCCAGAGAACTGATATCTCTTTCTAGTGCAGACGTACTTGGCGCCGGTAACTACCGCGTCAACAATTTCCTTTCGACTCTGGCGATGACTCGACCCTTCTACTACTGAGAATGGTCAAATATCTTGGAAAGCTGGAAGGCTAATTTCACCCCTCTCTGTGTGCCATGAAAATGCTGGAAACAAAACAAATAACAACAAATATACAACCCGTCAAAGTTAATCTCATCTCTAACACCTAACTCCCTTAAATAAATACCTCTACCGTCTATCTTCTACACAACTATGCACAGCAAAAATTAGTTATTTATGCCCCAAAGGTGAGCCTCCCATACAAATCCCTCTCTGATCTTTCTACCCCGTTTCAAAGTAAACATCTGTCTGGTTTAGGAAAACCCAGACGCAGCTGACCTACATCTTTTGTTACTAGGCGCTCTTCGGCGTCACAACAATACATACACCGAGGAAACTCCTGTACTAGAATTCCTAGGCCTACTTTATTTTTACAGACTGACCTTTGATGATCATCACATCACACAGTATAAAACTAGGAAAGATTAACTCTCGTCTCAGTAATATTAATTAAATCTCTATGTAATAAAAAAATTAAAAAATTCAATTATCTGAAATATATTTTACATCTCTTATCATCCGACTGCACAACTAAATCAAATACCCAATTAAATAAAATACACAACTAAGCTCGCGTATATATATATATATATATATATATATATATATATATATATATATATATCTATATATATATATATATATATATATATATATATATATATATATACATGTAAATTCTCAGAATAAATTGCGTTGTCACAACTAACTACTACAAATTACCGAGTGGTTTTTATCGTAGCGCTTAACCTTACCCCATGAATATCTCAAAAAGCCTGTACACAACTCAGAGATACGGCTACTCATTCACAGAACTATATAGGCGCACTTCCAGTTATGTTATTTCTACAAAGATAGCAATTGATGGTACTTATGTTAAATTATCTTAACTCCCCCAAAGAAAACTTTACTTAATCGGGCTAAGATTTACAGTGCTTTCTCCTACGCTAATTAAATTTTCAACATACCCAATATCGAATATCTCTAACTTGAGCAAGCGATATGACTTTGATTTCACGGCTGATAATTCTGGAGACAAAAGAGACTGCTATTCGATTTGCTCTGATATTTATTACAGGAATACCCACGCCATTACCCACGCCGGGGTTATCGCTGGCGTCCCTCTTAGACCCATGAAAGGGCTGCAATTTTAATAACTGACCTTCCGCCAATAATTTCGTGAGTAACCCCGATGACTCATGTTTAGGAAGCCACATGCAACGAATTGCGCCATGTTAGATAACATTACCATCGACCGCGTGAGCAGACTCGGTTCTGAAACGTTCTCCACTTCCTGGGTCGTGCTTTTAGCCCCATCCCCCGTTTTACCGGGTGGGGGTTACTAGCGTCGGGAAAAATTGTACACCGCCTAATAATACTCAAGCGCCTAATACAATAAAATGACCGCCAGTATTTTACAAAGAAAATCAGACTACGTGAACGCAATTACTACAGGGAGAAGAAGACTGGTGCGGATATGTACTTAAACCCTACAGTAATCCCTCATGAAAACGCAATTAATTACCTACAGAAAAAGACTAAACTCAAATAATATTCATGGAGAAGAAACATGGGGGCTTGTTGAAAATAAAATCACAGTAACACCTCACAGGGCGCAGTAATAGAAGATTTTCTTTTGAATAGTTGGAGTTTATTATTATTATTTTTTTTTTTCAAATACGTACCACAGAAATATTTTAAACGATATTCGCAAAACATGTTGTAATTAAACAGAAGCTGCTAGTTAATGAGTCAAATTCCAGTCCATCAGCATTTTACACCTTTCCCAGAGCCATTTGTGCCTTGTTCCCCTGTAGTTCACAACCAACATTCATTAATACGAAATAGTTCCGCCACGAGGAAAAACACAGCTGGACTAGCGCAACATAATTATTCTCTCTCTCTCTCTCTCTCTCTCTCTCTCTCTCTCTCTCTCTCTCTCTCTCTCTCTCTCTCTCTCTCCACCCCCACCCCCCACCCTCGGGTCATGTTTTGACGGGTTACTTGACTGTTTACAAGTAATGTATAATTAAGAATAAACATGCAACAGGCGGATATAGGCTTCCTTTTTCAAGGACATTGACCCACGGGGTTGGTTAAACAACACAGTTATCATAATTCCTTTTAGGCTTCTGGTGGAGCTTTGGCATTCAACAAGTTGGCGTTAAGTCGTCCTGTCGCGCCAGTTCCCGTCCTGTCCCACCGGTTCCCGTCCTGCCCCACCGGTTCCCGTCCTGCCCCGTCAGTTCCCGTCGTATCCCGTCGGTTGCCATCCTGTCCCACCGGTTCCCGTCCTGCCTCACCGGTTCCCGTCCTGCCCCACCGGTTCCCGTTCTGTCCCGTCGGTTCCCGTACTGCCCCGTCGGTTCTCGTCCTGTCCCGCCGGTTCAAAGAATTCCAAGTCTTGGTTACCTTTTTTAAGTTTGTCTTCCATTTTATCACTAATTTTCTTACACTGTATCCCAGATCAAGGACTGCCTATTACTAAATTTCTTACACTGTATCCCAGATCAAGGACTGCCTATTACTAATTTTCTTACACTGTATCCTAGATCAAGGACTGCCTATTACTAATTTTCTTACACTGTATCCCAGATCGAGGACTGCCTATTACTAGTTTTCTTACACTGTATCCCAGATCAAGGACTGTCTATTACTAGTTTTTTTTACACTGTAACCCAGATCAAGGACTGCCTATTACTAATTTTCTTACACTATATCCCAGATCAAGGACTGCCTATTACTAATTTTCCTACACTGTATCCCAGATCAATGACTGCCTATTACTAATTTTCTTACACTGTATCCCAGATCAAGGACTGCCTATTAATAATTTTCGTACACTGTATCCGAGATCAAGGGCTGCCTATTGCTCGTTTTCTTACACTGTATCCCAGATCAAGGACTGCCTATTACTAATTTTCTTACACTGTATCCCAGAACAAGGACTGCCTATTACTAATCTGTAAAATGTTATCACTAATTTTCTTACACTGTATCCCAGATCAAGGACTGCATATTACTAATCTGTAAAATGTTATCACTAATGTTCTTACACTGTATCCCAGATCAAGGACTGTCTATTACTAATCTTCTTACACTGTATCCCATATCATGGACTGCCTATTACTAATTTTCTTACACTGTATCCCAGATCAAGGACTGCCTATTACTAGTTTTCTTACACTGTATCCCAGATCAAGGACTGCCTATTACTATTTTTTTACACTTTATCCCAGATCAAGGACTGCCTATTACTAGTTGTCTTACACTGTATCCCAGATCAAGGACTGCCTATTACTAATTTTCTTACACTGTATCCCAGATCAAGGACTGCCCATTACAAGTGTTCTTACACTGCATCCCAGATCAAGGACTGCATATTACTAATTTTCTTACACTGTATCCCAGATCAATGACTGCCTATTACTAATTTTCCTACACTGTATCCCAGATCAAGGACTGCCTATTACTAATTTTCTTACACTGTATCCCAGATCAAGAGCTGTCTATTGCTAGTTTTCTTACACTGTATTCCAGATTAAGGACTGCCTATTATTAATTTTCTTACACTGTATCCCAGATCAAGGACTGCCTATTACTAGTTTTCTTACACTGTATCCCAGATCATGGACTGCCTATTACTAATTTTCTTACACTGTATCCCAGATCAAGGACTGCCTATTACTAGTTTTCTTACACTGTATCCCAGATCAAGGACTGCCTATTACTAATTTTCTTACACTGTATACCAGATCAAGGACTGCCTATTACTAGTTTTCTTACACTGTATCCTAGATCAAGGACTGCCTATTACTAGTTTTCTTACACTGTATCCTAGATCAAGGACTGCCTATTACTAGTTTTCTTACACTGTATCCCAGATCAAGGACTGCCTATTACTAATTTTGTTACACTGTATCCCAGATCATGGACTGCCTATTACTAATTTTCTTACACTGTATCCCAGATCAAGGACTGCCTATTACTAGTTTTCTTACACTGTATCCCAGATCAAGGACTGCCTATTACTAATTTTCTTACACTGTATCCCAGATCAAGGACTGCCTATTACTAGTTTTCTTACACTGTATCCCAGATCAAGGACTGCCTATTACTAGTTTTCTTACACTGTATCCCAGATCAAGGACTGCCTATCACTAATTTTCTTACACTGTATCCCAGATCAATGACTGCCTATTACTAATCTGTAAAATGTTACCACTAATTTTCTTACATTGTATCCCAGATCAAGGACTGCGTATTACTATAGTCCGTTCGGAAATTCGTGCCCACAGAAAGCGTCAATTTTCTCCAAAACTGTTTGTTGTATGGACATGAATTTTTGCATGCAGTCTTAGATTTTCCATGCAGTTATTAATATATTTTTTGTCCATACAAATCTCATGTCATGTTCGAATTTTCTTCTTTACGTTATATAGAAAACTCTTATCGTTGTCTGGTTTAATTTTTCTGAGTTTTACAGGAAAGTTACAAGATCCGTTCAAAAATATTTATTTTTGTTTGAATTAGTGTAGTGACTACATGTCCGCACGAGTGCGCACCTATTGTACACAGTTGCGAGTTACTAATTCAAAAAAAAAAAAAAACAATATTTTTGAACGGATCTTGTAACTTTGCTGTAAAACTACTAAAAATTAACCCAGACAACAGTAAGAGTTTTTTATATAACGTAAAGAAGAAAATTCGAACATGACATGAGTTTTGTAAGGGCAAAAAAGTATATTAATAACTGCATGGAAAATCTAAGACTGCATGCAAAAATTCATGTCTATACAACAAACAGTTTTGGAGAAAATTGACGCTTTCTGTGGGCACGAATTTCCGAACGGACTATAGTTGTCTTACACTGTATCCTAGATCAAGGACTGCCTATTACTAGTTTTCTTACACTGTATTCTAGATCAAGGACTGCCTATTACTAGTTTTCTTACACTATATTCTAGATCAAGGACTGCCTATTACTAGTTGTCTTACACTGTATCCTAGATCAAGGACTGCCTATTACTAGTTGTCTTACACTGTATCCCAGATCAAGGACTGCCTATTACTAGTTTTCTTACACTGTATCCCAGATCAAGGACTGCCTATTACTAGTTTTCTTACACTGTATCCCAGATCAATGACTGCCTATTACTAGTTTTCTTACACTGTATCCCAGATCAAGGACTGCCTATTACTAATCTGTAAAATTGTATCCGAAATCCTAGGGGACAGGATTTGTTTTGGACACCAGATTTATTTCGGTTTTCAGATATCGTCCAGACTGTTCAAAAAAGTAGCCCACAATTTTCCAAAGCGCCCAATCTGCATTAAAAATAATCAAAAGTCTCCCAAAGTATTTTTTTTTTTTAAATCGTCCAAACTGTGATATAAATGTATCCACAAATTTAATTGAAACCCCGCCGGAGAGGAAAAGAGACTGACCCAAAAAATTATGTGACAGTGACGAAAATTGTGTGTGCTTTTTTTTCCCATTCCTTCAATTTGTAAATCTACGAAGTGAGGTAGGGGCTCTTTGAGTTTACAAATCAGGATCCACTTGTTCATCACATTCTTTAATTCAGATGTTTCTGCATCAGCATCTCCTGAAAAAGTCACAGTTATCTCTCTTGTAGCCTCTTAGGAGGCATGCAATGCAGGGCGGATCTCACTCGTTCCTTTTCTAGGTGCTCTACTAGCACTGACAGCTTTGAGGTCTGCCACTCCAATCGTTTCTCATGTAGGGCGGTATGTGCCCCAGGGTCAAGTTGACATAACACCGGTGCGGGTCTTCAAAACTATATATCGACGATATACCGTTTGACATGATGCCGCACCGGCCCGTTAGGATGCTTGCTATAAGTGAGTAGGAAGCACGTCCAGCCTGTGCACCAGAGATGGAGAGAACCAGAGTGCCGCTTTGGTGTAAGGCACCTCCTTCAAAGTCCTCGCTGGTATCAATTTCTTCTTCTTCGTTCGTCCTGAAAAGGACGGTGGTTGCGTTGTGTCTGTTTACGCCTAAGCTGTGATATCTGCACCTTTCGGTCGACACATCCGACTTCAGCACGGCATTTTTTAGGGACCGGGTTTGCCTTCTTATTGCGATCCGCACTCGCTCAGCCAGACTGCACTGCTGCAGACTGTTTCCAGGACCACCACATGGAGGTGGAGTGCGGTTTTGACCAGCTCTGGTTCGCTGGTCCTGATGCAAGCAGTACAGCTATGGGTCGCTGACTGCATTCACTATTGCTGCATCTTGGGGTCCCGTATCAATTTGATTTTTGCGATCATTTTTATGTGTCGAGAGCTTCAAATTGTAAAGACACAAAACAAGTGGATACGTCTTCTTACGAAGCTTAGAAATACACAGTCGAATGAAGCAGGCCTCACCATACGTCCATAAAACTTTTGAAATGGGAAGTTGGTGATATCGAATAAAAAAACAAATTGAACACAACATTAAAATTAAGTCAGAACTGATATTACAAGTAAATTAAGGACCGATAAGGTAATAGATTTTGGGCAGTTACGTTGTCAAAGAAAGTCTTGTGTTCCAAATTCCTATTTCTTTTTTTTTTTCGTTTTTTTTAAATACCCCTTCTGGGGCTCAAAGTGAGGTCTATTGACTTTATTAAGTAAAACGTGTAAAATATGTGTGATCTCGACCCTGGCTAACTTTGATCTTAGCCAAAAGGTCGAAGACTATTAATATTGTTGTAACCCATTTACAATAGTATGTTGTTGTTGTTGTTTTGAAGAGGTGATGGGTGGAGAGCGGGCTGTTATTGCTGACCGTTATTGCCTCTTCTCGTTCCATCTTGGTCTACCCTGTTCAACCTGAAAATTGGTTATAATTGAAGTATTTAGTGTCATTTTATTTACTAATTTTGTATTCAATTTAAATAACTAGGGTCTATTGTCTTTTGTATTTGCTGATTTTAATTTATATTAGTTCGCCTAGGCTGGTCTCAAGCCCGGCTGAAAAAGAAGGAGGGCGGCCTGCCTGGAGGTCGTAAGGAGGCAGCCACTCCACCATGCAAAAGCACAACAGGCCAATCACATGTTTGCTTTAAAACATGATTACACGAAATACAAGAGAAAAAACGGACTGATTCTAAAGGCGACGAACTGGAACGGACTCCGGACTACGACTTATTGAACTTGGAACACAAGAAGTATAAATGGGAAAGAAGAGGAGCTGGTGGAAGAGATGAAGAAAGCAAAACTAGAAATCCTGGCTATTTCGGAAACAAAGAAAAATGGGACAAGTAGTCATGGATCTCGATGGCAACACGCTGCTCTACAGTGGTGTACCCACATCTGAAAGAGCTAAAGGGGTCGTGGGTTGCATTGTGGCCAAAAACCAGAAATATAGTATCAAGGGATGGAACTTTGTCTCGGAGCGCATTATGGTTGTAAAAATAAAAGAAGGAGAAACCATAGTCAACCTGGTCATAGTGTATGGGCCAAATGAGGATCAGAGAGCAGAGGTCAAGAAGGAATTCTTCGAGCAGCTTCAAAGGACAGTGGATGACTGCCTAGATGAAATTATCATGCTCGGAGATTTCAATGCCAGAGTTGGAAATGACCATGCTAGATGGGGGTGGAGTTATCGGAAGATATGGAGAAGATACTCTCAATGACAATGGAAAGCGACTCACTGGATTCTGCAGTGAGCAGAATCTGATCATTACCAACACAAAGTTCCCCCATAAGCGCAGACATGCATATACTAGGTGTGAACCAACAAAGAATGAGAAGTCAGTGATCGACTATGCCATTGTTAGGAGGCATATGTTCAAATATGTTCGGGATGCTAGAGTCTGGAGGGGGCCAGAAATTGGAAGTGATCACTACCTGCTTACAATCAAAAGAACAACTGAAAGAGTTGCTCAGCCTAGGAATTGCCCAGCATCACGCAAGAAACCAAGTAAACGAACGGAAAAAATGAGCATAAAGCTGAGAGAGCCAGAAATTAAGACCAGATATCCGGGGCTTATTGCTATAGCGGTGAGAGACACAGAAGAACAACCTGATGACGTGGAAACCCTGTGGCTTAAATTCAAGGACATCATAAAGACAACTGCTGCAGAAGCATGTGGTGAAGTCCAACTTGGGAACAAGAAAAAGAGGACACCTTGGTGGACAGAGGAAGTCAAAGAAAAAAAAAGAGAGAAGAAATAGGCATGGAAACAATACTTAGGAGCTAAAAACACAGCAGGACAAATAGAGAAATAAAGAGAATATGTGACACTCAGAACAGAAGCAAAGAACAAGGTGCTAGCAGCAAAACAGAAGTCCTGGGAAGAATTTGGAGAAAAGCTAGAAAAGGATACGCAAGAAAACCAGAAATTGTTTTATAAGACCTTAAAGAACACGAGGAAGGACAAACAATGCCCTCTCAAATTTATAAAGGACAAGCAAGGCAAATTGCTTACTGCCCGAACGAAGTAATGGAAAGATGGAACAAATATTTTTCAGAACTCCTGGATGGTGAGCAAGATCAAGCATCAGAAATGATAACCACTAGCACAGAAGAGGAAACAAATGGTGATGAAGATGGAAGAACTGAAGGCAGCACTGGAGAAAATCAAGATGCGCAAAGCAGCAGGGCATGATGGTATAACATCAGAAATGGTTAAGTACATGGGAGCATCAGGCGACCTATTACTCTTAAGGGTCCTACAGGCAGCATGGTGCAACAATGATGATAGGAAACTCTTTACAGAGCGATACAACAGGAAGCAATCTGATCATCAGAAGAACTCCCCCCCATCCGACAAGTGTTTCGGCAAAATTACTCCTTTACACTCTAAGGGGGGCGGGCCCACTTGGGTCATGACTCCCAAGCGTCTCAGCTTCCTGTTGTCTTGTATCGAAAATGAACCCATTTCACTTATGGTAGCAACTTTTAAATCCACAACGCCAGCCTTGGAGGCAATTGTGATAGTAACAAAGAGAAGACAAATTATTCCGTTCGTTCCGTCGCCCTTCACAACTAAGGACACACACTGAGACATTAGCGCGCAGCCGACGAGCTGCGCGCCGCAAGCCACTGAAATTCTGTACCTGACACTCCCTATAGTATACATCGCCTGTTGCCCCAGAGTCGCAGCTCTTTCACTAGTACACCCAAAAAACTCAGCGTTGTGGACTTAGAAAAATTTTGGTGTTTTCTGTACCGCAGCGTTTATTGTCACGATGTCCATCGCCCATTGCGGTTGTTCCACAGCCAGCCTGATGCCTTTTCGGCAGTTTCACTAAGATTCTTCAGTGCCCTTGTTCTAGACTGTCCCTTCAGCCCCAACAGTTTCAATAAATCATACACTGATGCAGCCACAAGCCCTCTTGCGCCCACTTCAAACGTCATGACCCTTGCACTGAATCCATCGTGTCTCAGATCCGCGGCCAGATCGCTATACTTGGCCGCTTTGAATGAATGTTGCTCGTCTAATCTGGATTCAAATGGCACGATCAGTTCAATCAGTATGACCTGAAGCGTTGTTGCAGAATGAAGCACTATATCCGGCCGTCTCCGCGATTTTCTGATACACTCTGGATATGCCCCCCGTCCAGGTAGGTCTACTGCCATCTCCCAGTCGTTTGCACAGTCAAGAAGAGATGGTAAACTGCTACCAGGTTTACTCAGTTTGGGGTGTGCTGACTTTCCTGCCCTCAGAAAGTATGTGTTTGCGGTGTCTGGCAGGACTTTGCTATTCGCTTTCATTCTTGCCTGATCTGCTGTCGCAGCAAGCTCATTTAGCACTTTGTTATGGCGCCAAGTGTATCGCCCTTGCCCTAATGCCACCTTACACGCTGAGAGCACGTGTTCAAGTGTCTGCCTCCCGTGGCACGGGGGGCACTGCTCATCATCCGACATTCCCCATTTCACAAGGTTGGTGGCCGACGGCAGCAGGTCATACATTAATCTAACCATGAAGCTGAGCCTAAGAGGTGCCATATGCCATATATCATTCCATGTCAAGGACCTCTGCAGGGCTCCTTCCCATGTGGTCCATTGGCCTTGTTGGACCTGCTGCACTGCTTTTTGGGAGATTGCCATCATAGCAATAATTTTCAAAAAGGGTGACAGTAGACAATGTGGAAACCATAGAGGCATATCCCTTCTCAGTGTCCCTGGTAAACTCTACTCTAGAATCCTAGAGCAGAGACTCCAATGCCTACCTGAGACACAATTGGATAAAGTCTAGCGCGGATTCCGCGCAAACCGAAGTACTCAAGACCTAATCTTCACACCCAGACAGCTGAGTGAAAAGGCCCTTGAGTATAAGAGTGAGATCCATATTTGTTTCAAATATCTAGAAAAGGCATTTAACAGGGTCCCCTGGAGCAAACTTTGGGACTGTTTGGCAAGAAAGAACATTCCAGCACCTCTGATTCATGCTATACAGAGCTTCTACAAGTCTTGCAGAAATTATGCGAGGACAGAAAACCATAAATCAGAAGAGTTCAGGACCACCACTGGTGTAAGACAAGGTGATATCCTGTCACCTTATCTTTTCATACTCTTCATGGACAATGTTATCAAGTCATGTAAGGAGAGAACAAGAAAGTATTCAGTGGGGTACTGGAAGATGAGACAGATATATATTTCAGAGCTGGCATTTGCTGATGATGTTGCCCTGATTGCTAAATCAGAGGCACATCTCCAATCCAACCTGCAAGTCTGGAAGGAAGAGCTGGAGAAGAGAGGGATGGTCATAAGCAGCTCTGAAACAAAATCCATAGTGATATCACGAGAAGAAAGAAGACATCAGATTAAGCTGGGAGAATAGGTTCTGGAGCAGGTCGACCACTTTAAATATCTCGGAGCTATTATAGACCGAAAGGGAGGCATCAAAGAAGAGTTGGCCGCTCGAAAAGCAGCAGCTGGTAGACTTTTTCAGGCCATAAATCGAGGATTCCTCAGCAAGAGAGAGGTTGGTAAGAAAACGAAGATGGCTGTATACCGCTCTACCTATGTCCCAGTCTTGCCATATGGATGCGAGTCATGGGCAATGACTACAACCCATAAAAGCCAGATCCAAACCTCAGAAATGAGGTATCTGAGGAAGGTGGTTGAAGTAACAAGAAGAGACATGGTCCGCAAACAGACGATACGTCAAGGCCTTAAATCCCACCACCTGCTGACCCAAGTAGAACAGTCCCAACTAAGATGGTTTGGCCATGTCTGCAGAATAGGAGAAGATCGGCTACCACAACAAGCATGGGAAACAAAGAGCCAGGGATCCAGACCCCCAGCACGACCCAGAGTCCGCTGGGAGGACAACATTAGACAATCTTTGAAGGACGGAGGACTAGAATGGAACCAGGCCAGGAGGAAGACAGCCGATAGGATAGTCTGGCGCTCTCTCTTCCAAACCTCTACACCTCACGGTAGAAGGAGAACGACTAAGTAAGTAAGTAAGTAATTTATATTAGTATTTGTCCATTTTATTTTCTCTTCTGTATTGTTCATTGATAACTATTGTCCTTTACACTTGGTTTTAATTTGTATTAGTATTTGTTCTGTTTTTTTTATACCTCGTTGTCTTTCCCTGTCCTATGAGTAGTTAAGAAGTTTTTGTTTTTTGTTTTTTTTAAATTGATTTGTTAGCTCCATTTGCTTAATTTCTATTTGGTTGAATGTCTTTTCTGATGTACTAACCTTAAATGTTTGCCTTTGTTTTATGTATATATCTTTAGTATTTATTGGGCATTTCCTGGGGCATCTATACTTAAAACCTCATCACCTGTCGTGTCTATATTGTGATTTCTATCATCATCATCAGTTGCCATCTCCACAACGAAGGTTGGCTGTAATGGATCTCCAACGTCTTCTGTCTCTTGTCTTGGTGGTACACTCTGATAGACTCTTTCCCGTCCATCTCTTGATGTTATCTTCCCACTTATAGCGCTGTCTTCCCCTTGCACGTTTGCCTTCAACTCTCCCTTCTGTTATGGTCTTCTGCAAGGTGTTATGCCTTTTTATGTGGCCAAAGTATTTTAGCTGCCGAACTTTGACCTCTCTCATTAGTTCTCTTTTCATACCTAGATTTTCTAGGACCTCCTTATTTGTTTTCATCTCTTTCCATGAGATACGCCCCATTCTTCTATATATCCACATTTCAAGAGCCTCAATTCTTTCTTCCAAATGCTTATTCATCGTCCATGTTTCTGCACCATACAGAAATGCAGAATATATATAACACTTTATGATTCTCAGTTTTAATTTATGAGATAACTGTTTGGATGTCAGTATATGTTTCATGTTGTTGAATGTAGCTTTGGCCATTCCTATTCTCTTCTTGATTTCTGTTTCACATCTGCCATCTTCTGTTATTATATGACCAAGATATACGTAGCTCTTGAATTGTTCCAGGATTTTCCCATTTACGCTTATCTTTAATGTGGGTTTATCGTCTGTTTTGCTAATTATCATAGTTTTAGTTTTCTCAATATTAATGTCGAGTCCATATTCATGACTTATACCGTTCACTTGCTTCACTAGTTCTTGTAACTCCTGTTCGCTTTCAGCTAACAACACGGTATCATCTGCATATCTAAGATTGTTTATTGATCTTCCACTGATGTTCAGTCCTGGTATTTCCTGTATCTGTTTGAAAATTTTTTCGGTGTATAAATTAAATAGGCAGGGGGACAGCACACAACCTTGTCTGACACCTCTTTTTATGTCTATGTTTGGTGAATAATTCCTTCCCGATCTTACTGTGGCAGTTTGCTCCCAATAAAGATTACTGAGTATTCTTATATCTTTTCCATCAATACCTATGTCTTTGAGGCATTCAATTATTTTCTCATGATGGATTCTGTCAAAAGCCTTCTTATAGTCAATGAAGCACACATACATACTTTTTTGGACCTCTGTATATTTTTCTGCTAATCTTCTTAGGCAAAATATTGCCTCTCTTGTTCCACTGTTCCGTCTAAAACCAAACTGTTCTTCTTGGATTTCGCTGTCTACTTTACTTTTTATTCTCTCCTGTATGATTTTGAGCAGTATCTTAATTGCATGACTCATCAGGCTGATTGTTCTGAAGTCTGAACATTCTGTTGCATTTGGTTTTTTTGGGCAATGTTATAAAAACTGATGTCTTTATGTCGTGTGGTAAATATCCTGTATTGTATATATCATTGCATATTTCTGTGATTGTATCTATACCAAAGCTCTCCAGAGCTTCTATCATTTCAATTTTTATGTTATCCACGCCTGCTGATCTTCCTTTTTGTATCATATGAATGGCATTCTCTACTTCTGATCTGAGAATGTTTGGGCCTTCATTAGAATCTGGTGATGGTTTTTTACCTCTGTTGTCCTCGAATAGTTCTTTCTCATCAAGTAATATTACACCATTTTTGTTCTTGATACAGCTTCCTCCTTGTGCAAACTGCGACCGATTTGATAATTTCTTTATTTCTTCATGCATATCTCTTGTCATGTGCTTTGCTTCCAAGTCTTCTATTTCCTTACATTTTGTTTCTATCCACCGTTCTTTTGCTTCTCTACACATAGTACGTATGTCATTGTCTATTGTTTTATATTCTGGAGTGTTTTTTGCTTTCTTTCTTTCTGCCATTTTATTCAAGATGTCATCTGTCATCCAAATTTGATTTTTCTTAGAATCCTTTTTAGGTAAATTTGCATTTGCTGATTGTATGCTTGTTTTTAAGCATTCCCATTTTGTGGTTGCTTTTTCTTCTGGGTTTTCTCTTCTATACTGCTCCATGCTTTCTGTCAATAACTGTTGGTATTTACTTTTGATGTCGATTAAATATTTCTGTTTTATATCTGGTTGTTTCAGCGCTGATATTTCTATCTGGGGTTCCTCCTGTCTTCTGTTTCCAGCTCTTTTCAGCTTTATATTTACTTTGATGACAACTGGATTGTGATCTGAATTTATGTCTATAGTAAGTTTTTAATTCAAGCCTTTGTTGTTCGTACTTTTTACAGTGGATCAGGTAATGGTCTATGTCATTCTCTTCATGGCATTCTTGGCAGTGTGGTTCTGTTAAGTAAGATTAGTAATATATTTTTGCTTGGTGACCACACTTAGGCTATTAGCAGTTAATCTACGCGGTAATATCTCTATCTGTGGTTAATCATTTAGTTGCACGGTTTTTTACTTATATTGAACACGAAATATTTAATACGTCACCGGGAGTTTATGACGTAATCCGTTCTGCACTAATTTATGCAAACGGCCAGTGTTGACACAGCTGGGTATTTTTTACCAGATCTGGGTTTTTTTGGCTTCTGTCTGGGTATCTGGGTATTTTTTTCCAACTCTGCATTAATCTGGGTATATTTGAACAACTATTATAGACCGAAAGGGAGGCATCAAAGAAGAGTTGGCCACTCGAAAAGCAGCGGCTGGGAGACTTTTTCAGGCCATAAATCGTGGATTCCTCAGCAAGAAAGAGGTTGGTAAGAAAACGAAGATGGCTGTATACCGCTCCACCTATGTCCCAGTCTTGACATATGGATGCGAGTCGTGGGCAATGACTACAACCCACAAAAGCCAGATCCAAACCTCAGAAATGAGGTATCTGAGGAAAGTGGTTGAAGTAACAAGAAGAGACATGGTCCGCAACCAGACGATCCGTCAAGGCCTAAAATCCCATCCGCTGCAGACCCAAATAGAACAGTCCCAACTAAGATGGTTTGGCCATGTCTGCAGAATGGGAGAAGATCGGCTACCACGACAAGCATGGGAAACAAAGAGCCAGGGATCCAGACCTCCAGAACGACCCAGAGTCCGCTGGGAGGACAACATTAGACAATCTTTGAAGGACCGAGGACTAGAATGGAACCAGGCCAGGAAGAAGACAGCCGATAGAATGGTCTGGTGCTCTCTCTTCCAAACCTCTACACCTCACGGTAGAAGGGGAACGACTAAGTAAGTAATATTTGAACAATTGGCATTTACAATGTATGTATATTCTGTGCACTGAGCATTATACATTATATTTATATTATATTTAAATGTAAAAAATTGTGTGCCAATTATTTTTTATTCCACTTAAATTTAATTCTTGTTTTTAACCACATCAAAGACGTTGTTTTTTACTCGTTTACATCAACTATCCATTTCCTGTTATTCTGTTAATGGCTGTCATCTACAATACTCAGTCTTTTTTGCGATGTGTTTTAAAGTATTATTTTTAAATTTTAGACTTAGGCAGATAAACAGAATATTGTTTGTTTGTAGTTGTTATTATAAGATTATAAAATGAGCGACGATGAAGGTAAGCTAGGTAGTTGTAGCAGCATGACGACGCACACGCCACGCGTAAAAAGTGAAGCCATGGTTTCCGCAGGCGTTTTGTGAGAAATGGCTAACAGACAGCGGAAATGAAGGATTGAATAAAGGCGGACTCTAGCAATCGCTAAGCTGCGATTTGTACGGTCTGTTCCTGTACATTAACTAATGTCAACAAAACAGCTTTATTGACACATAAAAGCACACAGAAGCACATGAAAAACATGAGAATCCAAAAGCAAAACTCTGAACATTAACAAGTTTTTCATCAAACCAAAAGAGCCTTGTCTCTAAGACAAAATAGTTAAAGCGGAGATACTGTTGTCGGCTTTCATGGCAGAACATACTACTCCGTTTTCGCAAGCTGATCATTTGATTGAATGTTGCAAGTAGATGTTCCAGACAGCACAATTGCTTAAAAAATGTCACTGAAGCGCAACAAGCTTGTGTGTGAAACAGTTTCTAATCGAATAATAGCCAAACAAGCAGTTGCCAAAGATGGAGTTTGTCATAAGTTTAATCCTAGTAAAAGCGAAGTTGAAGATGTGCGCGAATGACGTTGTCGGCAGAGATATGCAAAGATTTTGGAACTCCACAATCAATATTCCACGTTGTCAATTCATGCATATGATCTTGACGAAGGAGAAGTTGTCGACATGGATGCCGAGTCGCTGACAATTGACAATTTTCAATAGTAACAAGTTACAACTAACATTTTATATTTCATTTGAGAAACATTTTGTTAATATAACTACAGTAAGTATGTTACTGTTAAAATATCTCATTTTCATATATTGGGGTGTTGATAAAATAATTTTTATATAATTGTTATTTTTTGGTAATAAAAAATAAAATAAAAATGAAGAAATAAATAAAAATTGGTAGCGCACAGCTTATTTATGCTAAAGTTGCACTAAAAGACTGTGTAAGTATCGTCTATCCCGTGTACTTGAGACATAAAATAATCTGGGTATTTCTGGATATTTTTAAGAAGAAAATCTTGGTTTATCTCTAGAACTTGAGTGGCAACCTTGCAAACGGTTGTTTCTAGGCCTTTCGTCTATTGTAGTCGTCAATAAAGGACGAAGGTGCTAGCAGCAAAACAGAAGTCCTGGGAAGAATTTGGAGAAAAGCTAGAAAAGGATGCGCAAGAAAACCAGAAATTGTTCTATAAGACCCTAAAGAACATGAGGAAGGAAAAACAATGCCCTCTTAAATTTATAAAGGACAAGCAAGGCAAATTGCTTACTGCCCCGAAGGAAGTAATGGAAAGATGGAAAGAATATTTCTCAGAACTCCTTGATAGTGAGCAAGGTAGAGCATCAGAAATGATAACCACTAGCACAGAAGAGGAAACAAATGGTGATGAAGATGACATAAAGATGGAAGAACTGAAGGCAGCACTGGAGAAAATCAAGATGGGCAAAGCAGCAGGGCATGATGGTATAACACCAGAAATGGTTAAGTACATGGGAGCATCAGGCGACCTATTACTCCTAAGGGTCCTACAGGCAGCGTGGTGCAACAAGGCCATACCAAAGGATTGGGAGATTGCCATTATAACACCGATTTTCAAAAAGCAGCAAACTATAAGTCAGAAGATTTCAGAACCACCACTGGTGTAAGACAAGGCGATATCCTGTCACCTTATCTTTTCATACTCCTTATGGGACGATGTCATCAAGGCATGTAAGGAGAGAACAAGAAAGTATTCAGTGGGGAACTGGAAGATGAGACAGGTCTGTATTTCAGAGCTAGCATTTGCTGATGATGTTGTCCTGATTGCTAAATCAGAGACACATCTCCAATCCAACCTGCAAGTCTGGAAGGAAGAGCTGGAGAAGAGAGCGATGGTAGTAATCAGCTCTAAAACAAAATCCATGGTGATATCACGAGAAGAAAGAAAACATCAGATTAAGTTGGGAGAACAGGTCCTGGAGCAGGTCGACCACTTTAAATATCTCGGAGCTGTTATAGACCGAAAGGGGGGCATCAAAGAAGAGATGGCCACTCGAAAAGCAGCGGCTGGGAGACTTTATCAGGCCATAAATCGAGGATTCCTCAGCAAGAAAGAGGTTGGTAAGAAAACGAAGATGGCTGTATACCGCTCCACCTATGTCCCAGTCTTGACATATGGATGCGAGTCATGGGCAATGACTACAACCCACAAAAGCCAGATCCAAACCTCAGAAATGAGGTATCTGAGGAAGGTGGTTGAAGTAACAAGAAGAGACATGGTACGCAACCAGACGATACGTCAAGGCCTAAAATCCCACCCGCTGCAAACCCAAATAGAACAGTCCCAACTAAGATGGTTTGGCCATGTCTGCAGAATGGGAGAAGATCGGCTACCACGACAAGTATGGGAAACAAAGAGCCAGGGATCCAGACCTCCAGGACGACCCAGAGTCCGCTGGGAGGACAACATTAGACAATCTTTGAAGGACCGAGGACTAGAATGGAACCAGGCCAGGAAGAAGACAGCTGATAGAATAGTCTGGCGCCCTCTCTTCCAAATCTCTACACCTCACGGTAGAAGGGGAACGACTAAGTAAGTAATAAAGGACGTACTTTTCTAGCTCCTGAGATATTTGAGGAATTATATATTTTCTGTGGCTTAAAGTACTTCGAGGGCCGCCACAATGTATTGTTCAAGATTGAGAAGTGAGCGAGAAGATTCGTAACTATTTTGATTGAAGGAATTACACTGATATTCCTTAGTCTTCATATTCTGTCCCACATTACTTGGGTGGATTGTACGCCACCTTCAATACAGTGGTCAGATATGAACCGACCAGACAAGACTGAGAGAGGAGCTCGTATATCATGTATGTAACTATGCAATGCCATTTGAATGAACTTTATGCCTTCAAGATATAATACACATGTCAGTTATATGTGGACCCATCCACCTCATAAGTTGTTTTAGTCTATGAATGATCACTGCCATCTACACATCTACGACATTCATCATGCCCAGCACGATGCATTGTTGGACTTGTCATATTACCTATCTTCAGCACGATCTTATTTCATTTGAAGAAATTAACATCCGTAACAATGGATTATATGGTGGCCAGTGTGGGGATACGATATCAAGAACGTTTGTCAGTTATGAAATAAAAGGACAGTGATTGAACGAAATTTTTTCTGCAACATAAAATGACCTTGTCACCGTTGGCCCTCCTCTGTCATGTTAGATCGGATGTTGTATCCATGACTGTTCCATGGTCTATGCCTATTACTTCCTTCCTTTGTTATGACATTTTGCTAGCACGATTTTTTAATCTTCCTCCACCCTCCTACAGGTTCTACATTCATTCTCCAAGCCCGAGTCAGTTATCTGGCCAGGTTTGTGTTTTTCTTGTTTGGTAATATGTCGTTCAAGTGGCTACAGGCCTTCCGCCTGAAATGGAGATTCTTGACGTTTGCTAATTTTCCTTTCCTGATTTGTTCTTACCCTTTTAGGTTTAGTGATAAGCAAATAATCACATAATGGTTTTAAATGATCCAACTGTAACGTTCCAAAAACACAGCAATGCAGTAACATTCAACCAGAAGTGTTATTTGAACGTCATTCGACAAGCACTGGTATTCACACAATGACATGGTTTACTTATGCTTAAACAAATTAGTGAGTATATCCAAAAGGAAAATATATCAAACTGAAGAAAAAAAACTGGTCTTGATAATCTCAAAGACCAAATTCACCTAACACTGCAAACTGCCTAACAAAAAGTTCTTTCTTTCTGATCTGATCATCCTTTCTCGCACATCTCTCCTTTTTATATACAGCTCCTTCTTTTCCCGCAATTTTTCACACGACTCTCTCTTTTTTTTCCCACACGTGACAATTTTCTTCACACGTCTCTCTCATTCATTCATTACCCTCCACTCCCAAAGGAGCATAGGCCTTCAACAAACACATGCCAAGTCCTCCTGTCACGTGCCATCATCTCAAGTTCTTTCCACGTTCTCCACATCATTTTCACCTCTGTTTCCAGCTCTCTTCTCCATGTGTTTCTTGGTCTACCTCTGCTTCTCTTGTCCTGGAGATTCCAGAACAAGGACTGCCTTGTAACGCTATTAACAGGTTTCCTCAGTGTGTGTCCTATCCATCGCCATCGTCTTCTTCTCATCTCTTGTTCCACTGGCACTTGTCTAGTTCTTGTCATCAGTTCCACGTTTGTAACATTATCATACCATTTTAATCCCTCTATTCTACTTCTTCTTCTTCTTTGATCCTTAGTCGCCGGCCGTCAAAGCAGTCAGTGGCCATTACGCCTGGCGGCGTCTTGTAGGGCAACACCAAATTGATTCCACTTTGCTCGGTCGGCGGCCATCCTTCGTACAGTGCCCCAACCCCGGTTCACCCCCCGCATCCCAGCCTTCACAGCCCTCCGCCAAGCTGTCTCCGGTCGGCCTCTCTTTCGCCCTCCCTCAGGGGTCCATAGCATAGCTGTTCTTGTGACGGCATCGGGGTCGCCCCTGAGGACATGGCCAACCCCAGCGTCCGCCAGCTATGATGGTGTGCATGTCCTCTTGCTTGCTCCGACCAAGCAGATCTTGGCCGGTGATGGCACCCGGCCAAAAGATTCGGAGAATTCTTTTCAGGCACGTTGTGTGAAAAGAGGATAACCCCGACATCTCCCTCTCTGCAATTCTCCAGCTCTCCGCGCAACAGAGAAGCACAGAAAGCACACAGCTCCGATATAACCCCAACTCTGTGCACGTGCTGTACCGAGAGGACCTCCAGATGTTGTCCCGACCAAAAAAAGGCCGCTCTTGCTCCGTTCACTCTGCTGTTGATGTCTCCGCCCGCCCCGCCGCCCGGTGTCACCACGCATCTCAGGCATCTGTCTGCCCCAGCCTCCGATTCCCCACCGACATGGGCCCAGGGCTGCTCACACTGAGCGCCATGACCCCTGTCTTCTCCAGGCCGACGCCCAAGCCCACCCACTGGCCATACCTATCAAGTCCATCCGTCTCTTCCTGGATGTGTTGATGCGAATGTGCCAGCAGTGCAACGCCATCTGCACACTCCAGATCCCCCAATGTAGAAAACGTAGTCCATCCCATTCCTCTCGGACTGCCCTCCACCGCCCGGCGCATCACCCAGTCCATGACTGTTAAAAATAGAGTGGTTAACAAGGGGCATTCCCGCCGCACTCCCGTCTTCACTTCAAAGGTTAAGTTGCTCTGCCCAATGCTACACGTAAAGTTGGCATAAAGGCTTTTTATGATTGACACTATCCAGCTTGGAATTCCATAAGCCCTCAGTATTTTCCATAAACTGTCGCTATGTATACTGTCAAAAGCCTTTTCAAAATCAACGAAATTAATGTACAGCTGTCTCTGCCATTCTGAGCACTGCTCTATAATGCTCCTGAGGGTAAATATATGATCTACACATCTTCTGTTATTTCTAAATCCTGCTTGTTCTTTCCTCAGTTTGAGGTCTACTGCTTTTGAGATTCTCTGTATAATTATCCTGCCTAGTATTTTGCTGGGAACTGAGAGAAGAGTTATTCCTCTCCAATTATTGCAGTCTGCAAGATCTCCCCTCTTGGGCAATCTGACAATTATTCCCTTTCTCCACTCTGTTGGTGTTGTCCCAGTTTTCCAGACTTGTGCAAATAGTGGTTCCAACAGTTCTGCTGCTAGCACTGGGTCTGTCCTAAATAGCTCTGCATTTAAGTTATGACCAGGAGCTCCTCCATTCCCCAATCCTTTGATTGCTGTGATTTCTTCTTTTCGTGGGATGTCTGTATTAACATCTAGATCATTTTCAGCCTCAGGAACATTAAATTGTGTCTCTGGTGGTTCCATATTCAGAGTTTCTCTGAAATGCTCTGCCCATCTTGTTTCCTGTCCCTCTACTGTCGTGATGAGATTTCCGTGCTTATCTCTTACTAATGTAATATTGTTTGCACCTCGTTTTCCACTGATGATTTTAGTTATTTTGTATACTGTGCTTTGTTCATTTCTCAGTGCTGCCTCTTCTGTCTGTCTTGCAAGGTCATCCAGAAATGTCCTTTTGTTAGCACAGGTTTGACGTTTAACTTCCTTGTCCAGCTGACTGTACTGTTCACTATATATTGCCTTTAACCTGGGAGACTTAGCTTCTGTTTTCTTTCTTTTCACTTCTTTTCTTTTCGCTATGGTTTTTAGCGTATCTGGTGTTATCCAGTCTTGGCTCTTTCTTTCCTGGAATCCCAAGCATGACTTGCTGCTTTCCTTGTATATTGTTGAGATTGTGTTGAATCTCTGGTCAACATCATCTTTCCTGACTTTTGATAATCTCATATCTTCTCTTTACGTCGACCACGAAAACTTTTCTGGTGAGGGGATCCTTCAGTTTCGTGATGTTGTATCTTTTCTGTTTGACTGCAACTGGTCCAGCAGCTCTGAGTTTCACCCTCAGTCCCGCCATCACCAGGTGATGATCACCCCACACATCCGCGCCCCTCCCCACCCTCACGTCCTGCAGCGCATGTCTCCATCCGCCATCGATCACTATGCGATCTATCTGGTTTCTGTCTCGTCCGTTTGGTGATTCCCATGTTAACTTGTGCACTTCCTTGTGTGGAAAAAATGCTCTTCTAATGATTAGGTTGTTAATACTGCAGAAGCTTATTAATTTGTCCCCATTCTCATTTGCTGTTCCACTGCCGCATTTCCCCATTACTGTTTCGTTATAATTATTGTGTGCTCCCACTTTCGCAAGCACCCATTTATGAAAGTCTGTAGCTTTTTGGTTATTGTCTTTGTTGTTCTCCATGTCTCAGAGCCATAACATAGGACTGACTTCACATTTGAGTTGAAGATTTTTATTTTCGTGTTGGATCCGATTTCTCTTGATCTCCATATATTTCCCAATGCAATGAAAGCTCCTCTTGCTTTTTGTATTCTTATTTTCATATCACTGTCTGTCCCTCCAACTTTGTCTATATTGCTGCCAAGATATGTGTACGATTCTACATCTTGTATTGGTGCTTCTTCAAGTTCAACCCTGTTATCATTAGCTGCATTTATTCTCATTATCTTTGTCTTTTCCCTGTGTATTTTCAGACCCAATTGCTGTGACCTCTCATCCAGTGTTTTCAATTTGTCGTGCATCTGATTACGATTATGGGACAGAAAAACCAAGTCATCAGCAAAATCCAGATCATCCAACTGCTTAGTCAGAATCCACTGGATTCCATTTCTGTTGTGTGTTGTCGATGTTCTCATAACCCAGTCTATTGCTAGTAAAAAAAGAAATTGAGGCAAGAGGCATCCCTGTCGCACTCCTGTTCTTATCCCAAACGGCTCTGTACGCTGTCCTTCATGAAGAACTCTGCATGTCATGTCTTCATATGTAATCTTTATTAAATTAATGATCTTCATGGGAACTCCGTAATGCCTCATCAATTTCCAAAGTGATTCTCTGTTCACACTGTCAAATGCCTTTTCGTAGTCAACAAATCCGATGTATAGTGGTGAATTCCATTCCAGAATTTGTTCAACTATTATTCTCAAAGTGGCTATCTGGTCTGTACAGGATCTGTTTGGTCGAAAACCTGATTGTTCATCTCTTAGTTTCTTGTCTATGGACTCTTTTAATCTCTCGAGGATAATCCTGTTTAATACTTTTCCTGGCACTGATAGTAACATTATTCCTCTATAATTTGTGCACTCTTGTAAATTTCCCTTCTTAGGCAACTTAACCAGATATCCTTCCTTCCATTCTGCTGGTATCTCTTCCTTTTCCCAGACTTTACCAAGTAAATTATATAACATCTCTGTAGCCGTGTCGTTATCTGCTTTGATGGCTTCTGCTGGAATACCATCAGGTCCAGACGCTTTTCCATCTCTTAGAAGCTTTATGGCTTTCTTTATTTCTTCCTTCGTTGGTCTTTCACCGTTAATTTGTAGCTCTTCTTCTGCTGGCTGGATGTCTGGGGGGTTTTGTGGAGCTGGTCTATTGAGAAGGTCCTCAAAATATTCTGTCCACCTCTTCATTTGCTCTTGTATATTGCTGAGCAGTTTTTCATTCTTGTCTTTTATGAGGCAACTTGTTTGCTTGTATTTCCCTGTTAGCTTCTTTGTGCGGTTATACAGTTCTCTCATATTTTCTTTGGCTGCAGCATCTTCTGCCTCTCTTGCCAACTCCTCAATATACTTCCTCTTGTCTCTTTTGATACTTCTTTTTACTTCTTTGTTTGCTTCTGTGTACACTTCTTGAGCCGTGGCTTTGGAACTTCTGGTTTTTCCCCTTTTTTTTCGTACGCCCGCTAATACTCGAGGCGAAATCTCAGGTTATTATTAATGTTTAACCTGACATTGATTTTACGTGAGTATCCCTTTTTTTCTTGTACAGAGACAGGTGTCCCTCGCCATTCAGGCAGATACTCGCCGATTTCGGAGGTACCCAGTAGAGCTGGGTCGGCTCAGGAGCCGCCAATCCCTGGTCGACGACACTCCTTCAAATGTCCTCGCCAGGTCTCGAGTTAATCCAGTCCAAATCCCGGTAGACGAAAAATCCTCAAATGCCGTCGCCCGGGTTTGATCCTGGATCACCCGGTCGCCAGAGCGGTGTGGTAACCACTACGCTAGCGTGGCTCCCTGCTTGTGTTTAAATCTGCTTTCTTGTTTTTTTCTGTCTTTTATCTTATTGATGGTTTCTGTTGTTATCCATGCTTTTTGTTGTCGTTCCCTTTTCCCCAGTATTTCTTCACATGTCTCATTCCATACCGTTTTGATTTTCTGCCAGTAGTTTTCTGTATTCTTTACATCTTCCAGCTGTTGGAGCACATGGAATTTGTTGGATATTGTGACCGCAAATTTGTCTCTTGTTTCTTGATTTCTAAGATGTCCTACATTAAATTGTTGTCTATAATTTTGCATTGTTGCATATCTCCTCAGTTTAATTTTTACTTTGGCTATCAGAAGGTGGTGATCTGTTGCCACATCTGCTCCTCATTTTACACACGTCTCTCTGTTTTCGACATTTTGCACACTTCTTTCTGTTATTTCGACTTTTGTCACAACTCTCTTTTCCATCTAAACAATGGAAAAAAAACCCAAATTAACAACTCTCACTTCACAAAAATCCCACGCAAAACACGCATTCAATATTATTTTCTGGGACTGCATTGTCATGCCCTCTCAGAGCCCTGACTGCTACTGAACTTTTAATGATACTGCATTTTGTGCGAAAACGCTGTATCTGCTTTTAACGTCTGTCATTATTATTCAATGTAGTATTATAGCACGTATAAATGCTAGTGTATGCCAGGCGGTCACACAAGATCAAACTGACAAAAAGTCATCACAAGCGACAAAGTTATACGATATGACACAAGTGCCGTACCAGAAGAGTACAGTTTCGACATTCAGAACAAATTTGACGTTCTTATGGCAGTACATGAGAAAATGACACCAGATAAACTTGCCAATAACATCAGAGATGCTTACATTACAACTGCACAAAGGTTAATTTCTAAAAGAAGTGTAAATAGACGAGAATACTTCTCAGACGAAACACTGAAGTTGGTGGTAGAAAGAAGAATAATTAAAGTTAAAAAAAAGACACAGAAAAGCAGGAATTATACAAGGAATACACACAGCAGATTAAACAACGAGTCAGACAAAACAAACAACAATATGTAAACGATACCTGCAAGAAAATAGAGGAAATATTGAGTAAGAATATGTTTTCCGAAGTAAGAACATTGAAGAACAGCAACTTTAAACCATTACTTCGAGCAATAAACGACAAGGGCGACACTCTAACAGAACATAAAGATATCCTGAACAGATGGAAGGAGTACTGTCAAAAAATGTACAAGAAAATAAACAAAGCTGCAAATAACAACAATATGAATGCAGCGGAACGTGAACCAGAACCTACCACAGATGAAGTCCGGAACGCAATCAAACACCTGAAAAGCGGAAAATCTCCTGGTTGTGACGAAATAACAGCTGAAATGATACAGGAAGGATGAGAAGGCAGCGCTCGTATATACCATGCATTATACTGTAAGATCTGGCAAAGCGGAATTTGGCCCAAGGAATGGAAAATATCAATTTACACACCCTTGCCATAAAAGGGTAACCTGAAACAATGTACAAACTACAAAACTATAGCTCTTATAAGCCCTGCCAGCAAAATACTATTACATAACATAATGAAAAGAATGCAACAAAAGCTAGAAACAAAAATTCACAAAGTATAGGCGAGTTTTCGACCATTCAGAGGCACCAGAAACCATTTATTCAATATGAGGAACATCATGGAAAAGTGTAGAGAATTCAACGTTGACCTATATGCGTGTTTTATTGATTTCACCAAAGCTTTCGACTGTGAACAACATCAGCATTTATGGACTATTATGGAAAATATGGGATTTCCAAACCATCTTATACAACTCATCGCACTGCTGTACCAAGAACAACAGGCAGCCTAAGAACAGAGGGAGAAACATCAGAATTGTTTAAAGTACAGAAAGGAGTAATACATGGCTGTACCCTTTCCCCTTACCTGTTTAACATTTATGCCGAGAATATCACGAGAAACGTAAGAGATGACCAAGAACACACCGAGTTTGACTCATTTAACATCGGCGGGTACGAGATCCCGAAAATCAGAAATGCTGACGACACAGTCCTCCTATCGACCAACTCAGAAGGACTTGAGCAATTAATTCTGTTCACCAAAAAACACAGCGAGTCCCAGAATCTATACCTAAACGCCAAGAAGACCAAAGTATTGACAACAGACAAAGTAAAGATCAAACCGGAAATTGAAATTGATAAGAACTGGAACACATAAAAAAAAAAAAACAAAGATAATGTCTTCAGACAAAACAAGATGCCAACCAAAAATTACCATCAATAATGAGGAAATTGAAAATGTTACAAACTTTGAATATCTTGGCTCCATAATTAACAATAGTGGAGACTGCTCAAAAGAGATCAGAAGGAGACTGGCAATAGCAACGCAGAGGTTAAATAAAATGATGAAGAACCTATGGCATAACACCAGCAAATTAATAAAAGTAAAACTTCTGAGAACGTGCATCTTACCGGTAGCAACATATGGATGTGAATCATGGACCATTTCACAAACATTAAAGAAAAAAAATCGAATCTTTCGAAGCAAAGTGTTACAGAAAAATTCTTGAATATCTTGGACCAAGAAGAAGAAAAATATAGACATCCTACACGACCTGAACATCGAGGAAAACTGGCTCATAAACAATATCATGTCCCGGAAACTGAAGTATTTTGGCCACATTAAACGTCATAGTGGCTTGGAGAGAGCAGCGATGGAGGGTATGGTACCTGGAAGGCGAGGCAGGGGCCGACCAAGACGACGGTGGACACAGGACATTGAAGACACCTTGAACATGACAATGGAGAGAGGCAGGAGGGCTGGCTAGAGATCAGTAAATTAATATGAAACAAATATAAAGGTATGTTATCAGGCACTCGCAGGAAATAAAGAAGTAGAACACCAGACAACAGAAAAACAACAGACATGAGTGGCTTACCCAGGAATTGAACACTGGACCTTCCGTGCAACAACCCCACCTAGCCATGCAAGCGAATCACACTATCCGCTCTGCCATCTACGCATCATCAAAAAATGATGTTTCAATGGCAGGTCAATAGTGCGAACCACAATACACGACACCAGAAGTCCTCCATGGGCAGTTCAGCCTATTAATGACGCAATCACTTCTGTTGTATTTCTATCAAGCAGTATAGGCCGAATCCAACAAGACCCTTAGGACCTTAATACTGTGTCCAGTAAATGATAGTAGACTAGAACAGTGAGAACAGGATAGTGGGTAGGTTTGGTATTGTACAAACATTTATTACTGGCTAGAGATCGAGCGTCTTTCAGGCGGGCTGTGATGAGAGCGACCTTATGCAAAGGACATGCTACATGATGAAGAACTGGAAGGTGTTAGTGAATTCGAATACTTATGATCAATCATCAACAGCTCTGTCGACTGTGTAAAGAAATTGAAAGAAGACTTGCAATTGCCTCACATAAACTAATATAGATGAAAAACCTATGGCAAGGCACAATGCAAAGAAACAAAGTTACAACTGATCAAAGCATGTATATTCCCAGTAGCAACATAAGGCTGCGAGGCATGGTCATTCAATAAAACAGTTGCAAAAAAGAAATTGGAAATGAAATTACACAGAAAGAGGTTGAGAATACCCTGGACAGAAAAAAAAACCCAGCGGAGAACTACTGCACTCACTAAATGTAGAGGAAAATTGGCTCATAAATACCATCGCAATAAGGAAGCTTAAATTGTTCGGTCATATAAAAAGACATAATAGTCTAAACAAATTAGTAATGGAAGGCATTGCCCCTGGAAAAGGGGGAAGGGGGTGACCTAGACTATGGTGGATCCAGAACATCACAGAGAGTCTGAACATGTCTTTGGAGGATGTAGGTCGACTTTCCCAAAATCGTGATGCATTCAGAGCACTGTAATGGAGACAACGTTCGGGAGAGAATACGTCACATGACAATGATGAGTTTCAAAGTTACTATTGGCTTTACATACTAAATAACTTAACAGTATGGCAGAGCAAGCATCATAAATTATCATGTTGCTTAAATGTTCATAGAACAAATGAAGTAGCAAAGTGAAGACCATAGAAAAATATTAGCTCTCCGGTTGCAAAGGCAAACAACTAGCAGCATTTCAGTTTGTGCATTGGCACATTCCACACCAATCAAAGAACACACTCCTGCATTCCCCGAATTTAAGGTAGTATAAGATAATTTATCTTAAGCAACTAAATCATCATTGTGATGCTCACCAGCAAATTGATTTCCTGATCAAAGTGCCCTATTTCCATTCTAGGATAGGCACGTCTTTATATCAGCTAACGCAGAAGAAATGTGAAACAGAAGATCTATTTAAATTTACAAATACAGAACTGACATCCAAGCTGACAATGTTTCCGTCACTCAATACATCATTGCTCGACTTAAATTTCGACAATCAAGGAAGAAACCAGATTAGTCATATGCACACTGGATTGCTGAACTTCATGGTCTATCGATTGACTGAAGATTTGTGTGCCCAGAGGACAGTTGTGGGCAGTCACTTTATTTTGAAATGTTTTATTAACTTTACTTTATTTTTTAATTTTTTTCTTTTCTTTCCTTTTCTTTTAAACATTTTTTGTTTATGTTTAATTTTAATTTTTTTTAAAAAATTTGTATTGTATTTTTTTTTTTTGGTTGAAAAGGGGATGTAAAACACAAACTGAATCAGTAAATTAATATGAAACAAACATAAAGGTATGTTTTCAGGCACTCGTAAGAAATAAAGAAGTAGAACACTAGACAACAGAAAAACAACAGACATGAGTGGCTTACCCAGGATTTGAACACTGGACCTTCCATGCGACAACCCCGTCTAGCTATGCAAGCGAATCACACTATCCTCTCTGCCATCTACGCATCACCAATAAAATGATGCTTTGATGACAGGTCAGTTGTCTGTTGTTTTTCTGTTGTCTAGTGTTCTACTTCTTTATTTCGTATGAGTGCCTGAAAACATACCTTTATGTTTGTTTCATATTAATTTACCGTTTACAGGCCTCGAGTTTCCCTTCCTTATATGTTACAAATTGAATCACACAATTTTGGTTTCGATTTCCCATATTTGGACTGAGTGGAAGTCTGAGGAATATACTATATTTGGATATCAGAGATCCGATTTTATAATCTTGAATTTGTTACACTATATGTCTTAATTATAACGCATCAAGGGTTGAACGGTATATTTTGTTTAAAAAAAAAAAAAAAATCAACATTCATTTTTAAGGCACTGTGTTTTACTAAAAAAAAAAAGAAAGGTGGCAACACTGGCAACTACGATCCTTTGTGCAAGGCTGCAAGAATCCTTGGATAAGTTATAAAAATTGTCATTATTTATTAACAGATACGAGGAATATATATCGTTGACATCCTCAAGTACTGTGTTCACTGGCGTAGGTGAGCATGACGTTGACAATTTATTTCACTCGATGCAGTTAATCAATTTCGTGGTTAAAAGACAGTATTTCAGGAGACCGCCATGTTGAATTTGTAATTTTATTTTCAAAGCGACCTCAGTGTTTGTCGGGCGTTATTATTTGTTTGTAAACCTCGAAACAGTGATGGCGATAGGTTCACTCTTTCTATCCCATGCAATTGTGTATCTTTTATTTGACCCATTTGCAAACATAGATATCCTACGGTTTTAAGAAATTTTAAATCGTTGTTTCTTCTCTTTTTTGAAATCTGGTAGGCCTAGGCTAATTTATTCTCATATTAAACCAGTAGGCTGAACACTGCTCAGTATCCCCATCAGATTAATCACATTCATGAATATTCTAACATGAAGTCTCAGCAAAGTCGTCATCTGAATCACTAAGACTAACAGAAAAACTAGTCACTATAATTCTCTTCTGTTCACTGAAAAATAAGCAGCCATTCTTGATCAGCTTAAAGCTAGTGTTAAGACAAGGAATCTATTGCCATTGCTCATAAACAAATGATTAGCAGCACTAGTAACGGATATAAAGAAGTATAAAAATAAAATTTCAGCTTCATAATTTTTTTTCCCCAATTCCAAAATGTTCACACACTTGTGCCAATGTATTGAAATGATTTAAACCAGCTCATTGCCAAGTAGGCCTATTTTTACATTTTCAGTTAAAGTTCAGACATATATCACCCTTGTGCAAGATTTAGCTTGCAGATACATGTAAATGGCAAAGTGGTGTGTAATACTACTTGTGAGTTAGAGTGAGTTAAAGCTGTTTGACAAAACTTGAAACTGACTTGTGATAAGGTTAAGACTAACTATAATGTAAGTACCAATAGCAAGTCTGGGCAACATAAGAGATGCAGTCTCCTTATCCAGACCTATTTTTTTTTTAAATGAATGAATAAAAATATTCAGTTTAACCTCAGTTGTATTTACGATACAGGCCCTATTGTGCCCCTAAGTCCAGATAATTTCTTCAGTTGTCAAAACCTGATGTGACTTTCCTTTTCCTGTCCAATAGCTGTAAATAATGTCAATTTAAATTTCTAAATTTTGTGTGTGTTTGCATGTGTGTGTTTTTCCATTTCCTAAAAGTTGTCTGCTCTTACCTGTCACAGTGTAACAACAAACAAAAAATAAAAATGGACAGGAAGGAAGTAGAGTAATAAGAAGCTTGAAGTGTTTGAACTGATTGTTGTATGTGATTTTAATTTGTCATCAACAACATGTAGCACTTGTACCTCACAAGATCTTCATTTTCCCCTGCCATGCCTCACTAATCATTATATATTTGTTTTTGTTCTTGCTATAATAATTTATTAGTTGATTAATTTCCAGCTCTACTTTTCCATGACCTCAAGCACTGCACTCCCTATCAAAGCTGTTGATGACTTGCTGATATTTCCATGTTCTAACATTACTTATTCCACTCTTTCTCTTTGAAAATATTTTTAACTGTGATCACCTGCCCTATTGTTCTCTCTACCATTCATGATATCCCTCTTAATTCATACTGCGTTTATGCCATCTATGTTCCCATGCAGGAGGTGTCTATACAGCATATAGGCTTTTTGTCTGGGCCATCATATCTTGACCTAATCAGTACTGATCCAAGCGTGTACTTCATAGTCACAGTGGGTTTATCTCATGCACAGCCCATGATGATAAGCATCCCTTCATTTTGATTGTGTTCCTAGCCACTTACATTGTAATATTGATAGCATGAGTATTCCCAGCTCATATTCGATTACTGATATGACTAGCTAATGACATACCTGTCAACCTCCTGAGACAAAAACCTGTACGCCGGACTAAAAAAAAAACCTTACAAATGCCCAAAACTTCTTACACAAAAAAATTATTAATAAATTATACACAATACAATTTTAAAATGAGAAATGACATATACATATCTATTAGCATTTGAATTAGTGTGATATAAAACATGTTAATAGTCCCATGCTGTTCTTTACATATAAAAAACCTGGTGATCGTGAGGTACTATTCTTTAGATGCACAGTGTTTTGTATTATAATCATCACATGCACTTTTAGCACTTTGCAGAATTGCATTTGTGGGCTTAAAGTTTGCACAGCATGTATCAATGTTAATCTTACACTGTAAAAAAGAAGTGAGTGTGTCTGCATTCATGGACCTCCTGCAGTCTTTGTGGATTTTTTTCATCATTGAAAATGATCTTCCACAGTCAGCATTGCTGTGAGGGAGTATCAGCAGTCGCTGAATGATGACTTTCAAATTAGGGAAGCGGATGGCACCAGTACTAGTTTTCTGGTCAACAACTTCCAGCCAAAAGCTACAGAAGCTCTTTTTCTGACCACTATCTGTCAGTAGAGGCACACACACATCAGACAACATACAGTAGTCATCAAACTCATCTTTCCATGCTTCCTGATCAAGATCTGGGGCAAAAGTGTCTGCCAATCTGCAGATGTTTGGATACCTGAGATTATCTTTACTGCTTGGATCTAGCACTTTTAAGTCCTTTAGAACCTGGTTGCCAAAGGGAAATTTATCAGTAGTTTTTTTAATCACTGATGTGTAAAAATTTCTGATATCCTCAAAAAATGAACTCTTTACTCCACTATCAAGCTCCATTTCTTCCATAAATGCTCTGTTTGAGAGGCCAATTGCCAGTATGCTTTCATCATGCCGCTCCCCACGATCACTAAATTTGATATGCCTTAAGTCAACAACCTGTTTAACATACTTCATCTCCACAAATGGATTCATGCAGGATTCACTGCTAGCCCTTGAAAGTTGGTCCAGAAAGTGGTTGCTCAAAATAAATGAACAAAAAACTACACACACTATTTTTACCTTGTCAAATAAACCACAGCAAGCAAAGCTACAACTAAACGGGCAGGCAGTACGAGAAGATGAAACACCAACATACTTAGGAATCACACTAGACCGCCGAATGACGTGAAAATCACAGATAAACAAAATACAGCTAAGGGCAAAACTTCGCATGGCCATCATGAAAAAGTTAGCTGGTACCACATGGAGTGCTGATGAGAATATCCTCAAAAAGCTGTACACAGGCAGAGTCAGACCTGCTATGGAATACGGCATCACAGCTTGGTCAACGGCAGCAAAGTCAAATTTTGACAGAGTAAACAGACTCCAAAACCAAGCAGCACGTATTATAACAGGGGCCTTAAAGTCCACACAAATCAATCATCTGGAAAGCATTATAGGGCTACAGTCAATGGAGGATAGACGTGACAGCAGAGTCCTAAAACAAGCTGAAAAATTTAAGAGACTCGAAGGACACCCCATGTACCAAAGAATGAATAGGCTAGGAAGAGGCAGGCTCAAGCAAACTAACTTTGTAGCCCAAGCAAAAGAAAAAATTAGCAAAAATACCATGCTAGCAAGCTCAGTTGCAAAGAAAATCCAACAAGCTCAACTATCCCACTGTGGAAAATAAGATGCTTTCCTGAGTTAAAATCTGATATTCCAGGCATTGAAAGTAAGGGAACACAGACAGAAACACAAAGAAAGTGTATAGCAACCAAGTATATTGAACAAAAATTTCCAGCAAAGCTTTGGACACATGCATATACTGATGGTTCAGCAAAAAATGCAGTTGAAAATGGGGGTGCCGGCATCCTCATAAAATTAAAGAATAGAATCCACTCTATGGCAATTGCCACTGGCAAATACTGCAATAACTTCAGTGCTGAAGCAGAAGCCCTGAAACAGGCAGCTGAAACTCTTATTGAATGCAAAGCACAGGCAGAAAAACAGATAGTAATCTTTACAGATGCCCTCTCAGTAATATCAGCGCTGAAGAGCCACCAAACTAAAGGATTGAAAGATCTGATAATCTCCCTTGAAAGACTGGCCAAATGTTTCAACAAGTGCACTATCCAGTGGATACCAGCCCATTGCAACATACCAGGAAATGAGGAGGCAGACAAACTTGCTAAGGAAGGAGGTGCCTTACAACAAAATAATATAGAGACAACTTATGCAATGGCAAAGACTACTATAAGGGCTACATTCAAGTCCAAATGGGAAAGAGAGCACCCGGGCCATTTGAAAAATGATGCATATCATCAACTATCCAGGAAAGAACAGGTCATCATTTTTCGGCTACGCACTGGACACAACAGATTGAGATACCATCTATACTACAAATACAAGATTGGTGCAACAGATCTCTGCGCCTGCGGTACCAGCCCGATGATGGTCGAACACCTCCTGCAGTATTGCCCAACCTACAGTAATGAACAGAGTAGCATATGGCAACAACCCACTTCTGTCAACGAAAAACTGTTTGGGGATGTCGGGAACCTTGGGTTGACTACTGCCTTTATTAGAGTCATAAATGTGGAAGTCTGAAGGCGAACGAGGAAGAAGAATCTCCACAAAACTAAAAATTCCCAGATGTTTATATTATATGAAACTTAGATTCTAGCTATCTAATGGAAAAAGTTACATTTTTCAAAGATGATCTTACATAAATTTAGTATACATTTGAAAATCTCTGAATCACTCAAATAAATTAGTATGCCACAAACTGTCTAAAATGCCACCACAGACATACAAGGGCGTTTGTTGCTGTCATTTTCGACGGAGTCATCTGTCAAGTTATTTGCTTATGTTTGTATCATAAGTATAATTGTGTCTTTACCTGCGATGTCAGGTTGATTAGGGGTTGTCTTCCCTTGTTTATTCATTCATTGTGTTTGACCTTTAGGGTCAGAGGTTGACAGTTCGGCGTGGGCCTATGGGAAGGTTTTTTTAAGCGGGAGTGAGATATACTTCCGGGAAGCCGGGAGGTCCTGTTTTTCTGAAGGGACCAAGAGTCCATTGTTTTTTCGGGAGAATCTTCGAAGTAACTGCTATGGCAGTTTTCCCCAGTGAATCTCTGTGCGTCGGGATGACGACAGAATTCCTTGTGTAGTTCTGAGGATTCATTTACCAGGTAATACCGACCTTTATGCATTATTACGCTTTTCGGTGGCAGAACATGTAAAGGATTACCTAGGGTGAACAGCAGTTCACGGATCCGCCATTTCAGAACTTATATATTTGTGCTCGAGGTAGCCATCCAAGACTGTTAGTCTTATATTGTCCAGAAATCCAGTGACGAAGATATATTGTGGGAGCCGCAGATTGGCGGAACTTCTATCTACAATAAGTATTACTGCAGGGTTGGTGATAACCTATTTAACAGAAGTACACGGCCGACGTTAGGACGAGGCCTGTGCTTCCGGCTATTATACTACAGCCTGATATGTGCAATTGGCAGGGAGTGCCAAGTTGCACCTGTGTGTCAAGGTAACTAAGGCATCTGACGCGTTTAGTCAGAGACGCCAAGGGCGACGCTACGAACTGTCATTATTGAAGAACTTTGCTATTGACCATGCACGTCTATTCTGATGTTTACCTTTTTGAATGCCAAATGTATACCTATCGATGTCAGGTCAGCATGACCTTGTTACACTGACTGTTCCTGTTGATATTATGTGTGTTCCCGTCAATAAATGTCTTGAAACATGCCTGCAGTGTCAAAGCATCCTTGATTACTGCATGTGAGAGTATGGGTTGCAGGATCTACATCTATACGAGCCTAAACACATTCGCGTCTTCATTCGCACCCACACTCAACTCATCATACGCTCGCACTACACATCTAACAACATGTAAACTGTCTTGGGCCAGTGATCACCTCAACAAGAAAAAAAATACAGTTACATTTCTGGTGGACCAGTTACGTGGGCTCTTATGATACATTTCTTGTCGCCAATGTGGCCTAGAAACTTACATTTCTGATGGACCAGATCTGTGGGTTTAAAAAGAACAGAGCGAGCATTTGACATTATTGTTGACATTTATGGATCCAGAAATTTACATTCCTGGTTGGCTGTTACATGTATGATGTCTCCAGTTTTGTCGAGAAAGTTACAAGAAGGACAAGTACACATTACACTTCTGATCTGTGGGTCTAAGCTACACACGGGACAGCCGTAACACACAGTGCTAATTCTACATTTGCAAGTTTTGGCTACAACAGGACAGATATAGGTCATCAACGGTTGACACAAATAAACAGTACGAGCATTTATATTATAATGCTACATAAAGCATAACAAGACAAGTACTGAAGTGAACTACTAGGCATTTGCTACGTGGACCATAACTGCATAGAAGGCGGGTTCCTATTGTAAACAGTACTGCGGGTTGTTACACGTTTCATTCAACAACAGACTTTTCTAGGTCAGAGTATTCAAGCTACATTGTTGGAGGTCAAGTGTCTGTAAACAGTACGTGAAATTGTAAACATTCAATGTGCAAGCCCTAATTTGAGAAGGTCATAGTAACTTTGGTTCGTGAATACCACTTTATGTTACAGTGGATTTGACGTTCAGTGCGCGTTTGACATTTCGTTTCTGTGTTCGCAAGGAGCAAGAAATTTATTTTAGTTTCAGCTGTGACTGAACTTGTTCTGCAACACATTGAAATTGATTGCTATATATATTTATGTCACTTCTACTGTTTTGTGTATTTTTCTGCGGGTTTTTCGGTTGGTGGGTCTTACGGTAAATATGCCACTTGATCGAGGCTTACTGTAAGCGGTCTGTAGGTGCAAATTTTCTTAATTTGGAAATTTGCTAGTGACAATTGGTCGCTATTGATGTTAGCTGTGATGTAATTGTACTTAACGTTGTTTTTGTAATATTTTGTCTGTTTTTCAGTTTTGATTGTCGATTTGTTTTGTTTGTATTCTGTAGGTCTCTCCTTTCTTGTGTATTTCTCTACACATTTTTGGTTAAAACAGTGTTGCCATTTGTATTGTTTTGTATTTTTGTCTTTGTATTTTTTTTTTTGGTTGTACTACATTACTGTCATGCACAGTCTACATACACATACTTGGTCATGTTTTGATATTATTGATAAGGTAGACTCTTCATATAGAGTTTGTTAAATAATATTATATAAGATATTTATACAAGTTCTTTGATAAAAGACTTGTTATCTACAAAGATTAAGACAGTAAAATAAAGTGAAGTGAGTATACAAGTCTAGCATTTCAGACTTGTCTCCCATTGAAGTGGGATAAGGTAATTTATTTAATTTTTTTTTCAGGTTCTGATCTCATTAGACAGAATGTCTACATTGGATTTCTTCATCCAGCAAGGGTTGACCCTTGGTAAGTCTGGTAAAGAATTGGAAGAATATTCATCTGCTCAATTCGCCATTGCATTAAAGTCAGAAGAAAAGAAACAAAAAGAGGAAATTAAATTGAAAGCAGAAGCTGAACTAAAGAAGCTAGAAGCTGAGAATAGAAGATTAGAACTTGAAGAAAGAAGGTATCAAAGAGAGGCTGAGGAGAGAAAAGCTCAAGCTGCTGCTGAGGAGAGGAAAGCTCAAGCTGCAGCTGATGAAAGAAAATTCCAGATGGAAATGGAAGACAAAAAACTTCAAGCTGCTGCAGAGGAAAAAAAACTTCAAGCTGCTGCAGAGGAAAAAAAAAACTTCAAGCTGCTGCTGAGGCTGAAATTAGAAAAATGGAACATGAGGAAAGAAAACAGAAGATGGAACTTGATGAAAAACTCGCAATTTTGGAGTTAGAGAAATTGAAATTGGCGAGTACGGGTGCTCAGCAAACAACTTCGAGTACGACAAAGGAGTTTGTTAGTAGGATTAAATTGCCTCATTTCAATCCTTTAAAGGATGACGTAGCAGATTATCTAGATAGATTCCAATTTTTTGTGCGATACGCATAACATAAAAAAGGAAAAATATGTTGAACAACTGATGCCATTTTTTACAGGTGACACAGTGACTACTCTTATGACAATAGACGAACATGAGAGGACTAATTATGATGTTGTCAGGGCAGCATTACTAAAGAAATACCAATTAAAACAAGAAGACTATCGTCTTCGTTTTAGGACAATGTTGCCAGAAAATGGAGTAGATTTCTCTGATTTTGTTACAAAGATACGTCGTACATTTACACGATGGGTTGAGTTGTCTCAGATTGAGAAAACATATGAAGGTCTAATGGACTTATTATTGCGAGATAAGGTTTTGTCATCTGTTAATGATTCTTTTCTTGCATTCCTTCATGAGCGTAAGCCTAAAAACTTAAAAGAAATGGAGGAATACTGTTGTCAGTATGCCACAGCACATCCCCATGCTACAGTTAGCAATTCTAAAGTGAAAGAAGGGTTGCCAGCTGCTTCGGCAACACCATATGGCCCTAATTTCAGAAAAAAATTTCAGGGTGCTCAACAAAATTGGAATAGGGGAAGTAATCAAAATTACACTCAGAAGCGGAGTAATCCAACACATGATGGTTCTTCGTCTATGCAGTGGAGACAAGATGGTAGTTCTCGTAATTTTAGTGGTAATAATTTGAGACACTTTCGTAAAGGCTATCCAAATAATAACTATTCAAATTTTCGAGGTAATCATTCTCGACGTCAAGATTATGACGATGGTGAATTTAGAAACCGGGATTCAAACCGGAATGATGATTACAATAGGCAATATGATAACAATTACAGGGGAAATGATAGTCGAAATAATTACAGGGGAAATGATAATCGAGGTAGACCTAGGTTTAACAAAAAAAGACCTTACCAACAGGCAAACTCTGCGCAACAAGAGTTTGATGGAGTCTGTAATACAGTAAATGATAGTGGTAACTCTAGGGCTATCACTGGTTGTGCTTTCGATTTTGGGAGAGCAACTGAATGCCCCCAATGCTTAACATTGTTTGACTCATCAACTGTATCTACGCTAAGTTGTGGTCACCCTCTTCCTGCTCTACCTGCTACAGTTGCGCATGATGGGAGAGGATCTCTCATCTTACATAAAGGTCTAATAAATGATAGGCTAGTCTCAGTACTTTTCGATTCGGGATGTACTACCGTCGGGGTTAAGGAGTCTCTGATAGATCCTTGCTGTGCCACGGGAAAAACAATCAAATGTGTTACATTTGGTGGTACTATGGAAAGCTATCCTACTGCTATTATTAGGATTGACACTCCTTTCTTCACAGGAGATGTCCATGCATGTCTTCTTCCTAATCCTATTGCGGATCTTATAATCGGTCGTATTCATGGGGTTAAGGAATGCACCCCGCAACAAATTTCTAGTTGGGAAGAAAAAAAAAACATTCAAACGGTCAATGCAGTGGTGACAAGAGCTCAAGCTCTTAATCCCCCAACTTCATCTTATAATAGTAATGAAGTTGATAGCCAAGACGAGCACTTGGTGATTTCCCATGACTCGTTTGTTAAACGTCAAGAAGAGGATCCTTCTTTGAAGAAATACTTCCTTCTTGCAAAGAAAGGGGATCCCAATCAAAATACGAATCACAAATCGTATATCACTATGAAGAATGGTATATTGGTACGAATGGTACAACACTCGGACAAGTCTATGCACTCGCAAATTCTTGTGCCTAAGTGTATGAGAGCCTTAATTCTTCGGCATGCACACGATTCTCAGTGTGCGGGACACATGGGTTTTTCCAGAACTAAAACTAGAGTCCTTGCGTCATTCTTTTGGCCATTCGTGAATAAAGACATCCGAATTTATTGCCGATCTTGCAAAATTTGTCAAGAGGTCAAGTCTAGGGGTCCGAGACATGCTGCTCCTATTCAGGCTGCAGATATTCCGATTCGGCCGTTTCAGAAAATGGCTATAGACATCATTGGTCCGTTCAAAATTAAGTCAGCCAGAGGACACCAATTTATCCTCACTTGCGTGGACATGTGCACGCGTTGGCCAGAGGCTATTCCTCTGAAGAGCATATCAACTGTCGATATCGCTGATGCTCTTTGGCTCGTATTTTCTCGTCTGGGATTCCCCGGAGAAATACTGTCGGATCACGGCACTCAGTTAATTTCGGACGTTATGTCTCAGGTAATGGCTACGCTAGACATTAAAAGGTCTCTCAGTAGTATTTATCATCCAATGTCCAATGGATTGGTAGAACGTCTTAACAGGACACTAAAGAACTTACTTGGCAAGATAACGGAGGATCATCCTGAAGATTGGGACAGGGTTTTACCTGCAGTCCTCTTTGCCTATAGAGAGGTTCCCAACGAGCATACAGGGTTTTCTCCTTTCGAACTTGTCTTTGGCGCGCAACCGCGCGGGCCAATGTCCTTGTTACACGATTTGATAACTTCCGATAATATTGACGATGATACACAATCGTCATATGAATATGTTATAGCTCTTAGAGAAAAGATTATCGAATCGTGCAGGTTAGCAACTTCATCTTCCGAATTTGCGAAAGAAAAAGCTAGGCGATTTGCTAATAAGAAAAGACGCCTACGTCAACTTTGTCCTGGAGACAAAGCATATGTCTTACTGCCCTCAAGAGAGAATAGACTTCTCATTTCTTGGAAGGGTCCATACACTATAGTCTCGAAAATTTCTGATGTCGACTATATTGTCGATGTGGATGGAAGGCATAAAACCTTCCATATAAATATGTTAACAGAGTTTATTGAACGTCCAGACTATTTACAGCCTATTTTCCAGGCGACGGACGACTCTCCAGTTCAACATGGTCACATCTCATCCCTGTCCGTTATACAGGATGAGGAAACTATTTTTTTCTGACGTGAACTTACCTCTTCCTACGATTCCACTTATTTCAACGGAATCGTGGAGAGACGTTACAGTCTCTTCTAACTTGTCTTTTGAGGAACAACGTCAAGTATCCTCTACGTTACAATCATATCAGGATGTCCTTACCGACATTCCTGGACACACAGATGTCATAGAACATGACATCATACTTACTGATCGTAATCCGATCAGAGTAAGACCATACCCAATACCTATTCATTTTCAAGCACAAGTCGAGAAAGAATTGGATGAAATGATTCAACTACAAATAATTGAACCATCCACTTCAGCTTATTCTTCGTCGATAGTTATTGTTCGAAAGAAAGACAATAACATACGTCTTTGCGTTGATTATCGCAAATTAAATCAAGTTACGAAGTTCGATGCTGAACCTATGCCGTTATTAGATGATCTACTTATTAGACTTTCTAAAGCTAAATTCTTTACTAAACTAGACTTGTCGAAAGGTTATTGGCAAGTCCCATTGACGGAACACGCCAAACCTCTCACTGCTTTTTCGACACCTAGGGGTCTGTTTCAATGGAATTTTATGCCTTTCGGGCTTATGAACGCCCCAGCGACTTTCGTGCGCATGATGCGACGAATTCTATCAGATCGTGCAGATGTCATTGCATATTTAGACGACATCTGTCTTTTCAGCGATACTTGGGAAGAACACTATGTGGGTCTGAAGGAATTGCTATCTACTCTACGTGAGCATAGTTTGACTGCTAAACCCTCTAAAGCTTTTGTTGGGTTTAGTGAAATTTCCTTCCTAGGTCATCGAGTTGGTCATGGTCTGTTGAAGACAGAGGACCAAAACATTTCAAAGATATTAAATATCTCGGTTCCGAAGACAAAAAAGCAAGTGCGTAGTCTCTTGGGATTGATACAATTCTATGGAAGATTCATTGAGAATCTGTCCTCCATTATGGCACCACTTTCAACGTTATTGAAAAAAGGTTCTCCTAATATGGTGCGTTGGTCCCAAGAATGCCAATCTTCATTGGATCAGGTTAAGAATTTGTTCTCATCTCATCCTATCTTAAGACTACCGACGATTGATAAGACTTTTGTCCTTCGTAGTGATGCCTCTTCCACTGGCATTGGAGCGGCACTAATGCAGGAATATTCAGGAACTCTGCATCCTGTAATGTATATTTCTAGGAAGCTGAATGCGGCAGAAAGGAATTACTCGGTTTTGGACCGTGAATTGTTAGCTATGGTTTGGTCCATTCTTAAGCTACAAAGGTTCCTTCTGGGCGCGCATTTCTTTATGGAAACCGACCAAAAAGCTCTTACGGCTATGCAAAGTAAGGATTTGAAGAGCTCGAGATCTACTCGTTATGCTATTGCTCTTCAGCCTTTCCATTTCACGGTGCGAGCTATCCGTGGTTCGGATAATGTGATGGCGGACATATTGTCTAGATGCCCACATGATTCCAGTTAAATCTTGTGTCCTAGTTTTTCCTGATATATTTTCAGACTTAGGTCTGTCCTTAATATCATAATATGTTGTAATACAAATGTATTTGGATGATGTTTAGATAATTTAACAAATTTCATTTTGTCCATCCATCAGTGATATGTTGCTAAAATAGCATTGACATTTTGTATATTGCTATGATTATATTATTTAGTAATGTTTGATATATGATTGGTATTGCCAGCAACTTAGGTTTCTTGAATGGTATCCCTTAGTTTGTTTGGCTTAAAGGAAATATTTTCTCCTATGTTGGGAGATGATTTGTACCCTCTTCTATTGTACCTGATATTAGGTTCATTGTTTGCATGAGCACAGAAGTGATACTGGTGCTATCTTGCTCATGAACATATTAAAAAAAAAAAAAAAAAAAATTGCATTTTTTTTTTTTACAGGGGGGTGGTAGTAATGTTGCTGTCATTTTCGACGGAGTCATCTGTCAAGTTATTTGCTTATGTTTGTATCATAAGTATAATTGTGTCTTTACCTGCGATGTCAGGTTGATTAGGGGTTGTCTTCCCTTGTTTATTCATTCATTGTGTTTGACCTTTAGGGTCAGAGGTTGACAGTTCGGCGTGGGCCTATGGGAAGGTTTTTTAAGCGGGAGTGAGATATACTTCCGGGAAGCCGGGAGGTCCTGTTTTTCTGAAGGGACCAAGAGTCCATTGTTTTTCGGGGAGAATCTTCGAAGTAACTGCTATGGCAGTTTTCCCCAGTGAATCTCTGTGCGTCGGGATGACGACAGAATTCCTTGTGTAGTTCTGAGGATTCATTTACCAGGTAATACCGACCTTTATGCATTATTACGCTTTTCGGTGGCAGAACATGTAAAGGATTACCTAGGGTGAACAGCAGTTCACGGATCCGCCATTTCAGAACTTATATATTTGTGCTCGAGGTAGCCATCCAAGACTGTTAGTCTTATATTGTCCAGAAATCCAGTGACGAAGATATATTGTGGGAGCCGCAGATTGGCGGAACTTCTATCTACAATAAGTATTACTGCAGGGTTGGTGATAACCTATTTAACAGAAGTACACGGCCGACGTTAGGACGAGGCCTGTGCTTCCGGCTATTATACTACAGCCTGATATGTGCAATTGGCAGGGAGTGCCAAGTTGCACCTGTGTGTCAAGGTAACTAAGGCATCTGACGCGTTTAGTCAGAGACGCCAAGGGCGACGCTACGAACTGTCATTATTGAAGAACTTTGCTATTGACCATGCACGTCTATTCTGATGTTTACCTTTTTGAATGCCAAATGTATACCTATCGATGTCAGGTCAGCATGACCTTGTTACACTGACTGTTCCTGTTGATATTATGTGTGTTCCCGTCAATAAATGTCTTGAAACATGCCTGCAGTGTCAAAGCATCCTTGATTACTGCATGTGAGAGTATGGGTTGCAGGATCTACATCTATACGAGCCTAAACACATTCGCGTCTTCATTCGCACCCACACTCAACTCATCATACGCTCGCACTACACATCTAACAACATGTAAACTGTCTTGGGCCAGTGATCACCTCAACAAGAAAAAAAATACAGTTACAGCGTTCAGAAAGTAATGCACCACATCGTTTTTCTCAGCTATTAATGAAGATAGAAGCATGAAATTTTGAACACTTCAAATATGGCATGTGCCAATTGTGTGCCCCAAATTGCACTGCAACCGGCCAAATAATACGGCTGCCCTAAACCGTTGAAATGGAGCGTGTTAGCAACTTGTGTTATACTTACTTACTTACTTAGTCGTTCCCCTTCTACCGTGAGGTGTAGAGGTTTGGAAGAGAGAGCGCCAGACTATTTTATCGGCTGTCTTCCTCCTGGCCTGGTTCCATTCTAGTCCTCGGTCCTTCAAAGATTGTCTAATGTTGTCCTCCCAGCGGACTCTGGGTCGTCCTCGGGGTCTGGATCCTTGGCTCTTTGTTTCCCATGCTTGTCGTGGTAGCCGATCTTCTCCCATTCTGCAGACATGGCCAAACCATCTTAGTTGGGACTGTTCTACTTGGGTCTGTAGGGGGTGGCATTTTAGGCCTTGACGTATCGTCTGGTTGCGTACCATGTCTCTTCTTGTTACTTCAACCACCTTCCTCAGATACCTCATTTCTGAGGTTTGGATCTGGCTTTTATGGGTTGTAGTCATTGCCCATGACTCGCATCCATATGTCAAGACTGGGACATAGGTGGAGCGGTATACAGCCATCTTCGTTTTCTTACCAACCTCTCTCTTGCTGAGGAATCCTCGATTTATGGCCTGAAAAAGTCTCCCAGCTGCTGCTTTTCGAGTGGCCAACTCTTCTTTGATGCCTCCCTTTCGGTCTATAATAGCTCCGAGGTATTTAAAGTGGTCGACCTGCTCCAGGACCTGTTCTCCCAGCTTAATCTGATGTCTTCTTTCTTCTCGTGATATCACCATGGATTTTGTTTTAGAGCTGCTTATGACCATCCCTCTCTTCTCCAGCTCTTCCTTCCAGACTTGCAGGTTGGATTGGAGATGTGCCTCTGATTTAGCAATCAGGGCAACATCATCAGCAAATGCCAGCTCTGAAATATAGATCTGTCTCATCTTCCAGTACCCCACTGAATACTTTCTTGTTCTCTCCTTACATGCCTTGATGACATCGTCCATAAGGAGTATGAAGAGGTAAGGTGATAGGATATCACCTTGTCTTACACCAGTGGTGGTCCTGAACTCTTCTGACTTATGGTTTGCTACTTGTGTTATAAGCAGCGAATTGTGATAGAATTTCTCGTTGCAGAGAAGGAAACTGTTGTGAACATTCACAAGCGTCTATGTGATGTGTATAGAAGTTTTGCAGTTGACAGGAGTACAGTCAGTTGCTGGGTTCAGAGAATCAAAGAATCAGGAAGTGGAGATACGGAGCTGCTTGATCGGCCGCGCTGTGGACGTCCTGCCACAGCCACCAACGCAGAAATGTTGAAATGCACTGAGGGCATTATTCTTACTGATAGGCGAATCACTACTCAACAATTGGCCTTACAGCTGTCAGTCAGTATTGGTAGTGCAAATGCAGTTATTAAAAACTCTCAGATTTTCTAAGGTTTGCGCAAGATGGGTTCCTCGAAGTCTCACAAATGACTACCGATTGCAAAGGAAAGCAATTTCTTCTGAATTGTTGGAGCGTTTCAATGGTGATGGAGAGAACTTTTTGGCTAAGATCATTACAGGTGATGAAACCTGGGCACATCATTTTGAACCTGGGACAAAAAGACAGTCAATATAGTGGCATCATCCGCAATCACCAAGAAGAAAGAAATTCAAGACAATTCCTTCAGCTGGAAAGGTCATCATCACTGTCTTTTGGGACATTGAAGGTGTGATTCTTGTGGACGTTATGCCAAGAGGAGAGACAATCAATTCGCAAGCTTACATTAAGACATTGAAAAAACTCAATCAACGTTTTTGCAGAGTTCGGCCGCACACGAATCCAGCAGACCTGCTTCTCCTTCACGACAATGCGCGACCTCACACAAGTCTGGCAACACGGGAAGCAATCACCAAATTGGGTTGGAATGTACTACCCCATCCACCCTATAGTCCCGATTTGGCACCCTCTGATTTTCATCTATTTGGTCCACTTAAAGATGCACTCCATGGGACAAGGTTTGAAAATGATGAAGGGGTGATTCATGCAGTGAAGAAATGGCTACATGATCAAGACAAAATCTGGTATGGGCTAGGAATACATACACTTGTTTCACGCTGGCATAAAGGCGTACAAGTTGATGGGGATTATGTTGAATAATACCAATGTTTACATGACATATCCATGTATATTGTATATAAATTTCATGCTTTTTGAATAAACAGCTCCTGAGAAAAACGATGTTTTGCATTACTTTCTGAACGCCCCCTTGTACTGTCATTAAACGTGTATAACACCCTTTTGTAATCTGCTAAAACGTTCCTATGTGGCTGCTAATTGTTATAGCTGATGTTTGTTGCCAGTACATGTTGTTTATAATTCTCAGATCCTTACCATCGATGTTGATGCTTTCTAGCGTTTTTCATAATTTTCTCATGTTTTACTGTCTCAGATGCCTTAGTGTAGTGTATAAAGGACAAGTATAGATAGATTATAGGTAGAAGTTATAACTGACTATGGGAATGCGCCCCTGAGGTGACAGCCCTCAGCTGCTTATTTTCCTGGTGCTCCTTTTGATGTTTTAAAAATAATCGTATACACATTTTGCATGCACTTGACAGCTCTGAATCATTCAGAAGAAAATCATTATACGGTTGTTATGTTTTTTACCATTATTTTAAAAAAAAAAATGGAGTGAAATTTCATGTGATATCAATATCTCAAATAACCAGGATGTAACAAATTGTCTAAGATTTTGTTACCTGTAATTCATTTTTCTTTTCAGATTGCAACGAAAATATGGAACAGAAGTTCTCAGTCCTGGATAAAAACATAAAACAGGACATCTGTACAGATTTTAAAGTGAGTTTTCTTTTTAATTCTCGATAAATTTGTATACAGCCAAAGTGAGTTAAACTGAGAAATCTGTTAAAATATTGTTCATTTAAACATTTTATTACTTATTGCTAGGTTCTTTGTGTTTCTTTCTGTAACAGTGTAGTATATGTAAATGTAATATAACATCTTCATCAGGGACAGAGGCATAAACAGTTGAGAAAAAAATAATAATTTAAATACATAAAAATGGATCACATATGGATGCGAGTCATGGGCAATGACTACAACCCATAAAAGCCAGATCCAAACCTCAGAAATGAGGTATCTGAGGAAGGTGGTTGAAGTAACAAGAAGAGACATGGTACGCAACCAGACGATACATCAAGGCCTAAAATCCCACCCCCTGCAGACCCAAGTAGAACAATCCCAACTAAGATGGTTTGGCCATGTCTGCAGAATGGGAGAAGATCGGCTACCACGACAAGCATGGGAAACAAAGAGCCAGGGATCCAGACCCCCAGGATGACCCAGAGTCTGCTGGGAGGACAACATTAGACAATCTTTGAAGGACAGAGGACTAGAATGGAACCAGGCCAGGAGGAAGACAGCCGATATGATAGTCTGGCGCTCTCTCTTCCAAACCTCTACACCTCACGGTAGAAGGGGAATGACTAAGTAAGTAAAAATGGATCATGTAGTTGTCAAACTGGGGCAGTGTTTATGACTGAAGATAGTTGTAAAACTGGGGCAATGTTTTAGACATGGTTTGTTTCAAACTTGAATATGTTCAATATTTGGTTTTCAGGGGCACACAGTGAAGATAGTTTTCAAACTGGGGCAATGTTTAAGACTTATGGTTTGTTTCAAACTTGAATATGTTCAATATTTTGTTTTCAGGGACACACAGTGAAGATAGAAAGTGAAGGTGAGGAAGATGGTCATGTTCCTGCAGGGAGAGAGAGTATGAGGAGCAGTTCCACATCTGTATATCCTGCTGGAGACACTTTACTCAGTAATGCTTTACAACTTTTTATCGTAAATGGAACTTGTGCTCAATATAATACCACTTTCAACGAATATGTAACGTAATATGTGTTATTTGTACACATCCACCACAAACATTATAATTTGTTTGTGTTTGTACACCATATGCATACGTGTGTCATTTTTTTTAAAATTTTATATTATACAAACTACTTGGCAAAGTCTGGGAGAGAGAACGAATGAACAAACTTCATTTTCAAAGGGTTAAGAATTGGGCAAGCATACCCATCTAACATTCTGTCCTTCCTCTCTCTCTCTCATCTTGCAGTCTGTATCCTCTCATTCACACATGTACTGTGATCATTATTTAGGCATGCAACATTATCAAGGTCAAATAATAGCATACATTTGTAATATTCAATCCTAATCAAATTTAAGTATGTGTAGAAAAAAAACAATATAAAAGTAATGAAATAAACAGGAACAAAAAAAGACAAAGTAACAAAATTCAAAACCATCCATACAGGAGATTTAGACATTGGCCTTTGGCTTTTTGCGGATTGCATTGCGATCTTCATTGTCTTAAATGCATGCTGTATCATCATCAGTTCGCCAAAACCTCTGAGGTTTGCCCGACTAACACAGAGTGCTTTGTTCATGTCAGGAGCAGCTTGCAGCAGAGGGGAAATTACCACCACCGCTGAGAGAAGAAATACCAGCAGAATGGAAGGAAGGTTATCTAGTAAAGTTACCTAAGAAAGGAAATTTACAAGAGTGCACACATTATAGAGGAATAATGTTACTATCAGTGCCAGGAAAAATACTTGCTTAGTCATCCCTCTTCTACAATGAGGTGTAGAGGTTTGGAGGAGGGAGCGCCATACTATCCTATCAGCTGTCTTCCATATGGCCTGGTTCCAATCTAGTCTTTGGTCCTTCAGAGACTGTCTAATGTATTCTTCCCAGTGGATGCTGGGTCGTCCTTAAGGTCTGAATCCCTGGCTCTCAGTTTCTCATAATTGCCATGATAGTTCATTGTCTTCTATTCTGCAGACATGTCCAAACCATCGTAGTTGGGACTGTTCTACTTTAGTCTGCAGTGGCTGGGTTTTGAGGCTTTGCCATATCATCTGGTTGCTGATAATGTCTGTTCTTGTTACTTCAACCACATTTCTCAGATACCTTATTTCTGAAGTTTGGAGCTGGCTTTTATTTTGTGTACTCATTGCCCATGACGTGTGATACAGACGATCCGGTTAGCATAGCATGTCTGTGATCAAAGTATCATGGAAGCTGCTTTAGACAGTGGAATATCGAATGAATAAAGAATGTTCAAAATCGCTGTCCATGACTGGATTGTTCTGGTTCTCATTCATTGATTATTATCGTGCTGTAATTATTTGAAATGCGAATGGGTGAAAAGGATAACTAACAAGTGAATCGCTCAATGATCAACTTAATAAGTCCGCCTTGTTAGAGTCCACGAGAAAACAGTTTATTATGGAAGAACACACATATTTGACGACATCATTAATATAGTTCATGGTAAGCATATATGACAAATTGAATACTTGCAAACATCCTATTATGGGTCCATGTCGTACTTGAAAAACTGTCAAACGAACATCATGGCTATATACTCGCGCTGCTGGGTTTCAGACAACCGGTAGTGAGCGCATGTGTCTTGACGAGAATGAATCAACTACTTAATCATTTATCTCTTCATCAATTACAATGGACTGACCCGTGTCCGTACTTGACTAAAATTTATATATGTGCAGTAGCATCATGCACAACCCTGGAAGGGTAACAAAATCCGTCTTCACTGCTTGACGGTCAATACAAAAGGGGTACGGTAATCTAGTCACCAAGCGTGACCATATCGATGCTAACACGTCATGACTTGACCGTGCATTTCGCGTTCATAACTCCATAAAGTATAAAGATCAATTTATATTAATTCCATTGACCCTAAACATGTGCACTGTCAATTCTAGCAGACGCCATCAATAAAACTACCGTAACAATTCCCCTGCCCGCCGTGGGAAAAAAAATCTATTAGATAGATTTTTTTACTACCTTACTCAATTATATGAAAAATTTAATAAAAACCCGACATATGGCCTACGATGTTCTGTCTAGAACAGTGTCGTGGTCATGTCGATAATACATAAGTCATATAACATTATTAAACAAAGGGGTGTCAACTGTCGCTAATAATTAGCTATTGAACTATTGAAGACTGTTGTGAGTGAGTAATGAAGTGTTATGTAAAGAAAATTATTCTAACTAATTAAAATTAAACTAATCAATGATAGTAAGTATGTAATGTATTAATTAATTAACATCTAATTAAAGATCCTGATAGATAGTGTCATAATAAAAGACATGAGAAGTAAGGACAAATAAAGTAAAGAAAGAGAAAAAAAATAAAATATAAATTAGTTTAGTTATGTGTGTTTACAATTAATTATTAGTGTCGTGTAATTACAACATAATTAACTTAATGATATAATGAGAGAGAATAACATATTAATACATTTCATGTGAACATCTTAACTAAATGCATATAAAAGCTATCTCATTTACACATAAAATATTTAGAGTATTTGCTTGTGTGATTTTTTTTTCTTTTTTATCGTTTCTTTCTTTGACATATTTTCTTCTCTTTTTTTTTTATCATTATTTTTAATCACACTTCAATTTTATTATACTCTTCATTAATTTAATAACTATTAAACTTAATGTCGGATGTGATGATCCATCCGTCGTTATGTCCCTTGCGAATCTATGGAAAGTTCCTTAGAAATTTAATACTGTTCAACTAAACTTCATTCGTGATTGAATATAAACTTGATCGTTTTGAGTTAGTCAATTTCTGTAACCTAACGTTATATGTCCAGCTTGGATTCATATCGTATTCAAGACGATATCGTAATAAGTTAGAGAACGATTGGACACTAACCAAAGTCCAAACGTCAGAAAAGACCATCGAAATTTGTTTCTTGCTATCACGAATTTTCTTTTGGAAACTGAATATCTTGAATGATTGAATTCAAATTATTTGAAATGTTTTTCCATATAGAAGTGGTTCATATCAATTTTGTCGCAGAAATCAGTTAGAGTTCCAAAGTCGCTCTTGTTTAGCTGTTAATCTTTTAACTTGTAGACAATAATTATTCGACTTCCGTTGGGTGTCTTGAAAGTGCATCCGCCAGAATGTTTTCTTTTCCGGGTATAGCTTCGATGACAAAGTCATATGGCTGAAGTAGAATCGAAAACCTGGCAAGTTTGGGGCTTTTATGGTTAGAGCGTCGTAATGAAGCAACTGCCTTCTGGTCGGTTTGAATGGTAAAAGGCGCTCCCAACAAGAATTTTTCCAACCTTGTGATTGCCCAAATAACTGCCAGCAACTCCTTGTCAACAGTGGAGTATTTCGTTTCAGGCGATTTCAGTTTTCTTGAAATATACATAGTCAGATGAAGTATATCGTTGTGATATTGATGTAGGCAAGCTCCGATACCGTAATTACTGGCATCTGTTCGAAGAAAAAACTTTTTGTGAACATCTGGCAACCGTAAAATTGGTGGCCTAGAGAAGATTGTCAAAATGTTATTAAATGTTCTGTCACAGTCTGTTGTCCACGTAATTTTATTTGGTTTGTCTTTTTGCAATAGTGAAGACAAGACAACAGTGATTGAAGACAAATTGGGAACAAATCTGCTATAATACTGGAGAAGACCTAGTAGACTTCGAACTTGTTTTTTATTTTGTGGGACTGTTAACTTTAAAATTTTTGATACATTGTGGGGAATGGTTTTGATACATCCAGACCCTATAATATGTCCAAGAAAAGTTATTTCGTGTAAAGCTATTTGCATTTTACTTGGTCTAGCTGTTAAGTTGTTAGATCTTAAAATGTCTAATACTGAAGTTAATCCTAACATGTGTTCATCAAATGAAGGACTAAATAGACAAATATCATCAATATATGTGATAATGTCAGATCTATCAGCCAAAATTTTTCGCATCATGCGAATGAACGTGGCTGGTGCATTCATTAGCTCAAAAGGCATCACATTCCACTGGTAAAGACCTTTGGAGTTGAGAATGCTGTATAGTATTTGGCTTGTTCTGTTAAGGGAATCTGCCAATATCCCTTGGTTAAATCGATTTTTGTAAAATATGTTGCTGTAGAAAGACGAGTAAGTAGATCGTCAATAAGAGGGTGAGGTTCACTGTCTGCGACCGTCTGTGCATTAAGTTTTCTGTAGTCAACGTAAAGACGTATATTATTGTCTTTTTTTCTAACGATAACTAACGGTGATGAAAATGGTGAGTTACTGTTTTCTATTATTTGTAATGCTAACATCTGATTAAGTTCCTGTGAAGTTTTATCTTGATAGTGAATAGGAACTGAATAAGGACAGAGTTTTATAGGTGTGTCATCCTTCAGTATAATGTCATGAGAAATGACTGATGTACGACCCAGTATATCAGTCAAGACCTCAGAATATGTCTCTAAGATTTTACAAACTGTAGTATGTTCTTGTGATGTTAATGAAGAAGAAATAGTGACATCTCTCCATGATTCAGAAGATTATAATTCAGGTATAGGAAATGACATTTGGATTTCAGGAAATGATGATTCCTCTTCCTGAATCACCGAAAGATTAGAATATTGGCAAGAACCAGTAGCTTGATTGTCTGAATCCTGAAAAAATAGATTGTAGATGTTGAGGACGAGTGAAGAACTCTTTCAGCATGTTTATGTGGTAAATTTTTTTCTGATCTTTAATGTCCAGTATGTAGTCGACGTCAGAAATTCTGTCTACAACCTTATATGGACCGTTCCAAGTGATTAACAGTCTATTGTCCTTTTTTGGGAGTAATACGAAAGCTTCGTCACCAGGAAATAACTGGCGTAATCATCTATTTTTATTTTGGAACTGTCTAGATTTATCTTTTGCTGCTTCTGAGGAAGCTGTTGCTCTTTGACAAGCATCTATGATTTGTCTACGTAAATTAATAACGTATTCATAAGATGACTGGGTTTCCAGAGTCATCTTAGAGTCGAGTAGTAAGTCTTTGATCAGTCCCATAGGACCTCTTGGTGGAGCACCAAACACTAACTCGAACGGAGAGAAACCGGTTTGTTCATTCAGAACCTCTCTGTACGCAAACAAAACTGCTGGGATAGCCCTGTCCCAGTCTTGAGGGTTATCAACTGTAACTTTATGCAATAACTGTTTAATGGTGCAGTTGAGTCTCTCAACTGCGCCATTACTCATGGGATGGTACACACTACTGAAGTTTCTCTCTATATTAAGAGTTCTCATAACCTCTTTCATTGCGTCAGACACAAATTGGGGCCCATGATTCGAAAGTAATTTACTTGGGAACCCAAATCTAGAAAATATTAGGAACAAAGCATCAGCTATGTCCGATGTGGTTATATTTTTAAGAGGTATGGCCTCTGGCCATCGTGTACATAAGTCGATACACGTTAATATATATCTGTGACCTCTTACAGTTGGTAGAAGTGGACCAATAATGTCCATTGTCATTTTATCAAAAGGCCGCACCGATATATCACATGCCTGAATGGGAGCATTATGGAACGCTCCACGAGACTTGACTTCCTGGCAAATTACACAGGAACGTACATACGATGATACGTCTCGTGATATTCCCGGCCAGAAAAAAGACGACAACACTCGAGACCGTGTGCCAGTGTAGCCCAAATGACCCGCGCATTGGGAGTCATGTGCATGCCGTAATATGTATGTTCGTAAAGGAGATGGTACCATGACCTGTTGTTTCAATTTATCCTGGTCCATACAATTTCTAAGTAAGATACCGTTTTTAATAGTGAACCAATGCTTAATCTTATTGTTGACAGCAATGTCATCATACTTGTTTACCAATGTAAAAAATGTCTTTAAAGGATTATCTTCCCTTTGTTTGAAAGCAAATGAGTCTCTGTCAATTACCGATTTAGGTTCATTGTCAGTACAATCATCCACTTTGATACATGGAGTATTCTCTTTTATTAATTACTGAGCCTGAGCTCGTGTTGTTACCCTTTGGCCATAGCCAAGTTTACTCTTTCCCATTCTGAGATTTCCTCAGGTGTGCAGTCCTTGCTGCCGTGGATACGTCCAATTGTGAGATGAGCAATAGGACTCTGAAGTAAACATACTTTAACTTGACCTGAAAAAAATGGGGTGTTAATATCTATAATTGCCGTGGGATAATATTCAATGGTCCCACCAAAAGTTATACAACGTACAAACTCATTAGTAGCATAGCGAGGATGTACTAGTGATTGCCGGATGCTGATCGTGGTTGACCCAGAATCTCTTAACACTGAAATTATGTTTCCATTGAACAGTCCTTTATTAAAAATCAGTGTCCCAGTTCCATCATTTGCAGTGAGACTAATTGCAGGAATAGTCTGTGTAATTCTCATAGGCAATTGGCTGGACTTCTGAAAAATAGCATGGCATTGTGGACAAAAATTTGCCACATTATTATCAACAACACAACATGACGAAGATGAATGCGTTGGAATATCACTATTATGAACAATTGGGGTTGCATTGTTAGTCAATGCTGACCCTGCAGTATGATCTAATTTATTTTGATTTCTGGAGATAGGACGTTGTCTGTTATGACTACCTGAATGATCATTATTATTATTATTACCTCTGCCATTAAAACTCTTATTTCTTAGTCTGTAATTGTTATTACTATTATTATGCCACTTGTTATTACTATTATTGGCATTACCATTAAATGATTTATTCCAATTTGATTTGTTTTGATAACTATTGTTATATCTAAACTAAGGTGACTGGTTTCTAAACTGTTGTCTACCCCGGTTAAAATTCCCATTATTGTAAGAATTATTTAGTCCTTGATAATCATTGTAATTATTTCTTCTATTTGAAAAATTTCTGTCAAGGCTCTGAGCTCTTGATCTTTCAAAACCATGATATGCCATATTGGAGGCAACTGGAAGTGGTTCCCTTACTTGTGTATTGGATATGCTAATATTGGGATGAGCAGTGCAGTAATTTATTGCCATTTTTTCTAGTTCCTCTAAAGTCGGAGGTTTACGTTCCTGTAAGAAAGAAAAGAATGGTGAACTTACAGAAGATAGGACCTTATCCCTAAGGATTAAATCAACCAACTTGTCATAAGATTTTTTCACACCAGCAAGTTCGACCCATCTGTTGAATGTATTGCGTATATTCACAACGAACCCTGTAAAGTCTTTATTTGATTCTGGCAGGAGAGTTTTAAATTTAATCCTACATCCCTCCTCGTCCAAATGAAATCGACGTAGTAATAAAGCCTTAATGGCATCATAATCACCAGCTATTGTTGGATCAACATTCTGAGCTGCGCTTGCAGGTGCACCATCTAAAAATTCACTAAGTTTTAGTGCCCATGCAGTTTTATCTAATTTATTAACCTCACAAATCTTCTCAAAACGTAAAGCCAGGCCGATAAATCATCAACATTCAATCTGAATGTCGGTAATTTGAAGTGATAATTGCTTCTAGTTTGGTTAGGTGCAGACATATTTTGGGAATTATCACTATGGCTAACAGTAGCATTTTGTGCCTGTAATTTCGCTGTTTCCAACCTGATAAGTGCCAACTCTTTTTCTTGTTGTCTTATAATTTCATCTTGCTTCCTTTTATTTTCCTCTATTTCTCTTATTCTGTTTTCTTTTTCAATCTCTTCCCTTTCCTGTTTTGCTATCCTTCTTGCTTCTTTGGCCTCACGTCCTTCTTCTTGACGCTTCAATTCAGCTTTTTGTTTTTCTAATTTGGCCTCATGTTCTTCTTCTTGACGCTTTAATTCAGCTTTTTGTTTTTCTAATTTGGCCTCATGTTCTTCTTCTTGACGCTTTAATTCAGCTTTCCTTTCAAGTTCCTCTGTCTTATATTTTGCAAGTTCCGCTACTGCGTATGCTTATAGAGCTTCTCCTCTTTTTCCAAAATCTTTACCAATTTTAACAAAATGGTCTAACGTAAGCATTTTGTAATTTAATAATCTATTTATTTAATCAACTATCTGTATTAATCAACAATATATATTACCATCAATTACCTATGTGTGCCCAGTGGCCAACGTAGTATTATGAATAGATTAATGTACCAAGTATTATCCACTATGCCTATTATATTCAAGGCAAACCCTCACTTTATAAGTATTTATCCATATATAATGCTATCATGCCCTAGTCATGATGCATAAAATGCATAAGCAATCGTGAATTGGACTAATACTGCAAATTGTTGCAATTAATTTATCAAGTCCATTTTCTTTTTTTGAAAATTAATCAAAATATTTATATTGTATTATTACCTAATTAATTTACACTATTATTATTACATACTCAATTTATAAGTTAATAAATACAAGACAATTAGTCAACTAAAATTTTACAAGACATTAGCACATCACAATTGACAAATGCAAACGAAAAAATGATTATATTGAAACGAGCAAAAATCGGAAGTAAATGTTAAGAAGAAAAACTAAATCTAGGTTACAACACATACACATTAAATAATGACGTCACAGGACTCATAACTGACAAATATTTTACAATTATAAAATAAATGATAGGCAGATTAGAATGAACGGGATAGTTTACGAACAAGTTACGAAATGAATAAAATGAAACTCAACACAGCAAAATTACTACAAATATAACGTTACTTTACAACTAAAACATCTAAGGTCGAATAACTTCAGAAGCAAACACAGTATGCTGCTGGTAGATCTCAGCAGATGTTTCGCTAATGGAATTACTCAACGAATCCCTATTAGAACGGTTTTTAGATCTACTGACCATCTGAAAAGAGGTATTAGTCGATCTAAAAACTCCCAATCCAACCGCCCGCTTATATAAATAACAAATAGACAATCAATGACAAACGAAACATAAAACAATTAATTGCAGATAACATGCCCGAATAAAATGAAGTGGACTACACCTAGTTTTGATGAACCGACTAAGGTTTCAACATTCACTTATCTTTTTGCGCCCAGTGATCTTCTTCAGTTAATGCCAGTATGCATCAACAGCCAACCAGGTACAGTGAGCTGAACTTCATCGTTTTGACGGGGTTTCCTCTTGATATTCTCCTTGCATCGATACTTGTAGCAGGACATTAGATTTGACTTTCGTAAAGCTGCCAACGGTTGTCATTGACTCGGTCGAAAAGGGTGATGATTTATATTTGACCTCTAGTCATGCGCAGTGTGTCATAAAGTCATGTGAACGTGTTGTAAACGTAAACAATCGATGTTCAAAATCGCTGTCCATGACTGGATTGTTCTGGTTCTCATTCATTGATTATTATCGTGCTGTAAATATTTGAAACACGAATGGGTGAAAAGGATAACTAACAAGTGAATCGCTCAATGATCAACTTAATAAGTCCGCCTTGTTAGAGTCCACGAGAAAACAGTTTATTACGGAAGAACACACATATTTGACGACATCATTAATATAGTTCATGGTAAGCATATATGACAAATTGAATACTTGCAAACATCCTGTTATGGGTCCATGTCGTACTTGAAAAACTGTCAAACGAACATCATGGCTATATACTCGCGCTGCTGGGTTTCAGACAACCGATAGTGAGCGCATGTGTCTTGATGAGAATGAATCAACTACTTAATCATTTATCTCTTCATCAATTACAATGGACTGACCCGTGTCCGTACTTGACTAAAATATATATATGTGCAGTAGCATCATGCACAACCCTGGAAGGGTAACAAAATCCGTCTTCACTGCTTGACGGTCAATACAAAAGGGGTATGGTAACCTAGTCACCAAGCGTGACCATATCGACGCTAACACGTCATGACTTGACCGTGCATTTCGCGTTCATAACTCCATAAAGTATAAAGATCAATTTATATTAATTCCATTGACCCAAAACATGCGCACTGTCAATTCTAGCAGACGCCATCAATAAAACTACCGTAACAACGTGCATCCATATGTCTAGACTGAAATATAAGTGGAGCGGTAAACAGCTACTGTAGTTGTCTTGCTAACTTCTCTTCTGCTGAAAAATCTTTAATTTATGGCCTGAAAAAGTCTTCCAGCTGCTGCTCTTTGGGTAGCTAACTCTTTTTAATGCCTACCTTCCAGTCTGTAACAGCTCAGGTATTTAAACTGGTTTACCCACACCAGGACCTGTTCTCCCAGCTTAATCTGATGTCTTCTTTTCCTCTCGTGATATCGCATTGGTTTTTGTTTTGGAGCTGCAGATGACCATCCCTCTCTTCTCTAGCTCTTCTTTCTAGACTTGCAGGTTGGATTGAAGATGTGATCTGATTTAGCAATCCGGGCAATATCGTTGGCAAATGCTAGCTCTGAAATAATACCTGTCTCATCTTCCAGTATCCCACTGAATACTTTTTGGTCAGGAAAAGAATTAAACAGAATCCTTTTTTTGTTAAAGAATTTTAAAAGTCCATAGACAAACAGTTGAGAGATAATCAAGATAGATAAGAGATAATCTGTCCCATAACCATAATCAGTTGCAAGATAAAATGATTGTACTCAATAAGAATTCACAACATGTAGGTCTGAAAATACACAGGGAAAAGACAAAGATAATGAGAATAAATGCAAGAAATGATAAACACCACTAAAAGATGGTAGAATCATATAATTATCTTGGCAGCAATACAGACAAGGTTTAAGGGACAGACAAAAATATCAAAATAAGAATACAATAAAGTAAGAAGAGCTTTCATTGGGAAATATATGGACTTGAAAAGAAATCAGATCTGACATGAAAATAAGAATGTTCAACTCAAATGTCATCAGTCCTATTGTATGGCTCTGTCAAGTCAGTCCTATTGTATGGCTCTGTCAAGTCAGTCCTATTGTATGGCTCTGTCAAGTCAGTCCTATTGTATGGCTCTGTCAAGTCAGTCCTATTGTATGGCTCTGTCAAGTCAGTCCTATTGTATGGCTCTGTCAAGTCAGTCCTATTGTATGGCTCTGTCAAGTCAGTCCTATTGTATGGCTCTGTCAAGTCAGTCCTATTGTATGGCTCTGTCAAGTCAGTCCTATTGTATGGCTCTGTCAAGTCAGTCCTATTGTATGGCTCTGTCAAGACAGTCCTATTGTATGGCTCTGTCAAGTCAGTCCTATTGTATGGCTCTGTCAAGTCAGTCCTATTGTATGGCTCTGTCAAGTCAGTCCTATTGTATGGCTCTGTCAAGTCAGTCCTATTGTATGGCTCTGTCAAGACAGTCCTATTGTATGGCTCTGTCAAGTCAGTCCTATTGTTTGGTTCTGAAAAAAAAGAACAATAAGAAAAGTTACAGACTTTCATAAATGGGTGCTTGCATAGAATATAAGGTTTGAAATGGTATTACAAAGTCACAAATGTGGAACTGATGACAAGAACCAGACAAGTGCCAGTGGAACAGGAGATGAGAAAAAGATGCTGGTGATGGATACAACACACATTGAAGAAACCTGTTGATAGCATTACAAGGTGGTCTTTGTTCTAAAATCCCCAGGGAAAGAAAGGCAGAGGTGGACTAAAAAACACATGGAGAAGAGAGCTGGAGATGAATGAAACAGAAGAAGAAAACATGGAAAGAACTTGAGCTGTTGTCATGTGACAGGAGGACTTGAGCTGTTGTCATGTGACAGAAAGACTTGGCATGTGTTTGTTGAAGGCCTATGCTCCCTGGTGAGATAAAGGGTATATTGATTACCAATCACAAACACTTTAATCAGTACCATCTAGCAGCCTCAGAACACAAACACTTTAATCAGTACCATTTAGCAGCCTCAGAACACAAACACTTTAATCAGTCACCATTTAGCAGCCTCAGAACACAAACACTTTAATCGGTACCATTTAGCAGCCTCAGAACACAAACACTTTAATCAGTCACCATTTAGCAGCCTCAGAACACAAACACTTTAATCAGTACCATTTATCAGCCTCAGAACACAAACAATTTAATCAGTCACCATTTAGCAGCCTCAGAACATAAACACTTTAATCGGTACCATTTAGCAGCCTCAGAACACAAACACTTTAATCAGTCACCATTTAGTAGCCTCAGAACACATACAAATTCTTCAACTTGGCAATGGCTGCTAAAGGATGACAAGCTCAGCAACTCTTGTTTATCAACAACAACAACCTCTTGTTAAAATGAACTAGTCTAAACTTTCAAAGACTCTTCTTGTAAGTGTGTTGTTACTTCAGTAAGTATTTTACTGAGTTTACACAACTATAGATTATATTGTTTTTATTTTTCAAAAATTCTTGTGCTTTATAATAACTGCTTGTCAAAATGCAATAAAGAATCAGTCAGAATGTATGTAATAATTTAAAAATTATCATGCACTGTAATCAAAATCCAGATTCTGATGAATGTAAGCAGGAGTATAATGGAGGCTTCCAGAATCAAGATGCTAATACTGAGGTGAGATGTTGTATGTACCATTGTTTAAACAAACTATATCAGACAGTTAATTAGCCTTATATTAGGTACCACAAAGTGATTTTTGTTTGCACAGAAACACCAGAGAAAACAATGCAGTTTGAAAGCTCTTGGAAAACCATGAAATTTTGTACTTTATATTTTAAAATCGGACAAAAAATAAAAAAGTTACGGCATTTTTAAAAGTGTAGGGACTTTCGCAAAGTTGAAAAAGTTACATCACACCAACTTCAGAGTGCTCCCATTTTCTTAAATATTATCTTGGAACCTTCTGTGACAAACAGCGTACAGTCTGCTATACACTGATTACATAAAGAAAACTGTAGGGCTACATCATGAATAATTATCAATATATTTGAGACCAAAAATTGCAAATCATTACCGAAAAATGTAGTATTTTGCTTGAACATCAATATTCACATCATCATATTTCAAAAAATATAAAAGGTACAAGCTTTAAATATGCACATATTAATCTGCATACTACACAAATACAACCCAATTTTTTTCAGAGGATTTGAACATCAGTTTGTTCTTGTATAATTTTTTAAAATATGTCCAGAGGCCAATTTGTCGCAGGAGAAGAAAAGAATGTGAAAATTAAGAAAATTGTTTTTTTTTGAAAATACTGTCCATATCTCATTTTAAAAATCATTTGTAGGCAATAATTAACATCTAAACAATAATTAACAACATCTAAACGCTATTTTTTGATAAAACAACTGGTTAATAGCATTAAAAAACGTTTTTTTTTATACCATCGTAGTATGAGTCATATGCAACTGTAAAAATCCAGAAGTGAATTTTCTTTACATGTATAGAGCATTACATGTACTATTATTATATCGTACATGTAGTGCATTGAAAATCAGGACGAACCTTAAAACTTGAAAAGTGCACAGCCAGCTTAAATTAAGATGTATATTAATTAACATGAATACGTGAGTCTGAAGTATTTAAAGTGCATTTCATGAAAGCTGTTTATATATATTTATGTTCGAGGTAAGACTACCAACTAGTGCCTGCTAGTCCGGACATTTCAGTACACCGTCAGCTACTTTCGTCTTTAGTTATGGTAAAATTTTCCGGTTTCCTAGCCTTGACTCAATATGTTGGCCATTGGCATTCGGCCTTGTGATATCATTCGATTTAGAAATCATAATCCACCCTATTATGTTGCAAAAGAAACCTTCATTTAATTACCAATTAATCAAAACATGCATTTTTTATTCAAATTGGTAACTTTCTTAGCTTTTCAAGCTCTTGAAAAAATTAGATTTATGTGCGAATGTCTGAAGTGGTGATAACAATTCAATCCACGTTGTTACACAAAAACTGTGCGATCGTGTTAAATTGCTAAATAATATTAAAACTATTGTAAATTTTAAATTTAAAGTTCAAAACATTGTTAATAAGTGATATACTTACGTATAGTCAATCTCAAATCAGAAGATGTAATGATGTTTGAACATGAGCCAATATAAGTGGCGTCTTGATCTTGATCGCAATAGGGAGTTATCACGGCCAATGGAACAGCCTCGCTCTCTATCCTTCGCTAAAATTCTAGGCCTAACTTGAGCGATACAGAACTTACTCAAAGTCAAATAGCTCCACCAGCAAATATCAGAAGTCTTTAAAATTTCACACGAATAAAGGAAAATGGCTCCCAAATCTTCTCATACATTGCAAACTGTGGTGTCTGCCCATGCACACCACATGTTGGATTTATTGAGTTTGAGTTAGTGCTGATAAATGCGGCACTATTTGGGATATTAAAAATAAGGCACACCGAAAAATGAGAGAAGAGAGATGTTTATAATGTGTATGGCCAAGGTGTTAAGAAAAAACCTTGAGCTTTGTGGCCGCTGTGTTTTCTTGTAAGTTCCATTGGGAACATATTGCGAAGTGTTCACCTTTCTAAATGGATGTGGTTTGTACAAGAGGAGGAATACTCTTGGCATATGATTAATACTGTATTGATGAGGTTTGGTAATTAAGGATTAATCTTGACGAACGCTTCTGTATGCTACAAGGAATATACGTTATTAAAGGATGTTGAGTTCGTTAAAAAGGAAGACTGTTTTAGTTCGTCATTGGTGATTGGGTCATTTAAAGAACCCACATGTATGTTGTTGAGTATGGAATAAAACTATAATCGTTGGGTCACCCTGGACGTAACAGAATAACGAGCATTATTATGAAACAACAGCAGGAGTAATCAAATATACATTAACATAATCAACATATACTTGAACTGTGGACAGGGGTAGCAATTTATCTGAAATAATAAAAACGAACCCACAATATATTCAAACAGCGCCCCACCACACAAACAATTATAACAACATTTAAAATGTCAAATCTTGTAAAATTTCAACTTCACTTTGAGAAATCGACATCTTCCACTTTGTTTTCTACAGCTTGCAATATACCAAATTAAAGATATGCATCTTCCCATCATAATGGTGAAAACAGTATGCAAATCAGATGTCTGCTGGTCAAGCGAAACCCGTTTGAATGAAGCGGGGTGAGGCAAAAACGCCGAGAGTTGGCCGCGCGCCCGGGCAAACTACGCATAATGTTGCTGTTAGTTTTTATTAGTAAAAAAATACTTCAATAACTTTTATTATTCGGGAATTAATACATTTCAAAAGAGAAGAGGATAATGAGTATCGTGATATAAATTTTATTACAATCCGCTTAATAGCAAAGGGACAGTGACGACTTAAACTTGACAAATTTTCCTCAGTTTTCTCAACTTTCGTGCGTTTTCAACCAAAAAAGCGGGCGGTTTGTGGTACCTACTTATATGTTTATATACCGTTGTTTAGAAAAACTATATCAGCCAGTTATTTAGCCTTATATGTTGTATATACCATTGTTAAGACAAAGTATATCAGCAAGTTAAGTAGCCTTATATGTTGTATGTACCATTGTTTAAACAAACTATATAAAATGCAGTTAATTAACCTTATATGTTGTATGTACCATTGTTTAACAAACTATATCAGACAGCTAATTAACCTTATATGTTGTATGTATCGTTAAGACAAACTATATCAGACAGTTAATTAAGCTTATTTGTTGTATGTATCATTGTTTATATAAACTTGCTTTGACTGCAAAGACTACGCTGGCTTGGCCATGTCCGCTGCATGGAAGATGGCCGCATCCCAAAAGATATCTTCTATGCACAACTAGCAGTTGGGTGAACGCAGCTTAGGTTCAAAGATGTGTACAAGAGAGATATGAGGGCACTGAACATAAATCCAGCAACATGGGAGGATGAAGCTGCCGATCGCACCAAGTGGCGATGCTATTTGTGGTGCCACCTCAGATTTGGCGAAAAGAAGCTCACACAACAAGCAGATAAGATGAGGAAAATAAGTAGCTGAGGGCTGTCACCTCATGGGTGCATTCCCACAGTCAGTTATGACTGAAGTGGCCATTATTATTATTAGATAAACTATGTCAGACAGTTAATTAAGTTTATTTGTTGTATGTACCATTGTTTAGACAAACTATATCAGACAGATAATTTACTTTATATGTTGTATGTACCATTTTTTTAGACAAACTATATCAGACAGTTAATTTACCTTACATGTTGTATGTATTGTTGTTTAGAAAAATAGACAGTTAATTAACCTTATATTTTCTATGTACCGTTGATTAGACAAACTGTGTCAGACATTTAATTTAACCTTATATGTTGTATGTACAATTGTTTTGACAAACTATATGAAATTGTTAATTAACCTTATATGTTGTATGTACATTTTTTTTTTTTTTTAGATAAACTATATCAGACTGTTAATTAACCTTATATGTTGTATGTACCATTGTTTAGACAAACTATAACAGACAGTTAACACATTAACTACCGCAAGCTGCTGCCATCGGCACACGAAAGAAACACATTTGGACCGCAGACCGCCCACGGAGGCTTTCTAACTTTAGTAAGAAAATGAATGAAATATGTGACAAAACACATTCCGATCTGGTTCGAAATTTTAATTTACCACCGGAAGAGAACATTCAAAAATGTGGGTAAATTTGTGCCTCTGAAAATTGATATTATATTCATATTTTTCAAACGTTTCAGGTTAGTTACCAAATCGCAAAAAACACACGTACACCTCGTCTAACTGCTGAACAGGCTAGAAACTTATTTCAGCAATTAATTGATAGATCTAGCAATGAGGAGGACAGTGAAAACAATGTGGACATTGATTCAAGTAGCGATTTTTCTGGCAGTGATAACAGTAGTAGTGACAATTCAAGCTGTGATGACAGCGAAGAAATTAGAAGTCCTGGGCCATTGGTGGGTCGTAAAAGAGCAAAAACCCTCGGTTAGAGTTACCAATAGTGCAGGAAATACTGTAGACCTAACTAAAGACAGAGAACAATGGGAGCAAGTGACTGAGTTAGAGTTACCAATAGTGCAGGAAATACTGTAGACCTAACTAAAGAAAGAGAACAATGGGAGCAAGTGACTGAGTTAGAGTTACCAATAGTGCAGAAAATACTGTAGGCCTAACTAAAGACAGAGAACAATGGAAGCAAGTGACAGAGTTAGAGTTACCAATCTTCTTTGATCCATAACCGCCAACCGTCAAAGCAGTCAGCGGCCATCACGCCTGGTGGCGTCTTGTAGGGCAGCAACAGATTGGTTCCACTTTGCTCGGTCGGCGGCCATCCTTCGTACAGTGCCCCAACTCTGGTTCATTCTTTGCATCTCAGCTTCCACAGTTCTCCGCCAAGTTGTTTTTGGTTGGCCTCTCTTTCGCTTTCCCTTGGGGGTCCATAGCATAGCTGTTCTTGTGATGGTATCAGGGTCCCTTCTGAGGACGTGGCCAACCCAACTCCAGCATCTGCCAGCTATGATGGTGTGCATGTCTTCCTGGTTACTCCAAATAAGTAGTTCTTGGTTGCTGATGGTGTTTGGCCAGAAGATTCAGAGAATTTTCCTTAGCCATGTTGTGTGTAAAGAGGACAATTTCGACATTTCCTTCTCTGTAACTCTCCAGCTCTCTGCGCCATAGAGAAGCACAGAAAGCACGCAGCTCTGATATAATCCTAATTTTGTGCTTGTGCTATACTGAGAGGACTTCCAGATGTTGTTTAGGCTAAAAAAGGCTGTTCTTGCTTTGTTCATTCTGTTGTTGATGTCCTTGCTTGCTCCACTGTCTGGTGTTACTATGCATCCTAGGTATGTGAAGGCATCTGTCTGTTCCAGTTGCTGATTCCTTACTGATGTGCGCTCAGGGTTGCTCACATTGTGCATCATGACCTCTGTCTTCTTTAGGTTGATGTTCAAGCCCACCTGCTGACTATACTTATTAAGTCTATCCGTTTTTTTCCTGGATGTGTTGATGTGAATGTGCTAGCAGTGCGATGTCATCTGCATATTCCAGATCTTCCAATGTAGAAAATGTAGTCCATCTTATTCCTCTTGGACTGTCCTCTGTTGTCCGGTGCATCACCCAATCTATGACTGTCAAAAATAATGTTGTTGACAAGGGGCATCCCTGTCGTACTCCTGTTTTCACTTCGAAAGTTACATTACTCAATCCAACACTGCACGTAAAGTTAGAATAGAGGCTTTTTATGATGGAAACAATGCGGTTGGGAATTCCATAAGCCCTCAGAATTTTCCATAGGCTGTCCCTGTGTATGCTGTCGAAAGCCTTTTCAAAATCAACAAAGTTAATAGACAGTTGTCTCTGCCATTCTGAGCACTGCTCTATAATGTTCCTGAGGGTAAATATATGATCTGCACATCTTCTGTTCTTTCTGAAGCCCGCTTGTTCTTTCCTCAGTTTATGGTCAACTGCTTTTGAAATTCTCTGGATGATTATCCTTCCTAGTATTTTGTTGGGAACTGAGAGGAGGGTAATTCCTCTCCAGTTGTTGCAGTCTGCAAGGTCGCCCTTCTTGGGCAATTTGACAATTATTCCTTTACTCCACTTTGTTGGTGTTGTCTCAGTTTCCCAGACTTGTGCTAATAGTGGTTCTAACAGTTCTGCTGCTAGTTCAGGGTCTGTCTTGAATATCTCAGCATGTAGATTGTTGTGACCAGGCGCTTTTCCATTTTTTAGCCCTTTGATAGCTGTGATGATTTCTTCTTTACGTGGAATGTCTGTATTTACGTCTAAGTCACTTTCAGCCTCAGGAACATTCAGCTGAGCCTCTGGTGGTTCCTTATTCAGTGTTTCTCTGAAGTGCTCTGCCCATCTTGTTTCCTGCCCCTGTGCTGTGGTGATGAGATTTCCTTGCTTGTCTCTTACTAACGTTATGTTGTTTGCACCTTGTTTTCCACTGATAGCTTTAGTTATTTTATAAACTGTGCTTTGTTCATTTCTCAGTGCTGCTTCTTCTGCCTGTCTTGCAAGGTCATCCAGAAATGCCCATTTGTTGGCACGAGTTTGACGTTTTACTTCCTTGTCCAGCTGACTGTACTGTTCACTATATATTGCCTTTAACCTGGGAGACTTAGCTTCTGCTTTCTTTCTTTTCATTTCCTTTCTCTTCGCTATGGTGTTTAACGTTTCTGGTGTTATCCAGTCTTGGCTCTTTCTTTCCTGGAATCCCAAGCATGACTTGCTGCTTTCTTTGTATATTGTTGAGATGGTGTTGAATCTCTGGTCTACATCATCGGTCTCTGTTCTTTCCTGGCTTTTGGTAATCTCATATCTTCTCTTTACGTCGACCACGAAAGCTTTTCTGGTGAGGGGATCCTTCAGTTTCGTGATGTTGTATCTTTTCTGTTTGACTGCAACTGGTCCAGCAGCTCTGAGTTTCACTTTTAGTCTTGCTACTACTAGGTGACGATCACTTCCCACATCTGCGCCTCTTCTTACTTTCACGTCTTGTAGTGCATGCCTCCATCTGCCATTGATCATTATGTGATCTATCTGGTTTTTGTCTCGTCCGTTTGGTGATTCCCATGTTAACTTGTGCACTTCTTTGTGTTGAAAAAGTGTTCCTCCAATGACCAGGTTGTTAATACTGCAGAAGCTTATTAATTTGTCCCCATTTTCATTTACTGTTCCACTACCGCTTTTCCCCATTACTCTTTCATTATAATTATTGTGTGTTCCAACTTTCGCATTTAGGTCTCCCATAACTATAATAAGATCATACCTGGGTACAGTTTCCATTTCCTTTTGTACCTGTTGATAGAACTCGTCCTTGATCTCTTCATCGCTGTCGTTTGTTGATGCATAGCATTGTATAATTGTGGTGTTGGTGAATCTCCCTCTCAGTCTTGCTCTTATTAGTCTGTTGTTAATGGGTTTCCATTCCAGTAAAGACCTTTCCATTCCTTTCTTCAGGATAATGGCTACACCTTCATTGTGCTGACCATCCTCTCTACCAGAATAAAGTACTGTTTCCCCTGTAGCTGTTTTCACTTTCCCCATCCCAGTCCATCTGCTCTCGCTTATTCCTAGGATATGTAGTTTGTAATTCCTCATCTCTGCTGTGATCTGTCTCAGCTTTCCTGCCTCATTCATAGTTCTGACGTTCCAAAAACCAATTCTGGTTTTGTGTTTTGCAGTCTGGGCATCCGTTTTCATGCCAGTGGCTTCCTTTCGGCTTTCACCACTGTCAGTCATTCGAGCCTGAGACTCCGGATGTCCATCCTGCATCGAAGTTTTTTTCATTTGTTGCCGTTTCCGTAACATGTGCGATGTTTTACATAGACAGGGGTGTCGGCCCTGTGCTAAAACCCCCAACCTGGAGGACCAGGGTACCAGCTTTTGTCTGACCCCTACCCACGCAGACCAGTCCAGCTTGGTTGAACCTACCAGGAGTAAAACTCCCACTGGCATAGCTCTGGGGATTATCAGGGTACACAAGCTGCCATACCGCTACAAGGTATAGGTACCATTGATGGCAGAGAGTTACCAATAGTGCAGGAAATACTGTAGACCTAACTAAAGACAGAGAACAATGGAAGCAAGTGACTGAGTTAGAGTTACCAATAGTGCAGGAAATACTGTAGACCTAACTAAAGACAGAACAATGGGAGCAAGTGACTGAGTTAGAGTTACCAATAGTGCAGGAAATACTGTAGACCTAACTAAAGAAAGAGAACAATGGAAGCAAGTGACTGAGTTAGAGTTACCAATAGTGCAGGAAATACTGTAGACCTAACTAAAGACAGAGAACAATGGAAGCAAGTCACTGAGTTAGAGTTACTAATAGTGCAGGAAATACTGTAGACCTAACTAAATACAGAGAACAATGGGAGCAAGTGACTGAGTTAGAGTTACCAATAGTGCAGGAAATACTGTAGACCTAACTAAAGACAGAGAACATTGGGAGCAAGTGACTGAGTTAGAGTTACCAATCGTGCAGGAAATACTGTAGACCTAACTAAAGACAGAGAACAATGGGAGCAAGTGACTGAGTTAGAGTTACCAATAGTGCAGGAAATACTGTAGACCTAACTAAAGAAAGAGAACAATGGGAGCAAGTGACTGAGTTAGAGTTACCAATAGTGCAGGAAATACTGTAGACCTAACTAAAGATAGAGAACATTGGGAGCAAGTGACTGAGGGTGAAACAACGAATAGTTTTTTTTTTGTTCCAACTCGTGAACTAGGTTTGCAAGCAAATCTTGATGCAACTTCCTCTGTGCTTGATTGCTGGCTTACATTACTGACACCTGATGTTTCACATTCTTTGGTCAAAGTAATAAATGAATATGCTGACATAAAGAATTCAAAATCCCCATCTTCAAAAAGATCTTCGTCTGCTGCTTGGAAACCTGTCACTGACTATGAGCTTTTGAAATTTTTCGCAGTAAGAACTGCGATGGGTTTAGATAAAAAGCATCAGTAAAAGATTATTGGGCACAGACACCTCATAATTATACACCCTGGTATGGCAATATGTTTTCAAGATCTAGGTTTGAAATAATTTACCATACAATGATGCATGTTGGAGATGCTGATTCAGAAGGGAAGGACAAAAAGAGCCTTTTTTAAATTTGCTCATTGCGAAGTTCCAGGATGCATTTTATCCATTTCAGAATTTAGCCATTGATGAAATGGTTATTGGGTATAATGGATGCTGGAAACACAAGCAGTACAATTGAACAATGCCAAGCAAGTATCACATTAAGAACTTTAGATTCTGCCACAGGATATGTCTATTACAAATTGACATACTTTGGGAAGAATACATCATATGCTAATGACTCTAAAACAAGTCAGGCGGTGAAGGTATTTGATTTCTTGCTACAAGGAATAGGGAAGGGCCACCATTTATTTGCTGACAGATATTACAGAAGCATTCATTATACTGGCACAGTCAACATCAACAGAAAAAACTTTCCTCTTCAACTGAAGACCCTCTCCCTCCATCACCAAGAAGCCAGGTGGTACAAAAATGGTGATGGATCTCAGATATGTGTTGCTTGGCGAGACAAAAAGGAAAAGAAACCATGTATTGTTGTGTCCACTGAAACATCAATGGAGATGGTGCAAGTCACAACTCTACGTCACGACTTAGTCGAAAAACCCAAACCAGTACACCGGCATAATTTTTGGATGAATGGATGTGACCACAATGATCAAATGGTAGCTTACTATGGCAATTTCCAAAAAAAAAACTAGAAAATGGTGGAAACAAATTGTCTACTGGATTATAGAGGTGTTCCAGGTAAATGCCCATATATTATACACCCTCAGTCATGCTGATGAGAAGTCAGTGTCATTGAAAATTTTCAAAGACAGACTGATTGATCAGTTGACTGAGAAGGTTGACTCCATAACTCCACCTGATCTAGTAGCGGTAGGAAATTTTTAGGAAACAAAGTTAAAAGATTTGAGGGTGCAAAGCACATTGTGGATTACACCGACAAAGATAGGAACTGTTTAGTGTGCTCAACACCTGCGAAACAAGCCCGAACAAATTTTTATTGCATCGGTTGCCCTGTAAAGCCCCATCTCCATTCAATGAACTGTTTTAGGCTGTACCATATGCATGATCCTTTAGCTGTAACTCACTAAAGACATGGACATACTGTAAATAAGTTATAGATGTTGTGTTTTCTCAAAGGTGCTATTTATTCAAAATTTCCTAGATTTTTTGGAAGTGGTGTAGGTGTGATAATGTAAGTCATTAATAGTGTATTTATTAGCTATTGTGTGTGTTCTTGGGCTTGTTTTTCTTGTCATTGGATACACTACATGACAGTCACCAAGAAAAAAACATTAGCTGCCTCAGGAACAAGCAAGTTGCAGGTAAGTTGATAATTTAAAAAAAAAATGTTGCATGCTTTTTCTTTCTTTTAATCATTTTATATTATTGATAATATTTACATTCTAAATAAACATATATTTTTCAGCTTAATGCAATAGTACATTCATTTATCATCAAAATAATAATAATAAATAATAATAAATTCTTTAAGCACCAAACACGGCGCATAAGGCAGAACCAGTGCTCTCCAGGTTGTTCGTTGTGACGCCACTCCTCTTAGCTCTTGCACATTATTTAGGCCCAACGTTCTTCCTTCTCTTATTATTGTTCTTCTGAGTGTTTCTTTTGGTCTTCCTTTTTTCCTCTTACCCTCAGGAACCCAAGTGAGCGCCTGTAGTGGTATTCTGTTGTTTTGCATTCGTAGGACATGACCGATATATGACCATCGTCTTTTCCTTATATAGTCGGAGACATATTTCTGCCTAGAGTCTTCTCTTATTTGTCGATTAGTCTTGAATTTTTTCCAACTGATGTTCATGAGTTTTCTAAGACATTTGTTCTCGAATGTATTCAGCTTGTTCTCCAATGATTTTGTTATTTTCCAACTCTCACAGCCGTATGTTAACACTGAGATAACATTTGAATTAAACAGACGAAGCTTGGTATGTATATTCAATGATCGTAATTTCAAATGTTAGATAATCTATTGAAGGCGCTAGCTGCCAAAGCAATTCTAGTATGGATTTCTCTTGTTGTGTCACCATCCTGAGTCATTTTACTGCCTAAATAATTGAAACTTTCAACTTTCTGTAGTTTTTTCCCGTTCAAGATGATATCAAAGGTCTCGTTAGACAAGTTCATAGCTTTAGTTTTAGAGGCATTTATTTGGAGACCTATTTTAATCGAGAGATGACACAAATTATTTATTGCTTCTTGGGATTGTCTTGGTGTTGAACTTAAGAATGCTACATCATCTGCGAAATCCAAGTCCCCCAGGAATTTTCCATTTGTCCATTTTATACCCAATTGTTCATTGTGGGTATAGTTTCTCATAACCCAATCAATAGCTATTCCAAAAAGTAGTGGTGACATAATACAGCCTTGTTTCACCCCTGTTTCTACTGTAAACCATTCTGTATTCCCTTTATTTGTTCTAACACAACATCTTGCATCATCAAAATGACACATAATTAATAAAAATCTGTTGAAAATTAATAAATCTGCAGCTTAAGTTCTCCAAACACTTACAGAGAGAAAATGAGGAACAAATTTCAGACATTTTTTGAGAAGTGGCATAGGTGTGATAATGTAAGTTACCAATATTGTCAATATTTGTCCATGTGTGTGTTCTTGGGTTTGTTTTTCTTGTTATTGGATATGCTACATGATAATCACCAAGAGAAAGGTATTACCTACCATAGAAATCATTTTACTTTACTAATAATGTCTACCATATTAAGTAAACTTTCCTTTTATCAGCTTTAGGCAATATTACATTCATTTATCATCAAAATGACATATAATTCATAAAAATCTTTTTAAAATTAAGAAAACTACAGATTAAATCCTTCATACACCTACAGAATGAAAATGGGAACAAAATTTAATTCGGCCACAGTGTGTTTTTCAATTCGGTAGTTAATGTGTTAATTAACATTATATGTTGTATCTACTGTTGTTTAGATAAACTACATCAGACAGTTAATTACCCTTATATGTTGTATGTACCATTGTTTTTTAAGACAAACTATACCAGACAGTTAATTAACCTTAAATATTGCATGTACCATTGTTAAGGCAAACTGTATCAGACAGTTAATTAACTTTATTTGTTGTATGTACCGTGGTTTAAACAAACTGTTTTAGACAGTTAATTTACCTTAACACTCTTCAGACCGGAAATATAAAAAATTGTTCCATACGGAACGATGACTTTTGAAGTAAAAATAGCACTTTTGTTTTTTTAATTTTGACTTCAAATCTATGTTTTATATTAAGAATACATGTTAACAATTATATCTGTGCTAAAAAAATATACAGCTTTCACTTATGTTGACTTTGAAATTACACACAGAAAAACGTAAACACCGCATTTGTCCGTCCGCAATTTTGGATATTTTCCGATCAACTCGACTTAACAGATCGTAAACAAAGTGCAGTCTGATAATGACTACAATGCATTTAGTGATGTAGATTCCTGTTCTAATGATTATTCAGAGGACTTGGAAACATTTGATGAGTTGGATGGCGAAAATACAGCTCAGAACAACTCAGATCACCAGCCGTACAAGCAAAGGTAATGTTACTTCGTTAACGAAATGATAACAGCTGATTTTGAAAAGCAGTAAAACAGTCGTTTTGGTGGGCTATTGTAGTCAGTATAGCTGCTTTCTGTTTGTTTTTGAAAAAAAGAAACAAATATTTCACCTGTCAAACAGTTAACAAAGAACTCATGACACTAGGAAATAAATATAAAGTGGATCGGATGTAACTTCTGAATCAGCGGATTTTTCTGACCTCATTTGCCCTGTGTCTCTGCTTTTAAAAATTATTATTTACATCATATGACAAACCAGAAGTTGAAATTGGTAACGAAGAACTCGAAAGCGTTAATGAATTCGAATACTTAGGATCAATCATCAACAGCTCTGGCGACTGTGCAGTAGAAATTAAAAGAAGACTTGCAATTGCTTCACATAAACTAATACAGATGAAAAACCTATGGCAAGGCACAAGCAAAAGAAACAAAGTTACAACTGATCAGAGCATGTATACTGAAGCACATTAAAAATGCGCCACCTGTATAATCCAGGAACAGAGTGTGAAATGTAAATATAAGTGTTTACAAGTTTACATATTTGGAATCTATATTCATTTTCTTATGAATCCATGCTGGTCATTAATTTTTACATTTGATTGTTATGAAATTCATTGCATTCTGTGCAGGCAAGGGAGAAAACCAAAAATGCAACCAATAACAAAATTCGTTCACACTATCCTCAGTATCTGGTATGTCCACCGTGTGCTTGCAAACAAGCTTGGCAGTGGCTCCACATGGAACGCACAAGTCTCTGAAGGAAATTCCAGGAAATCAAGTCCCATTCATGTGTAAGAGCAGCTTCAAGCTGTTGCAGATTAGCTGGAGAACCTTGCCTGTAGACTGTGCGTCCAAGCTCGTCCCACAGATGTTCTATAGGGGACATGTCTGGTGATAGGGCAGGCCAATCAATCATCACAATGTTCTGCTGATGTAGATATTGCTGCGTAATGCATGCGGTGTGGGCACGTGCGTTATCCTGCTGGAGAAGCTGCAAGTCTGGATTATTTGTGAACGCAGGAGCAACCAATGCATCCAGAACCTCATCTCGATATGTCACAGCATTAACATTTCCACGAAAGACGTGAAGAGGCAAGCGATGGTGAAAACTGAATCCTCCCCAAATGTGAATACTGCCACCTCCAAATCGGTTGTGCTGACAAATACAGCAATCTGCAAAGCGCTCTCCATACCGTCGCCAAATCCGCATACGTCCATCAGCAAAAAATATGTTGAATCTGCTCTTGTCTGTGAATAGGACAGCATTCCACTGCAGTCTAGTCCATCTGACATGTTGCTCTGCTCATTGCAGGTGCTGCTGATGATGTCTGTGAGTCAAGTTTGGCCCAACATAAGGTCATCTTGCAGTAAGGCCTGTATCTCTGAGTCGTCGTATGACTGTCATTCGAGAGACTTGCCCACGTCTACCCACTATTGCTCTTGCTGTTTGACTTGCCGGGAGAGAACGATTCCTTAGGTGACTCAGCAGAATATGACGATCTTGCACAGGGGTAGTAACTCATGGTTAGCCACTCCGAAGTCTATCCTGGGCACTGCCAGTGGTTCCGTAACGTTCATTGAGACGTACAATAGTGCTGTGGTGGCAATTCATCCTTCTTGCAATGGCCCGCGAGCTCTTACCGGTCTCCAACATACCAATGGCTCATTGGCGGTCGTTTTCAGATAGTTGTGGCATTTCAAGCAACATGTACTGGGTGTTTTGTCTCAATGGCCTTTTTATACCGAGTATACTGCCACAACGCATACACATTGTCAGGGTCATAGCTGTTGGGAATCATGTTGCACGTGTAACTTTCATTGTTTTCATGTAGTCTGTACACAACCCCATGGGTTAAATCATGCACTTTCCATTCCAGCAGCCATTCACTCTCTACCTCATGACAAACACGGGGAAAATCCATTCCCACACTTTTTTTTTCTCCAGCTTCTCGGCATCAGTATATATAATAGTGGTGCGTTTAAAAGACATAACAGTCTGGAAAAAATAGTGATGGAAGGCATGGTCTCTGGAAAAAGGGGAAGGGGTCAACCTAGACGACGGTGGACCCAGGACATCACAGAGAGTCTGAACTTGTCTTTGGCTGATGCAGGTCGACTTGCCCAGAATCGTGATGCATTCAGAGAAGCTGTAATGGAGACAACGTTCTGGAAAGAATACGTCACATGATGATGACTTTATGATTAACAGTATTCCTTTGTACGGAAAATGTAATGTGTGTCAATTTTCCTGTGTACACTAAACTGTAACTTTGAATTCTATTGTTGATCTGTAAAAATTAATTTTAAATTGTTCTTCTTGCAGATGTTTTGGTTATGATGGACTTGATGAAGGCCCACCTTCCAACACTCCACCCTTTTTGCCTGAGAGGGTTCCAGGTCTGCAACTGTGAGGTAAGGACCAGAGAAAATACAAAGCAGTTTTTGAGACCCATTGACTTCTTTAAATTGCAATTTTATGAAAGAATGGTTATAAGAAAAGGGTGTTTTCTTTTTGACAGTATATTAGAGACAAGCCAACAAAATGCGGGATGAAGTTATGGGTTCTTGCTGATGCTGTTAGTGGATATACTTTGATGTTTAATTAGGTAGGATCACTGCAAATAGACCATTTGGTTTAGCTTATACTGTAGTGAGTTATGAATCTTTTGAAATCTTTGGTGAGTCAAGGATATAGGGTTTATTTTGATAGTTTGTATACATCCAATCAGTTACTGAAGGACTTGTGAAGTTAGGGGATTGGAGCTTGTGGCACATTTCTTAGAAACAGAAAGAGATTTCCAGCTGCACTTTCAAATATAAAGGAATTTAAAAAAAAATTGTATCAGAGGTGCAATGAGGTGGGTTCGAGATAAAGAATTACTAGCGCTGCAGTGGAGAGGTAACAAAACTATAACACTGGTTTCAAGCATTTACAATGCAAATGACCATAGGCTCCCTAAGTGTAGAACTAAGGTTAATTGGAATTTTCAAGAAAATGTTAGACAGCCAAATGTTGTAAGGGATTACAATATATACATGAAAGTAGTGGACAAGAGTGACCAGCCAATTAACAAGTACAATGTTTTGAGAAAGACCAATAAATTTAGGTGTCAGAACAAACTATTTACACTGTGGATTTCAATACATGATAAATCTAAACTCTTTGGCTCATCATCCAAGGATACGACCACAGCATACAACAGCTGACAATAATTAACTATAACACCTTTTAACAGGTCAGTTCCCTCTTTAATAATGCACTGCACACAATGAAGAGCCCACATGGCTCATAACGCATATGAAATACACTGAACATAAATGCCAATACAGCTTGCACTACTAACAACCTAATATCTAAGACTCCTACCCACTGGTATAGCCATCCTGAATGGATATCATAATGCCGTTCACTCACCGGCAAAAATATATACTAAGATCAGGCAAAAAACCAAGTCAGCAATGACTCAACATCATCGACCCAAGGAACTGCTACTAGAAAAAATATCTTAACACTCTAGCATCACGCACTAACATCCAAAGATCACATGAAGAAAAGGCAAGCACTAAACCAGAACCACAATGGCTAACTCTCTCCAGCAAAAACGCTGACAGGGAACCAAAACGATCTATCCTGATCGGCAGCCAGAAAAACAACTGCTTTTTTGTGCCAAAATTTGTGTCCGCTTCCCTTTCCGGTCAGCTGGCCAACCAGGTTTTTATTATACCAATGTTGCCACTCAGAGCGTGACCAACTCGATATTTTGTAGAACATACATACTGTGACATCCAACCCCCTTAAGAAAGAAAATGAAGTTTTCTTCCACCGGAGGAGTCACGCCCAAACAATCGCAAGGCACTCCCTCTCAATTGTAGAGTATCAAGTTTCTGCTGGCAACAACTTCCGACCGACATACATTGTAAAGCATAACATATTACAGCATAAACATGCATTGCACAACATTACATCATCATTACAAGTTTACAGAATCCTTATATTGATATCAGAATAGAACTGGGGGCATATGTCAGACCCTAAGGTTCGGTTCACATCAACCGAAACACCTTACTGAACATGAACCCGAACTCTAACCCTACTATTGCTGGACTATCAGCAGGTGGTTATGAAGCAACGACATGTGCTTCCACCTGACTGCATCACGCGCACCCCATCTATTTGCAAAAGTCACCCATGCCATCTTGGTATTGTCGCGCAATGACAATACCTCCACAAATCTAACCGGCACGACCTCATCAAACACTCTTCTGAGTGTGCGCCAACAAGCACTCAGGGGAACGTTACGCACCCAAACTGTGCGATCATTAGCTTTCGGACCCTTGTATAGGCACGTGAAAAGTCTACTTCACAGTTCGACACATCAGGAATCACAGTAGTCTTCAGCACAGCACACTCCAGGCATCACTGCAATCTTCAGGAGACCAGCAAACTTGAAGGTACAATACTCCAGACTCAGGTCAGCAGGCTTCACTGCTCATCGGTATTCACCCCTGGCCGGGCACATCATTGTGGTAGAGTCAAGACAAACAAAATGTCCAACCAGATCACCTGAGATACCTATCAACCTCTTAACATCTATACCTTCCTAACAACAATCTCCTTCCACCCTATACCGAGCTTGACCAAACTATCTCCCATCTGACACCCAATTGCCATCTGGGACAATCTAACCTAGATGTTATGGCCACCTTAAAACTCCTCTGCTCCAACTGGATCACTGTCATTAAACCACAACGTACAACTTGAAATATCTCAAACTGTACTGCCTGAAGCAAGCTGTAATCCTACCCTATCACTTTCACACACTTCTAACCATACTTGGAAACTCTAGCGCAAACAATTACAAAATTACTTGTGCAACACAGTGTCGACGACAAAAATGAAAAGCATTTACCGCCTGAAAATAGCACTTTTCCCTGCGATGCTGTAACTAGGTCAGTTACCGTAATTGAGGTCAACCGACTGTAAACAGTACGCTACACTGACTGACAAACATTCTGACTTGCCACTGGACAACCAAAAATAACTCACTACCGTGACTTCATAGAAAATATAAAGGCGCCAACACACCGTGACCTACAGCCTTCTAACATTCTGTGTGCATAACTCGTTCTGGCCTGAATATAGCAAATATAGACACTACGGCCTTTACAGATGTCAGCTAGCTGGGAATTAAATATTACAAAATACAGGCCCCATGGCCAAAAGAGTATAGACGAGCCCCCAGATGTCAGAACAAACTATTTACACTGTGGATTTCAATACATGATAAATTTATACTCTTTGGCTCATCATCCAAGTATACAACCACAGCATACAATAGCTGACAATAATTAAATATAACACCTTTTAACAGGTCAGTTCCCTCTTGAATAATGCACTGCACACAATGAAGAGCCCACACGGCTCATAACGCATATGAAATACACTGAATATAAATGCCAATACAGCTTGCACTACTAACAACTTAATATCTAAGACTCATACCCACTGGTATAGCCATCCTGAATGGATATCATAATGCCTTTCACTCACCGGCAAAAATATATACTAAGAACAAGCAAAAACCAAGTCAGCAATGACTCAACATCATTGACCCAAGGAACTGCCACTAGAACAAATATCTTAACACTCTAGCAACATGCACTAACATCCAAAGATCGCATGAAGAAAAGGCAAGCACTAAATTAGAACCACAATGGTGAACTCTCTCCAGCAAAAACGCTGACAGGGAACTAAAACGATCTATCCTGATCGGCAGCCAGAAAAACAACTGCTTTTTTGTGCCAAAATGTGTGCCCGCTTCTCTTTCCGGTCAGCTGGCCAACCGGGTTTTTATTATACCAATGTTGCCACTCAGAGCATGACCAACTCGATATTTTGTAGAATATATATACTGTGACAATAGGAAAACTCTTTTTTTTCACTTTCTGGATATTGCTATGGTAGATGCTTACAATTTATTTCAAGACTAGCAGAAAAAACACCCAGATGTGGAAGATCAGCTAGATATGGTCAACTAGATTTTACAGAAGAACTGATCCAGAATTGGGGAACATAAGTTTGTATGATGATGCACTACTTGCTTCAAAGCCACCAGTTTTTTCTCGGCACACCATGGACCCCAAGTTTACAGAGACAAAAAGAAATTGTAAGCTTTGATATCAGATTGTAAAGATGGAAAGAAAAACATTAGTTAAATGTAAAGTTTGTGATATATTTTTTTTGTTTTCATGCAGGTAGGAATTGTCTGTCAGAATACCACAAGCCTTAGTTGGAAATATATAAAGAGGTGTTGAGTCTTTATTATGTCACCCTCATAACTGATTTTACTTATGTGTTAGTGATCATACAACGTTACACTAGAAACATGTCTACTGAAGTCATAGTTCATTATTTTAGCTAAGATGTTGCAGCTACCTATAATAACTGTAATGTATTCAGTGGAAGATTTTTTTTTTTAATATTTTTTTTTTTAAACCTAGTTATGTAACATTTCAAAAATTTGCATAATTTTATTATTTAATGTTGAATTGTTTTGGAAATGTAACATATAATGCAGAAATGGTCAGACTACAATATGACTGTTGTTAATTGTTCTGATAATACTTTATTTTTTTCTTCTTTGTGAAATATCACGTTTATAATTTTTGTGTATTTTTCCTGTTGACTTTCCTTCAATTTTTAAAAACTCTCATCAATATAAATATTTAAAATATTAATTTTAAATATAAATATGGTAGTCTGTTCAATTACAAACAATTTGATGTTTAACACTCTTGGGTAGACTTCAAATTATAATGTATCAAGGAACATTAGAAGTCAGATATGTCAGAGTATGAGAAAATGATACAAAATATCAGGTCTGAAGAGAGTTAAATGTTGAATCTACCGTATCTTAGAGAAACTATATCAGACAGTTAAAAAACCTTATATGTTGTATGTACCGTTATTTAGACAAATTATATCGGACAGTTAAGTAACCTTATGTGTTGTATTTACCGTTGTTTAGACAAACTATATCAGACAGGTTATTGGGACCCCAAGATGCAACAATAGTGAATGCAGTCAGCAACCCATAGCTTGACTGCTTGCATCAGGATCAGCGAACCAGAGCTGATCAAGACCGCACTTCACCTCCACGTGGTGGTCCTGGAAACAGTCTGCAGCAGTGCAGTCTGGCTGAGCGAGTGCGGATCAAAATGGGAAGGCAAACCCGGTCCATAAAAAATGCTGTGCAGAAGTCGGATGTGTCGACCGAAAGATGCAAATATCACAGCTTAGGCGCAAACAGACACAACGCAACCACCGTCCTTTTCAGGGCAAACGAGGAAGAAGAAGAAGACAGGTCATTGACCTTATATGTCACCATTGTCCTGGTCACCCATTATGGAGGATAGATCCACTACTACAGGAAGCTTACACTAAACATTCACAAGCTCTTACTGTGATGGTATCTGTAGCTATTTGTTAACGTGATGATGTTGCCAGCCTCATGATCAGCCTTATAACAGTGTCTTGTACAACATGCTGAAGGAGCAATATTTCTTTGTCTCGTCAGAGACCCCAGAAACTACAAGACATCTTATAATAGTGCCATGTACAACGTCCTGAGGGAGCAATATTTCTTTATCTCATCAGAGATCACAGAAACTACAAGAGGTCTTACAATAGTGCCTATTACAACATCCCGAGGGAGCAATATTTCTTTGTCTGATCAGATATCCCAGAAACTACAAGAGGCTTGATATGATAGGAAACTCTATACAGAGTGATACAACAAGAAGCAATCTGATAATTATAACTGTAGATGCAGCAAGAGAGATGAATGCAGTCAGCGACCCATAGCTTGACTACTTGCGTCAGGGTCAGCAAACCAGAGCTGACCAAGACCCTATTCCACCTCAAGTGGTGGTCCTGGAAACAGGCTGCATCACTGAAGTCTGGCTGAGAGAGTAGGGATTGAAGAGGGAAGGCAAACCCGGCCCCAAAAAATGTCGTGCGGAAGTCGGATGTGTCGGGCCAAAAGGCGCAAATATTGCAGCTTTGCTGTAAATGGTGACACAACACAACCAACGTCCTTTTCAGGACGAACGAGGAAGGAAGATGGAAGGAATGATCATCATAAGGGGTCCCACCATCGATTAAGTGTTTTAGCTCTTTAATCTCCTTTACACTGTAAGGGGAGGGGGCCCACTTGGGTCATGACTCCCAAGTGTCAGCCTCCTGTTGTTTGGTGCAGAGAATTGAACCCACTCCACATTGGTTGCAGCTTTTATGTCCACTCCTGCTTCCTGCCAGCTGGAGGCAATTGTGAAAGTAACCTCTATGTAGAAAACAAATTATTGTCCTGACTTTCATGGACCTCAGATACTACAAGAGACCTTATTAGACATGGTTGTTTGTTATTTCAGTGTTTTTTTTTTTTTTTTTTTTTTTTGACACAAACAATTCAAATGGTTTTTTTGTGTTTGAAAGTTCACCTTGACCCTATAGGGTCTTATTTCATGTAGAAAATAATTGTGTGCTCTGTGTATTTGTGTATGTGTGTGTTTATAAGTATGCACAGGAGCATTTGTCTGTGCATATATACATAAGTGTATGTGTTCATTTGTGTATGTGCATGTGAGTATGTCTTTGTATGTGTGCATGAGTGATGGCAGTAATGAGAAAATGATTGCAGAAAAATGTTACCTCCCCTACATTTAAAAACTGTGTATTACAAGTGTCATAAATACAAAGAGAAATCGAGTCCAAAACAAAAATATCAGTCTTCAACTCCAGTGTCAAGGTCATTCAATTATATAGCTCTAGTTTATAGCATTCTGAAATGTCCAGGGTAAAAGAGGTTTTGGGAGACTCAAAAACACACAGAGTAGAGAACTGGATACAAAAGTCAAAGATATGAGTCAGTCATGGAGACACCTTGAGCTGATAGTATACAACAAGAGGAGTTGGCATACATTTGTTGAAGACCTAGGCTGTTTAGGGAGCTAAAAGTGATAATGATGATGTGTCATAAATGCCAGGATTGATCAAAATTTGTTTCAGGCTTATTGTGACAACAACTGTACTAAAACTGAGATACAGTATACTGACGACTTGGACATGCCAGAAAGTCAACAACAGTTATGCTTATTTGGAGATGAAAAAGGTATGTATAATAGCAATGTTATTATTTTAAATTCATATTTTGGCTACATACGTTTGCATGATTTAAATACCTGCATAGTATAACATTTAATATTAAGCAGTGAGTGAGCCTTTCTTAGAGAATTAAATCTTTTTACAAACTTTAATTAAACTTGCTTAACATTAATATATACATAATGGAGATAGAGGCTGTTACTGCAGTAACCAGGGTAGTTATTGTGTCACACTCTTAATCTATGCTTTTAAAGGTTCAAAATAAATGTCTGTTGCAAGAATAGAAAACATTTATAGAGGCCTTGAATCTTCAGAAGCTGGTGTGAATCTACTTTACAAGTCATTCAGGTGTATCTTCTTCTTTGATCCATAACCGCCAACCGTCAAAGCAGTCAGCGGCCATCACGCCTGGTGGCGTCTTGTAGGGCAGAAACAAATTGATTCCACTTTGCTTGGTCGGCGGCCATCCTTCGTACAGTGCCCCAACTGTGGTTCATTCTTTGCATCTCATCTTCCACAGTTCTCCGCCAAGTGATCTTTGGTTGGCCTCTCTTTTGCTTTCCCTCGGGGGTCCATAGCATAGCTGTTCTTGTGATGGTATCAGGGTTCCTTCTGAGGACATGGCCAACCCAACTCCAGCGTCTGCCAGCTATGATGGTGTGCATAACCTCCTGGTTACTCCGAATAAGTAGTTCTTGGTTGCTGATGGTGTTTGGCCAAAAGATTCGGAGAATTTTCCTTAGGCAGATTGTGTGGAAGGAGGACAGTTTTGACATTTCCTTCTCTGTTACTCTCCAACATTCCGCACCATAGAGAAGCACAGAAAGTACACAGCTCTCATACAGTCTTAATTTGGTGTTTGTGCTGTATTGGGAAGACTTCCAAATGTTGTTGAGAACAGCAAAGGCTGTTCTCGCTTTATTCATTCTGTTGTTAATGTCCTTGCTTGTTCCACCTATGCTTCCTAGGTAAGTAAATGTGTCTGTCTGTTCTAACTTCTGGTTCCTTACTGTTACTGGCTCAGGATTGCCCACATTTAGTGTCATGACCTCTGTCTTCTTCAAATTGATGTTCAGGCCAACCTGCTGGCCATACTTATTCAGTCTATCGGTTTTGTCTTGAATGTGTTGGTGTGAATGCACGAGTAGTGCAATGTCATCTGCATATTCCAAATCTTCCAGTGTAGAAAACATTGTCCATCTAATTCCTCCGCGACTGCCCTCTGTTGTCTGGCGCATCACCCAATCTATGACTGTCAAAAATAATGTTGTTGATAAGGGGCATCCCTGTCGTACTCCTGTTTTCACTTCGAAAGTTACATTGCTCGATCCAACACTGCACGTAAAGTTAGAATAGAGGCTTTTTATAATGGAAACAATGCGGCTGGGAATTCCATAGGCCCTCAGAATTTTCCATAGGCTGTCCCTGTGTATGCTGTCGAAAGCCTTTTCAAAATCAACAAAGTTAATGTACAGCTGTCTCTGCCATTCTGAGCACTGCTCTGTAATGTTCCTGAGGGTAAATATATGATCTGCACATCTTCTGCTCTTTCTGAAGCCCGCTTGTTCTTTCCTCAGTTTATGGTCAACTGCTTTTGAAATTCTCTGGATGATTATCCTGCCTAGTATTTTGCTGGGAACTGAGAGGAGGGTAATTCCTCTCCAGTTGTTGCAGTCTGCAAGGTCGCCCTTCTTGGGCAATTTGACAATTATTCCTTTACTCCACTCTGTTGGTGTTGTCTCAGTTTCCCAGACTTGTGCAAATAGTGGTTCTAATAGTTCTGCTGCTAGTTCAGGGTCTGTCTTGAATAGCTCAGCATTCAGATTGTCGTGACCAGGCGCTTTTCCATTTTTTAGCCCTTTGATAGCTGTGATAATTTCTTCTTTTCGTGGAATGTCTGTATTTACGTCTAAGTCACTTTCAGCCTCAGGAACATTCAGCTGAGTCTCTGGTGGTTCCTTATTCAGTGTTTCTCTGAAGTGCTCTGCCCATCTTGTTTCCTGCCCCTGTGCTGTGGTGATGAGATTTCCTTGCTTGTCTCTTAATAACGTTATGTTGTTTGCACCTCGTTTTCCACTGATAGCTTTAGTTATTTTATAAACTGTGCTTTGTTCATTTCTCAGTGTTGCCTCTTCTGCCTGTCTTGCAAGGTCATCCAGAAATGTCCTTTTGTCAGCATGGGTTTGACGTTTTACCTCCTTGTCCAGCTGACTGTACTGTTCACTATATATTGCCTTTAACCTGGGAGACTTAGCTTCTGTTTTCTTCCTTTTCATTTCCGTTCTCTTCGCTATGGTGTTTAGCGTTTCTGGTGTTATCCAGTCTTGGCTCTTTCTTTCCTGGAATCCCAAGCATGACTTGCTGCTTTCTTTGTATATTGTTGAGATGGTGTTGAATTTCTGGTCCACATCGTCGGTCTCTGTTCTTTTCTGGCTTTTGGTTATCAGATATCATCTCTTTACGTCGACCATGAACGCTTTTCTGGTGAGGGGGTCCTTAAGTTTCGTGATGTTATATCTTTTCTGTTTGACTGCAACTGGTCCAGCAGCTCTGAGTTTCACCTTCAGTCATGCTACTACTAGGTGATGATCACTTCCCACATCTGCGCCTCTTCTTACTTTCATGTCTTGTAGTGCATGTCTCCATCTGCCATTGATCATTATGTGATCTATCTGGTTTTTGTCTTGTCCATTTGGTGATTCCCATGTTAACTTGTGCACTTCTTTGTGTTGAAAAAGTGTTATTCAGGTGTATGGCATGGCAATAAGAGTCCTGACAGACTAGCTTGAAGTTCACCCATAGCAGGGACACTGGTCCTGCACAAGGGAGAGATACTGAGGACAGTTAATCATCTGTTTGAAAACAACACTGCAGTAGATGAATCAACAAGGTTAAGATAGCTGGAATGTGGCACCAAACATAAGACTAGCAGGTATGATGTATGAAAGGATACATCCGACATGTAAACAATCAGGATGGTACAGTACAGTAAGCATTCATACACATCAACATTTGCTGAGGAAGGCTTAGCACCAACGGGTTTGCCTGGATTGCAATATGTTGATCCTGAAGAACAATCAAAAAATTATCAGAAAATTATGATTATGTATTTGTTTACTGCATTTTGCTAACAAATGTTAACTAGATATATAAGACATGCATTTCATTATTTATCTTTGCTCATTATTTTTATTATTACAGGTGTTTATTTTTGTCACCTGTGCAACACTCATTTCTTCCAACTTGATGTCCTGGATACGCATATGACAACAGTACACAGAGATGAATGCTTGGAGTTTGATAATAAATGCAGTGATCTTCAGAATGCGTTACCACAGGACAGTGGAAATAACAGGAATGAAGCAGTGAATAAGATTGGAGATGCCACTTTTACTGATGTAGCAAGAGAAGATAGCATCAACCTGAGACTTGCTTGTAATAAAGCATCAGTCAGCCTCATCAACAGTCAGGAAAGGACTGCTATTATGTTTGACAACCTACACAGTAATACATCAGTTTGTAAAAATCAATTCTGTAACATAAATTGTTGTCAACCTTTTTCTGTCAGTAAGATAAATGATCAATTTTGTGTGAGTGACAGAGCTGTTGATACATGCAGTGATTTAAGCATTCAGTCTCACATGAAACTAAAAGAAAGTAAATCCTACAAGTGTGATATTTGTGGTGAATTGTTTACTGTGAAAGATAACCTGCAGCAACATAAAAGAATACATACAGGAGAGAAGCCTTACAAGTGTGATGTTTGTGGAGTAGCATTTACTCAGACAGGTAAACTACAAAGTCATAAAAGAATACATACAGGAGAGAAGCCTTACAAGTGTGATATTTGTGGAGCAGCATTTACTTGGAACAGAACTCTAAAAAATCATAAAAGAATACATACAGAAGAGAAGCCTTGCAAGTGTTATGTTTGTGTAGCAGTATTTACTTTCAGCAGTAATCTACAAAAACACAAAAGAATACATACAGGAGAGAAGCCTTACAAGTGTGATGTTTGTGAAGTAGCATTTACTGAGAGTGGTAGTCTGCAAAGTCATAAAACAATACATACAGGAGAGAAGCCTTACAAGTGTGATGTTTGTGGAGCAGCATTTACTGAGAGTGGTAGTCTACAAAAACACAAAAGAATACATACAGGAGAGAAGCCTTACAAGTGTGATGTTTGTGGAGCAGCATTTCCTGCGAATGGTAGTTTACAGAGTCATAAAAAAATACATACAGGGGAGAAGCCTTACAAGTGTGATGTTTGTAGAGCAGCATTTACTCGGAGCAATGATCTACAAAAACACAATAGAATACATACAGGAGAGAAGCCTTACAAGTGTGATGTTTGTGGAGCAGCATTTACTGTGATAGTCTACAAAGTCATAAAAGAATACATACAGGAGAGAAGCCTTACAAGTGTGATGTTTGTGGAGCAGCATTTACTCATAGGAGTAGTCTACAAAAACATAAAAGAATACATACAGGAGAGAAGCCTTACAAGTGTGATGTTTGTAGAGCAGCATTTACTGAAAGTGGTAGTCTACAAATACACAAAAGAATACATACAGGAGAGAAGCCTTACAAGTGTGGTGTTTGTGGAGTAGCATTTACTCAGACAGGTGAACTACAAAGTCATAAAAGAATACATACAGGGGAGAAGCCTTATGTGTGTGATGTTTGTGGAGCAGCATTTACTGTGAATTTTATTCTACAAAAACATAAAAGAATACATACAGGAGAGAAGCCGTACAAGTGTGATGTTTGTGGAGCAGCATTTACTGAGTGTGGTAGTCTACAAAGTCATAAAAGAATACATACAGGAGAGAAGCCTTACCAGTGTGATGTTTGTGGAGTAGCATTTACTCATTCAGGTAGTCTACAAAGGCATAAAAGAATACATACAGGAGAGAAGCCTTACAAGTGTGATGTTTGTAGAGCAGCATTTACTGAGAGTGGTAGTCTACAAAAACACAAAAGAATACATACACGAGAGAAGCCTTACAAGTGTGATGTTTGTGGAGTAGCATTTACTGCGAATGGTAGTCTACATAGTCATAAAAGAAAACATACAGGAGAAAGGCCTTACAAGTGTGATATTTGTAGAGCAGCATTTACTGAGAGTGGTAGTCTACAAAGACATAAAATAATACATTTAGGAGAGAAGCCTTACAAAGTGTGATGTTTGTGGAGCAGCTTTTGCTCAGACAGGTAACCTTCAAAGACATACAAGAATACATACAGGAAATAAACCTTACAACTGTGATGCAGCATTTACTCATAGCAGTTGTCTACAAAAACATATAAGAATACATACTGGAAAGAAGCCTTACAAGTATGATGTTTGTGGTGCTTGGAGCAGATGTCTACAAATTCATAAAAGAATACATACAAGAGAGAAGACTACAAGTGTGATGTTTGTGGTGCATCATTTACTCAGATAGGTCACCTAGAAATACATAAAAGAATACATAGGCCCCTACACTAAATAAACTGTATAAGTGTGTTGTCTGTGGTGCTGCATTTACTAAGAGTGGTAGTTTACAAAGACATAAAAGTATACATAGCTTAGTGTGAGTGATAGTGCTGCTTGTAGTGATTTAATCATTCGGCCTCAAAAGATAATAGAGGAAGACACAACCGACATATGTGATATTTATTGTGTATCATTTATTGAGAAAGATAACCTACAACAACATAAAAGAATACATACAGGAGAGAATCCTTATTGGCGTGATGTTTGTGATACAGAATGTCATGGAATTGCCTCTGTGTGTTTCAGTTTCCTCAGCCTTCCTTATTAAAATGGTTTTCCTCTGCAGTGTAATTCCTTCAAGATTGTTCCACAAAGTCTGGTCTGATAAATGGTAATTCTGAATTCTAACCTCTGGCAAGTCTGGTTGTGTCTTTGCAAGCGATTTCTCACAGTGAAGTTAGGCTTGAGCAAATGCCCGGTTATACATCTGATGCCTTTTGTACAAACTCACAAACATCAGTAAACTCTCTCAGCATTGTGTGTAAGATGTAACATCTTATTACTTTGTCAAAAGTAATTTTGTCCGCGAAAGTTGGACAGGAAGTGGTGGTGCAATGCATCCTATCCAGAATGTGTCACACAGAAAAGTAATTTCTTATCTGTCATGCACCCTGGCCTTATCAGCAAGTAAGCAAATATGCTGGCGATTTGTAGGACTAATCTGTAGTCTGATGTCGGCTGCACCCTCGATTAGCCAACATGGTTGTCGTTAATATTATCTCAGCCGCTACTTGCAATGCAGGGAGAGATGGATAACAAACAGACATGATGACTTATCTCTGTGTAAGAAGGAAAATACAAAATATCTGCTACAGTGGACAGAGAAAGAACAAAAGTGCAACCATTGAAACGCACACAATAAAGTCAGTACAACCAATGTAACTGATACTGTTGTAGTGAAACAGAGATCGAGAAGAGGTTGCCCCATTCTGTCACAGTAACACGTTCCAAGAATTATTATGGAGTAATTACCAAGCTATACATCGGATTTGTGGACTACAAAAAGGCATTTGACCATGTAGACAGAAAATCACTTTGGAAATTGATGAGGCATTATGGAGTTCCCCATAATATCATTAATTTAATAAAGAAAACACATGAAGACATGATATGGTAGTTTTTCATGAAGGACAGCTTACAGAACCATTTGGGATAAGAACAGGAGTGTGACAGGGATGCCTCTTGTCTCCATTTCTTTTCACACTAGCAATAGACTGGGTTATGAGAACATCAACAACACACAACAGAAATGGAATCCAGTGGACTCTGACTAAGCAGTTGGATGATCTGGATTTTGCTGATGACTTGGCTCTTCTGTCCCATAACCATAATCAGATGCATTACAGATTGAAAACACTCGATGAGAGGTCACATCAATTGGGTCTGAAAATACACAGGGACAAGACAAAGATAATGAGAATAAATGCAGGTAATGATAACAGGGTTTAACTTGAAGAAGCACCAATACAAGATGTAGAATCATACACATATCATGCAGCAATATAGACAAAGTTGGAGGGACAGACAGTAATATCAAAATAAGAATACAAAAAGCAAGAGGAGCTTTCATTGCATTGGGAAATATATGGAGATCAAGAGAAATCGGATCCAACACGAAAATAAGAATCTTCAACTCAAATGTGAAGTCAATCCTATTGTATGGCTCTGAGACATGGAGAACAACAAAGACAACAACCAAAAAGCTACAGACTTTCATAAATGGGTGCTTGTGTAGAATTTAAAAAAAAGTTAGTTGCTTATCCTTTGCAGGACGTAGCAATCAACCCCAGCTTTTATTGGCTGTTTTGTGATTTTTCTAGGCAATTTTTTTCATTCAGTAGTTTGCCATTGCTTTCTGAACAGTACGGCGCTTATACCATTGTTAAAAATCCACACAACGCGATCTGCTACCAAATCGCCTGCAGCAGGTTTCGAACCTGGTATATCTGAATTATGAAACTGCGTTCATATCCATTAGGCCACAGACGCTGACAAACATTGCGTAGAATAGAGGGATTAAAATGGTATAAAAAGGTTACCAACGTGGAACTGATGACAAGAACTAAACAAGTGCCAGTGGAACAAGAGATGAGAAGAAGACGATGGCGATGGATAGGACACACACTGAGGAAACCTGTTGATAGGATTACAAGGCAGTCCTTGTTCTGGAACCCCCAGGGCAAGAGAGGCCGAGGTAGACCAAGAAGCACATGGAGAAGAGAGCTGGAAACAGAGGTGAAAATGATGAGGAGAACGTGGAAAGAACTTGAGATGATGGCATGTGACAGGAGGACTTGGCATGTGTTTGTTGAAGGCCTCTGCTCCTTTAGGAGTGGAGTGTTATGAATGAATTACCAAGCTGGTCCAGCATCTTCATGACCTGTCTGATGATGGTGACTAGCTTTGACTGACTGCCACTTATACCACTCACTTGTTCCACAGATAGCACCACCATTGGTACCACCAACTAGTATCATGAAATAAGAGAGAATCGAATACCCTCCTGAGTATATGGTTTCCTGACACAAAATCAGGTGTGTGTCCCTTTTTTTCCCACCATACCATGTGCCTCAGAGCTTTACCCTCTCTGAGCTTTAATATTAATCTCAGTGAGCGGAAAACATTCATTACATTTGTATTGAACATGATTGCATTTACATATTCACTGGTTAAAAATGTTAATATAATATGTATGTACATCATTTATGTCATCATCCACTCCCTGCTTCATATGGAACTTGGGACTACCTCTGCTTTTGGTTCTCTATGAGAAAGCCACATAAAACAGTCACCAGCTCTTGCAGTGGTGGTACATAAAATCATCATTCTATATGCTGAAGTTGTCAGCCTTGTATGACATGGACATCCACTAGCAGTTTGTACGTGTTAATAAATGCAAAATATAGAATTATAAAATGTACATCTTATCACAAATGTTTTTGGGAATACAGATTGACTTCTAGCTCAGAGAAATAGTTAAGGTAACTTGTTTAAGATGCCTCTTACATGTGATCTGGGGTATTACTTTGCGAAAAAAATCCCACTGTGACTTAGTGGTCGTGTTCTTAGGATTCCAGGCTTTCTGTATTAAAGAAATTAGGCTTTTCATCGGGATACAAGTCCACAAGATGCTCAAACACGTTGTCTGATCCTTTAAAGGGGAATCCTGATTCTAGTCGTTACTCTGGCTGTCTTCTTGATGAGTTGAATTTCACAGTGCCCTAGACTGGGAAAAGTGACAAATTATATTGCAACTTTCGATCCATGCACATTGTTGTTACTATTTGACAAGGCTCCAATTAGGAGTGTTGTAATTTTACATTTTGAATGCCAGTACACTACTACATGTTAAAATATGTTATGGAGAATAAAAATGATAATATTATGTATATGAAGAATAGCAACATATTTGATGTAAAATACAGACATAACATCAATATTGAAGTACATAAAACATATTCCACACTGTTGTAAATTCTAATGATTCTCCTATTTTATGTCACATTAGTACATGTCGATGTACTTAAAGGGAGAGTAAAGATTCTGATGTATATCATTATTCTTTGCTTGAAATTATATATATATATATATAGAACTAGAATTGGATATTTTTCATACAGGAATTTCCAGTATTTTCCTAGATATTTAGTAAACATGGATTCTTCCAGAAAAATTTAAGACCTAGTGTACTGATCTGAACATTGCGTAATTGTTGGATAGCATTTGTTATCTTCTTTAAATTATTTACCAGATCTGAGATACTTAATGTTACAAACATGATCTTGTAACATTTCTGAAGCATGTTATCATGGGCAGGATTATCGTTGTGTCCTGTCCTGTGCCTGAAAGTGGATGGATTAAGAGGCGCATTGTTTTCCCGTGCCAGAAATAAGTCTATGGTAAGACCATTATTTATTATTGATTGAAGGTGTGTTTTTTGCTTTCCTGCACCAAGAGGAGGTCTACGTTATAAGACTCTGGCTGTTCCAGTGTTTGGAAGCCTAATAGGAGCTTTGATAGAAAGCTTGTGTGTATCGACACTATAAGTGCGTTGTAGTTTTCCCACGCTGTGAAGTTCTGGAGGAGCCTGGATGTCTGGTGATCAGACCATAGAGATGTATGTACGAGGAGTGAATGCCGCTCTTACATTGAATGCAGACCATAGAGATATATGTGCGAGGAGTGAATGCCGCACTTAATAGAATGCAGTGGCTGCCAGTACGTTAGGATGACTGTACCACATATTGTATTGATGCAAGTATTTTGTACTATTGTTACTGATGTCCAGGACTATGCTGTGAAGATTATATATATGGAACTGTGACCCAGACTTCTGTCAAGTTATTTATTTGCCTACATACTGTTAAGAGTGTCTGTCCAAATTATACACCAAAAATTAATAAGATGCTTCACAAAATCTAGCTCATTATACTGGGGAAAGAATGAATTAGAGTTGGGGCACTGTGCAAAGGATGGCTGCCGACCGAGCAAGGTGGAACAGTTTGTTGCTGCCCTGCAGGATGCCACCAGGCATGATGACAGCTGACTGCTTTGACGGTTGGCGGTTATTTATCAAAGAAGAAGATACTGGGGAACAAGTTCTGTAACACTGGGTAATGTTAAATATATTATTGTTAGTGAGGTATACTCTTCTTCTTTGTCTTCTCATTTGCTATTGTTTAGTAATGTCTACACAAGAATGTGGTTCCCTGGATGTATGTTGCTGTTGTTTAGTAATGTCTACAATGGAAGTCTGGTTCTCTGGATGTATGTTGCTGTTGTTTAGTAATGTCTACACAAGAATGTGGTTCCCTGGATGTATGTTGCTGTTGTTTAGTAATGTCTACAATGGAAGTCTGGTTCTCTGGATGTATGTTGCTGTTGTTTAGTAATGTCTACACAAGAGGTATGGTTCTCTGGATGTATGTTGCTGTGGTTTAGTAATGTCTACACAAGAAGTCTGGTTCTCTGGATGTATGTTGCTGTTGTTTAGTAATGTCTACACAAGAAGTCTGGTTCTCTGGATGTATGTTGCTGTTGTTTAGTAATGTCTACACAAGAGGTATGGTTCTCTGGATGTATGTTGCTGTGGTTTAGTAATGTCTACACAAGAAGTCCGGTTCTCTGGATGTATGTTGCTGTGGTTGACAGTTTGTCAAGACTCCCAAACAACTTTGTGTGGATGTGCGTTTCTGTGGGCCAATGTTCAGTCCACAATTGACTAAGCATGTTGCAGTCTTGCAGGATATGTTCGGCTGTCTGTGCTGCCTGTCAACACGTGTATAGAGGACCAATCTCAGTCTGTGTAAGTGACTGTTCAGTCTGTTATGTCCTGTTCTAGTATGGAACAGGATCACCTGTTTTGCTCGATCAAGATAGGGATAGTTGTCTCTTTGTTGGTCGGCTTTCCTTATAGCCTTGATAAGGGTCTTCTTTTCCTGGAAGGTGATGGTTTGTTCCTGCGTTGCTCCCTCTTTTGCCAACATATCTGCTCTCTCATTTCCTGGTACGCCACAGTGTGATGGTATCCACTGTAGCACTACCCTTCTTTTGATATTAACTTCACATAGGGCTTTATTTAACTCCTGCAGTTTATCACTGTTGAGGGCTTGCAGAACTGACATTGCATCGGCAAGGAATACAACCTGCTGACATTGGCTTATTGTGTTATTTATTATTCCTGCAGCAATGCTTAAGGCCTGTACTTCAGCAGAGTAGTTTGAACATAATATTCCAGTAGGTGTTCAGATGGATTCGTTTTCTTTGTGTGGATAGACCACATTAACTCCTGCGCCTCTGTTCTTCACTGCTCTGGTTGCAGATCCATCAGTATATACTTGGATCCATGGTTCTTTGGGGTATAGTTCTTCAACCATGTCACATGCTGCCATTTTCCTTTGGAGAGTATTTAGCTCTCCCATGGGGCAGGTGGTAGTTATGGAGGTCTTAATGCTGAAATTTTGATGTTGTTCCCATGGGGTTGGGAATTATTTCCTTAGTGATGTCTGGTAGTTCATCCTTGTATGTTCTAATTAGTTTTTTGGACCAATGCACAAAAGTAATTCTTTTCAACCTCCCACTGGCTAAATCTCTAAATCTAGTTTTTATTGGATGTGCTGGCATGTTCTTGTACTTTCCTGCTTGGATCAGGGTCTTAGTGTCTCATCTGTAGAATAGAGGTGGAATAACTCTGATTTTTCCCATTTCGTTTATTGGAATGGTCTTCATGGCACCCGTGATCCACTGACGCGCTTGATTTTTCAGCGTTGATCTGCACCATCCATTTTTCTGCCCATGCTGCTATGTTGTCTGCTGCCCTCTGTATTCGCTTATTAGTGATAGTTAGATGTTCTTCTACACACCACACCACCAAGTCATCAGCGTATAGGGCAGCTCTCACCTTGTGGCAGGTCGTCGATGAGGTCATTGATGAACACAAGGAACAGGGTGGGAGACAATACTGAGCCTTGAGGAACTCCATGTTTTAGGAAGATTTTCTTGCTGTTGTGGCCTTCCATGGTGACTCTTGCTTTCTGATTGTGTAGGAATGACTGGATCCATTTTCTCATATTACCCTTGATTCCTTTTTTTTTTTGCAGTTTTACTATTAACCCGTCTTTCCATACTTTGTCAAAACCTTTTTGGAGATCTATCCATAGGGTATAGACTTTTTTCTTTTCTTGGAAGGCATCTTCAACAATCTGGGACAGATATCTGATTTGGTCTTCTTTTCTCCTGCACTCTCTAAATCCTGCTTGTTCAGGCACTAATATTTTCTCGCATTCCAAGTACCATTTCAATCTTCTGTTGATCATCCTCTCCATTGTCTTACATACACTGCTAGTTAGGCTTATTGGTCTGTAGCTGGTGGCCTTCCTGTTGTCTTTTCCTTTTTTTATGATGGGGCGCATGAGCGCCTCTCTCCATGTCTGTAGCACACTGCCTGTCATCCAACTGTAGTTGTTTATATGCAACAGTTTGCTCATTGTTGTATTTCCGAGGTGCTTGAGCATTTTGTTGGTTATACCATCCGGACCTGGTCATTTCCTGCCTTTAAGTTTCCAAAAGGCTGTTTTTAACTCTTCCATAGTGAATGGTTTGGACATGACGTCCGGCCTGTTTGCATTAATTCTAGTGTGGGTTATTTCTTGACGAATGTCTCATTGTCTGCATGAATTGACAGAGATGATACTTTCATTTTTGTAGGATTCCGCAAATATGTCTGCTGCTTGTTTGCTTGTATATAGTTTACCTGCATCTTCTAGTGTAATTGTTTATCGTTGAGGATTGTTACCGTCACTTAATAGTTTGGATAATTTCCACAGCTTTCTCCCTTCCTTTTTAAGGTTTAGTTTATAAGTTTTTTTCCTTCCAGCTTCTTCTCTGGGCTTCTAGTTTTCCTTTGATGAATTTAGCTTTTGTCTTTTGTAGCATGATATGGTTCTGTTGGGATGGTTGTACTTCTGTAGTGTGCCATGCTTCGTTCATTTCTTCATGTAGTTTTTATAGTGTGTTGGACCAGTATGGTGCATAGTAGTAGTATAGTAGGGCGGTTACAACGCGCATTGTGGGGGCGGAGCGTGACTTTTATATAGCAAAATATACGGGTTGCATTTCAGGTGGTGGAGCAGAGCAGGACTTTTTATTTAGTAAAATACTCCGCTCAATAATGGCGGTAGGGTGGTGTTGTAGTGTTTTGTTTACACAACAATTGTTGTTGTTGTGTGTTGTTTATACACATATTACAACAGTTATACTATATCTTACAATAGTTATATATATATATATATATATATATTACAAACATTTAGTTATACAACTTAGATAACAAAGGTTTAGTTAATAAATATATTTTATTTTCAACAGTGTTTTTTTACAGCAGTAACAAAAACATATGAGTAGGATCACATATGGAAAGGGGGAGATGTGTACAATTTTTATGGTAACAAAAATATATAAGCAGGATCACATATTGGAAGATATGTTAGATGGAAAGAGGGAGGTGTGTAAGATGGCTAATGAGCGGGGTGTGATGTTGTTTTTCGTGTTGTGTTGTGTGTAGATATTGGTTTTGGCTGGGGGGGGGGGGGGGGGGGGGGGGGTGTGATGATGCCTGGGTGTGTGTTGGGGTGTAGCTGGCAGCCGGGGTGTGAGTGGTATTGCTTTTGGTTTGTCTGGTGTGTTGTGTGTAGATATTTTAATTGTTGTGTGTTGTTTTATTGTGCTGGTATTGTGTTGTTTCTTTATACAGTATATATACATATATATCTACAACATACATAAAAATCGATAAAATCCTGCATTCTTGAGATAAAGATAAAAAATCGATAATGGTGGTAGGTAGGTTACTAAGGGGGTTTCTTTAAGGGAGAGGGTGGGGGATCTTGGGAGGCCAAGAGTGGTAGCACCTTTGGGTAAGAGCGGTCGCACTGGAGAACTGAACTAGTGGCTCAAATTCACTGGCCCACCTTGACCTTCCAAGCTTGACATATGGCTCACAGAAGCCACAAAGACAGTGGCGGCCATCCCCCGGTAACAGTCTCGACCGACTGGCCAAAATATGTTGAGCGCCCCTGCAAAGCCCTGCTTTACCTGTGACTGGCCTCCAACTTGGACTAACGCGGCTACGGTACCACCCACAGCATCTCATAGTGAAGGCACCAGGGTGCACGACGTGACGATCCTTTTGACCAAATAGAAGCGCTAGGGCTGACTAAATAGCTGACAAATTATGGATGTTTCCAGAAATCAGCTGTCATTTGGTGGCGGGGACTGCACAATGGTGAACCCCACTGAGGTGGTGCAACATGGTATTGGGGCTGTCTACCACCGGGCGGTAGGACAGACATCAGGCGAACAGGACAGCAGGGGGAAATAATACTTCCCCACCGATGATGGTACAGTGCCCACCATGCCTTGCACACCCCGCATGGAAAAAAATGATAACTACCGGGATGAAAGAAAGTCATCTTAACCCCCACTACTCATGATGCCTTGACACTAATACAACCTAAGATATACGAGCTCGGACGTCGCCTCGCAAAAGGTCCGCGCCAAGCAGGTCGCCCCTCGGCTGCTCCTGGCGAAAAGTGTGCTACCAAGGAGTATATCAACATTCTACAGTTAAATGTAGATGGAATAAGAACTAAATCGCTTGAATTAAAGAAACTACTGAAGGATCAGAAAGTTCACATTGCACTGATTCAAGAAACTGTTCTAAAGGACAAATCCATCAACTTCCCGGGCTGCACAATGTACAAATGTCATTGCCATAATAGTTGTCGAGGAATCCTAACCTTGGTAAGGAATGATGTACAGGCAGAGGTCGAAAGTCTTCGAACCAATGATGAAACTGACATACAGTGAGTGACAGTCTGGGGAAGTGATGGATATTTCCAAATCTTTAATGTCTACAGACCCCCCGACACCCCCCCCCCCCCCCCCCCCCCCCCCCCCCCCCCCCCCCAGAGAAACTAATGGAATCTACTTTGATGATATCGAATACAAGAGAACAATCATTGCAGGGGATTTCAACGCCCACTCCCCACTCTGGGTAAACCAGGACACCAACACTTCAGGCCAGGCTGTAGAAGAGCTATGTAACACTTCCAAACTTATAGTCCTCCAAAATGAAAGATCCCCACCAACCATTTACCATAAAGCTAGCGGAACCAGTAGCCGACCAGACTTAACACTAGTGTCTGCAGACCTCACCAACCGGTATAAATGAAGGATATTGGAGGACATAGGAAGTGACCACCTACCCATCCTCACCACCATCTCGCAGGGTAAAACAAAAACGGAAACCAAAAGAAAGCCGAAATGGAATTATGCTCAAGCAAACTGGGAACACTACAAACTCATATCAGACCAGCTCCTCACTGAAATAGACATGAACCAAAACAATACCTTGAACGATCAGATCTCTACAGCCATACTGCAGGCAGCCAAACAGGCAATCCCCAAAGGCAGACATATCAAATACAGCATCTTCTGGAATGAGGAATTAGAACACCTATTACAACTAAGACACAAGGCACGGAAAACTGCTCAGAAAAATCCTAGCCATGAAAACAAAACCATATACAACAGACTCACTGCACGGGTCAAGTTAGCGAGCAAAAAAGCCAAAATGGAAACCTGGAAAGAAAAATGCGAAAACCTAGACCTAATTAAAGAAGGGAAAAAAGAATGGAAACTCATTGACAACATGGCAGGGACATCCCAGAAGAGAAACCTAATCCCTATAAAACTTCCAAACAGTAACACAGTTACCTCCAACTGGAAAAAAGCACAAGTCCTAAATCGATTCTTTGCTGAAGTCAATAAAACATATAAAAGAGCCAATCTAGATAAAGCCATCAAGACACTTACAAAACGCATGCTAAAAGCACACAAGGCTGTCGACAGTATCTTTGATCAGGAATTTACGCTAGCCGAACTGCAATCCAGTCTCCTAAAGACCAAACTAAAAAAAGCACCAGGGCCAGACCAGGTTACCAGCGACATGATAGTCAAACTTGGGGAAAAAGGCTTGCTGACGATCCTGGAATTCATAAACAAGACGTGGAGAAGCAGTACTATACCTACAGAATGGAAAATGGCTAACATTATCCCAATTCTCAAAAAAGATAAACCACCAAGCGAAGTCAGTAGCTACCGGCCCATCTCCCCGACTTCATGCATTGGGAAAATGGCAGAACGTATGATAAATGCACGCCTCTACTGGTGGTTAGAGAAAGGGAAAGCCCTCCATCCTAACCAAGCAGGATTTAGAAGAGGAAGACAGACTGTTGACAAGGTAATCTGATTGGTACAACAGATTGCCGATGCTTTCCAGGATAAAAATCATGTGGCCGCAGTTTTCGTAGACCTCAAGCAGGCATACGACAGAGTATGGAGAGATGGTGAATTTTTCAAGATGCAGAAGATGGGCATAGAAGGAAGAATGTTCCGTTGGATAAAAGATTTCCTCACAAATAGAACCATCTTCACAACGTTCAGCGGAGCAACATCAGGGAAAAGAACCATCCAAGAAGGCCTCCCACAAGGCTCGACCCTAAGCTGCACCCTCATCCTCATATACATAAACAATCTGGCAGACTACCTTGAAATACATAGCGCCTTGTTTGCTGATGACCTGGTCTTTTGGGCAGAAGGGAAGTCCCATTTGCAACTGCAAAAGAAACTAAACCGTGCATTGGCTGCTCTAACAGCCTATTGCAGCTTCTGGAAATTGGTGATCAACACGAGTAAGACAGTCTACACTATATTCACACTCAGCAACAAAACAGTAAAGAAAGAACTGGATTTAAAACTTGATGATACAAAGCTAGCTAAAGAGAACAATCCGACTTATCTAGGGATACAGCTAGATACCAGACTCACATATAAAACACATGTTGAGTCTCTAACTGCAAAGGCCTCTAGAAGGCTAAACCTCATAAAGCGTTTGGCAAGCACTGATTGAGGAGCCAATCAGAGCACCCTACGACAACTGTACTTGGGATACGTGCGCTCAGTTATGGATTACTCTCTACCCCTGCAAGCCACTGCTAGCCCAACACTTAGACTGAAACTAGATCGCATACAAAACCAGGCACTCAGATTCATCTGTGGAGGCTTGCGAACTACTCCAACCAGCGCATGCGAGATCTCCGCCAATGTGGAACCCCTAGAACTAAGGAAAGAGAAATCAGTTATCATCACGGCAGAAAGATTTTTGCGAGCTGACAAAGATGACCCTTGCAAAAATGTTATCGGCGACCACAGCTCCAAGTACCGAATTAAAAAGACATCTTTCACCAGAAGGTACCAAGAGCTTTCAGGGAAGCACTACATACCAGAGACTAGACTGCCTACTCAAGCTGTACCTGACCTACCACCTCATGTAGAACTAAAAAGACCAATAATACGTACAAACCTTCTGCAACCCGCAAATAAAAGCCTCATACCTACACTGCTGAAAACACTTGCCATGGAAACCATCTGTCAGTACGATGAAGACATTATCCATGCCTACACAGACGGATCAGCTTTCAAAGCAGTCATAAATGCTGGATACAGGGCCATAATCATCCCAAGAACCCATCAAAATTGCAGGTCCCTGTGGTACCTGGTGCACAAACTATGAAGCCGAAGTAGTCGCCATCCAGAAAACTCTAACTAGAATTTTTGAACTCTTTGCGTCAGACAAAATGGAACCAAATGATGTTGTAGTTTTCTCAGACTCGCAGGCTGCCTTCTTGGCAATAGGAAACTGGGAAACCAACTCAATCAATACTATCCAGAAGGTCCAAGAAACATGCCACAAAATTAAGAACTTATATGGAACAGAAATATACATGCAATGGATACCTGGCCACACAAACATCATATTGAATGAAGTTGCTGATAGACTGGCAAAGAAGGGAGCAAATATGCCACAGATTGATCAACCATTGAGTATACTAACAGTTAAATAAATGGTCAAAAACAACTGTAAAGAAGTTTGGCTGAACACGTGGGCACAGTCTAAAACAGGAAGAAGACTCTTCATTCACCAAACAGCCCCAAATAAGAAAGATGCTATGAACGATATCAAACGACGATATCAAACCAAAATCTTCAGATTGAGAACAGGTCACTCTACAATAAATGGCCACAGAAACAGACTATGTTCACAAAATATAGCAAAATGTAGACACTGCCCTAACCCGTTGGAGACAGTAGAACACCATCTACTACAGTGCCCTGCACTTCAAGGACTGAGACAACAACTGCTACCACACAACCCATCCATAGACAATACACTGTATGGCAGCTCAGAACAGCTTATACGAACTGCGCAGTACCATATAATGGCATCAAGGTCACCAAGAGCTGACGCTCAATGACAGAGTATCAAAGAAGAAGAAGAAGAAGGGAGAGAGTATTGGTTTTGGCTGGTGGGGGTGATGACGCCTGGGTGTGTGTTGGGGTGTAGCTGGCGGGTGTTCTATTTTTGTGTGTAGGTGTTTTAAGTGTGTTGTTATGTTTCTTCATACAATATATTTACATATATATATATATATATATATATATATATATATATATATATATATATATATATATATATATATATATATATATATATATATATATATATATATATATACAACATACATAAAAATTGATAAAACCATGCATTCTTGAGATAAAGAGGAAAAGATAAAAAAATCAATAAATTCACTAAGTATGAGTTTTATAGGGGAAGATGGCTATTGAGTGGGTGTGATGTTGGTTTTCGTGTTGTGTTGTGTGTAGGTATTGGTTTTGGCTGGTGGGGGTGATGATGCCTGGGTGTGTGTTGGGGTGTAGCTGGCAGCCGGGGTGTGGGTGGTATTGCTTTTGGTTTGTCTGGTGAGTTGTGTGTAGGTATTTTAATTGTGGTGTGTTGTTTCTTAGTCATACAACATATATAGACATATATATATATATGTATGTGTGTATGTGTGGGTGTGGGTGTGGGTGGGGGTGTGGGTGGGTGGGTGTGTGGGTTTGTGTGTGTGTGTGTATGTATGTATGTATGTATGTATGTATGTATGTATGTAATCTATCTATCTATCTATCTATCTATCTATCTATCTATCTATCTATCTATCTATCTATCTATCTATCTTAGTCATACAACATATATAGACATATATATATATACAACATATATAAAAAGCGATAAAATCCTGCACTCTTGAGATAAAGAGGAAAATTTAAAAAATCGATAAATTCGCTTAGTATGAATTTTATAGCGGAAAAAATAAAATGAGTACGGTGTGGTGATGCTTTTTGAGTGCGCGGGCGGTATTGGTTGTTGGCTGGTGGGGGCGATGATGCCTGGGTGTGTGTTGGGGTGTAACTGGCGGGTGTGGGTTTTTGTCTGGTGTGTTGTGTGTAGGTTTTTTAATTGTTGTGTGTTTATACAATATATGTATACAGCATATATATATATATATATATATATATATATATATATATATATATATACATACGGTATATACAATATACATAAATATAAAAAATAGATAAATTCGCTAAGTATGAGTTTTTTAGGGGAAAATGACTTATGAGCGGGGTGTGATGTTGATTTTTTTGGTTGTTGTGTTGTGTGTAGGTATTTTAATTGTTGTGTGTTGGTAGTGTGTTGGTGTGTTTGTTTATATATACAACGTATATATATATATATATATATATATATATATATATATATATATATGTATATGTATATATATATATATATATATATATATATATATATATATATATATATATATATATAGTATTATATATATATACTTATTACTTATTTACTTACTTTGTTGTTCCCCTTCTTACCGTGAGGTGTAGAGGTTTGGAAGAGAGAGCGCCAGACTATCCTATCGGCTGTCTTCCTCCTGGCCTGGTTCCATTCTAGTCCTCGGTCCTTCAAAGATTGTCTAATGTTGTCTTCCCAGCGGACTCTGGGTCGTCCTGGGGGTCTGGATCCTTGGCTCTTTGTTTCCCATGCTTGTCGTGGTAGCCGATCTTCTCCCATTCTGCAGACATGGCCAAACCATCTTAGTTGGGGGACTATTCTACTTTGGGTTGTAGGGGTGGCATTTTAGGCCTTGACGTATCGTCTGGTTGCGTACCATGTCTCTTCTTGTTACTTCAACCACCTTCCTCAGATACCTCATTTCTGAGGTTTGGATCTGGCTTTTATGGGTTGTAGTCATTGCCCATGACTCGCATCCATATGTCAAGGACTGCATAGGTGGAGATTGGGGATACAGCCATCTTCGTTTTCTTTACCAACCTCTCTCTTGCTGAGGAATCCTCGATTTATGGCCTGAAAAAGTCTCCCAGCTGCTGCTTTTCGAGTGGCCAACTCTTCTTTGATGTCTCCCTTTCGGTCTATAATAGCTCCGAGATATTTAAAGTGGTCGACCTGCTCCAGGACCTGTTCTCCCAGCTTAATCTGATGTTTTCTTTCTTCTCGTGATATCACCATGGATTTTATTTTAGAGCTGCTTATGACCATCCCTCTCTTCTCCAGCTCTTCCTTCCAGACTTGCAGGTTGGATTGGAGATGTGCCTCTGATTTAGCAATCAGGGCAACATCATCAGCAAATGCCAGCTCTGAAATATAGACCTGTCTCATCTTCCAGTACCCCACTGAATACTTTCTTGTTCTCTCCTTACATGCCTTGATGACATCGTCCATAAGGAGTATGAAGAGGTAAGGTGATAGGATATCACCTTGTCTTACACCAGTGGTGGTCCTGAACTCTTCTGACTTATGGTTTGCTGTCCTCACATAATTTCTGCAAGACTTGTAGAAGCTCTGTATAGCATGAATCAGAGGTGCTGGAATATTCTTCCTTGCCAAACAGTCCCAAAGTTTGCTCCAAGGGACCCTGTCAAACGCCTTTTATATATATATATATATATATATGTCGGCGTCTGTGGCCTAATGGATATGAACGCAGTTTCATAATTCAGATATACCAGGTTCGAAACCTGCTGCAGGCGGTTTGGTAGCAGATCGCTTTGTGTGGATTTTTAACAATGGTATAAGCGCCGTACCGTTCAGAAAGCAATGGCAAACTACTGAATGAAAAAAATTGCCTAGAAAAATCACAAACAGCCAATAAAAGCTGGGGTTGATAGCCACGTCCTGTAAAGGATAAGCAACTAACTTTAACTATATATATATATATATATATATATATATATATATATATATATATATATATATATATATGTATATGTACATAGATTCAACGTAGATAACAAAGGTTGTTTAATTGTAATAAATAGTAGGACAGGTATCTGTGTTTGGTAACTCTAGTCGGTCAAATTTAGTGATGATTTCGCCCTGTAAAGCCAGCAGATGTTCAAATTCAGGCTGAGTCAACGTAATGCTGGCTTTGGTAGGAAACTTTAGATATGATTCACCAAAGTATTTTTGCACGTGTAGTAAAGGTTGGCCTCGGTAAAAACTTACTGAAGCGGCCTTCAGCCCACTAGCCAACGGTTTAAGCATTTCATCACTTCTACGCATGTACACCCAGTTTGTGGGAACGGTGCTGTGGGTAGTCATCTTCAGTGATTTGTGAACGTGATTGTCTAAGCGTTGGTCTCCCAAGTGTCTATTTATATGAACAAAATCTAGGTTAAGATGGTTTTTGAAACGTGTCCAGACTTGTTGCGAGCTAACAGAAGGCCAATTAGTCAAAAAAACTAATCGATCGTTGACGTGTTGTCTAGCCGAAAATGTCAGCAGGACCCGCCGCATAGTACCGCCAGGAAAAATATTAGATCAATAATGGCAGACGTGGGTTAGAAGGTAGGTTGTATTGTAATGTTATGTTTAAGTGTTGTGTGTTGTAGTAGTGTATTGTTTTTTTATACAACATATTTTACAATGGTTATACAATATATTTAGACAACATAGATAAATATAACAAATACCAAGGTTTATAAATAGAAGTATATATTGCGAGACAAAGTATGAATGCAACTATTCTTGTGATGTAAAAATGTGACAGTGAATTTCCGTTTGTTGGGTGAATGTAATTACATATTGAGACGGGTTCTGGTCCACGTGGTAGTTTTCCTTATTATTTATATTATATCATGAGTAATAGGTCTACTCACCCCAATGTCCATCTAGTGGTATTTGAGTGACCCCGCATACAGCCGTATTCTTCAACATAAAAAAATACTGTCAAAGGCCAGGCTGGACAATGCCAAATAGACAGTTTTATTGAACACAACGAGGCTCCATAGAGATATATGCCATATGCAGACTAGATTATGGCGGCAACTAGATACTCCTTAATGTCGCTGTACAGGCTGCAATCGGAACAATGTCGATGCCATTTTCAGCCATTTTAATAAAGTTCAAACACGCACATGCTTTTTACCCTCACTAGTATGAAACCGAATCGATGGTTGGCTTAAAAATTCGATAGGAAACCATTGAGCGTTTGTATACTTTATAAAAGCCATTAGCATAGAGGTCTTTCTCGTTGCTTTTGGTTTTTTGTTTGATTCCCTGTCTTTATTTACTTATTGTTCTTGATGGTTTTAATTGTGTTCTTAATTTCTGTGGCCTTTAGACTGGGGCTTTTGTTCCTTTCATTTTCTGTCCGTTTTGATGTTCCTTCCTTAGTATGTTTTTCTGTTGTTTTGCTCCAAGCTTTTCTCGCCCTAGACTGCAATCTGGTTAGCATTATGTTGGACTTATTTGCTCTTATTGTGCTACAAATAGGTTGTTCTATACGAGTTGTCTTTACTCTTTTTTTTTAAATATTGTCTAATTCTTCTATCTTTATTTTATACCTATCACCGATGACTTACAATTATTATTTATGCTCTATCTATGCCTAATGCTAAATTAACACAAGACAAGCTATTAATATTTTTTTTAATATATAAATTTTAAATTATGTTTAGATATCAATAGTTAGGAGCTGACTAGGCCTACCACAAAGCTAGTACATTTGAATTAACTGTAAGTTTGTTCACGCGCGTGCTCATGCATGAATTCTCCTATATCGACGCTCTTGACGTCGACATTTTTTAAAATGAGCGGCATTTCTGACAGTCAAACGTGAGCTTACCCTCACTAGTAATGAAACCAGATCGATAGAGGGTGATGTCAGGACTAAATATAGCTATCTAGAAAAGCATAATAAAATTCTAACATGCAGCGTTTTGCATATTGGTAGATGACAAAGCCTATCTGCAACGGGATTTACCTTTGTAAGAATAACATTTACCTTTGTAAGACTAACCCTGCCTTTTATTTCTGTTCACGTCATTGCCGACAACCTCAAAACACAAGAGATCAATAGTAGAAATTTATAAGAGAAGCATTCTTTCGTTTGTGAGTTCGAACCCCCGGGATTTAAGGTTTCACTTTATTTTTTTACACGTGCGACATCTGGTGATAGGTTTTATGTTGTCTCCCAATCGCTTCAAACATGCGGCGACCATGGAAATTTAGTACATTAAATAAATGTATCTAGTATTTGTTCCAGTTATCAAAACGGTTATCTACTTTTTTTTGTCCTGCAATTTTCAAACTTTAGTAAAAACTTTTCTTCCAATCAGCAAAGAGGGTCCCACAATTTTCTCCCAGGCCTGCTTAAAGGTTCCAACCTGTAGGTAAATAGATCAGCTGTCAAATACTTCTTTAAATATTTCTTTAAATATTTCTTGCAGTTTTCCAAACTTTTCATTAAATATTTTTTTTCTTTAAATATTTTTTCCTGTTGTCAGTACTTGACAGTGCAAATAATTCTTGCAGCTGTCAAAAATTACTTCCACTTGACAAATATTTATGCAAATATTTCTTCCACTTGGCAAATATTTCTTACAGTTGTCAAATATTTATACAAGTATTTTTTCCACTTGTCAAATAATTCTTACAGTTGTGAAATATTTATGCAAATATTTCTTCTACTTGGCAAATATTTCTTACAGTTGTCAAATATTTATGCAAATATTTTTTTCCAGTTGTCAAATATTTCTTCAAATTTTTCCCACTTGGGCTAAATATTTCTTACAGTTGTCAAAATAATTCTTCCACTTGTCAAATATTTCTTCAAATATTTCTTCCACTTGTCAAATTTTTTTTTCATAATTCAAATATTTCTTGAAATATTACTTCCACTTGACAAATATTTCTTACAGTGTTCAAATATTTATGCAAATGTTTCTTTAAATATTTCTTCAAATATTTCTTCCACTTGGCAAATATTTCTTACAGTTGTCAAATATTTATGAAAATATTTTTTTCCAGTTGCCATATATTTCTTAAGATATTTCTTTCATTTGTCAAATTTTTTTTTGCATGTGTCAAATATTTCTTCCACTTGTTAAATATTTCTTCAAATGTTTTCCCACTTGGCAAAAGTTTCTTACAGTTGTGAAATATTTCTTACAGTTGTCAAATATTTCTTCCTCTTGGCAAATATTTCTTCCACTTGTCAAATATTTCTTACAGTTGTCAAATATTTTGTCAGATTGTTTTCCACTTGGCAAATATTTCTTTCAGTTGTCAAATATTTCTTCAAATATTTCTTCTACTTGTCAAATTTGTTTTGCATGTGTCAAATATTTCTTCAAATGTTTTTTCCACTTGTCAAATATTTATGCAAATGTTTTTGTCAGTGGTCAAATATTTCTTCAAATATTTTTTTCCACTTCCCAAATATTTATGCAAATGTTTTTGTCAGTTGTCAAATATTTCTTTCCAGCTTTTAAATATTTCTTCAAATGTGTTTTGTCCAGCTGTCAAATATTTATGCAAATGTTTTTTTGTCCAGTAGTCAAATATTTCGGCAAATGTTTTTTTTTTTGGCGTGTGTCAAATATTTCTTACAGTTGTAAAATATTTCTGCCATGTGTCAAATGTTTTTTTTTCAAACTGCTCTGCCATATGTCAAATTTTTCTTACAGTTGTCAAAAAGTTCTTCAAACGTTTCTTGCAAGTGGCAAATATTTCTTCAAACGTTTTTTTTTCTAGTTGTCAAATATTTCTGACAGTTGTCAAATGTTTTTTTCTATGTGACAAATATTTCTTCAAATGTTTTTTCCAGTTGTCAAATATTTCTTCAAATGTTTTGTTTTTAGTTGTCAAATATTTCTTACAGTTGTCAAACGTGTCTGCCATGTGTCAAATGTTTCTTCAAATTATTTTTGTAGGTGCCAGATATTTCTTCAAATATTTCTTACAGTTGTCAAATATTTATGCAAATTTTTTTTTCCAGTTGCCAAATATTTCTTCAAATATTTCTTCAAAGAGGGCTTGCAGTTGTCACTTATTTCATCAAATGACTAATCCGGTTGCCAATATTTCTTGCAGTTTTCCAAACTTTTCATTAAATATTTTTTCTTGTTGTCAGTGCTTGACATTTCAAATAATTCTTGCAGCTGTAAAAAAATTTCTTCCAGTTGTCAAACATTTCTCGTAACTGTCAAATATTTGTTCAAATATTTCTTCTAGTTGCCAAATATTTCTTCAAATATTTCTTCAAATAGGTCTTGCCGTTGTCACATATTTCATCAAATGACTAATCCGGTTGTCAATATTTCTCACAGCTGTCAAATACTTCATTAAATATTTTTTCATTAAATATTTTTTCCTGTTGTCAGTACTTAACAATCCAAATAAGCCTTGCAGCTATCAGCAATTTCTTCCAGTTGTCAAATGTTTTTAACAGTTGTCAAATATTTCTTACAGTTGTCAAATATTTCTTAAAATATTTCTGCTAGTTTCCAAACATTTCTTCAAAGGTGACCATCTTTCATGTGGCAGATATACCCAAGCCAGTGTAGTCTTCCCTGTCTCAGCCGGGTATACAGGCTTCGAAGGCCAACCCGTGACAACACCTCAACATTTGGCACTTTATCTTTCCATGAAATGCCGAGGTGGCGCAGACATGGTAGATGGAAGGTATTGAGCCTTCTTTCTTGTTTAGCGATACCAGCAGAATGGAAGGAATGATATCTTGTTAAGTTGCCTAAGTAGGGAAATTTACAAGAGTGCACAAATTATAGAGGAATAATGTTACTATCAGTGGCAGGAAAGGTATTAAACGAGATTATCCTTGAGAGAATAAAAAAGTCCATGGACAAGAAAGTGAGAGATGAACAAGCAGGTTTTCGACAAAACAGATCATGTACAGACCAGATAGCCACTTTGAGAATAGTGGCTGAACAGGATCTGGAATGGAATTCACCACTATGCATCGAATTTATGGACTGTGAAAGGGCATTTGACAGTGTGGACAGAGAGTCACTTTGGAAATTGATGAGGCGTTATGGAGTTCCGCCGAAGATCATTAATTTAATAAAGGAAACATATGCAAACATGACATGCAGAGTTCTTCACAAGGAACAGCTTACAGTACCGTGTGTGATGAGAGCAGGAGTGCGACAGGGATGCCTCTTGTCTCCATTTCTTTTCTTACTAACAATAGACTGGGTTATAAGATCATCAACAACACATAGCGGAGATGGAATCCGGTGGATTCTGACTGAGCAGTTGGATGATCTGGATTTTGCTGATGGCTTGGCTCTTCTGTCCCATAGCCGTAATCAGATGCAGGACAAATTGAAGACACTCGATGAGAGGTCACGGCAATTGGGTCTGAAAATACACAAGGAAAAGACAAAAATAATGAGAATAAATGCAGGTAATGAAAACAGGGTTGAACTTGAGGAAACACCAATGCAGGACGTGGGGTCGTGCACATATCTTGGCAGTGATGTGGACAAGGTTGGAGGGACAGACAACGATATCAAAATGGGAATGCGAAAGGCAAGAGGGACTTTTGTTGCATTGAGAAAAGTATGGAGATCAGGAGAGTTCGGATCCAACACGAAAGTAGGAGTCTTCGGCTCAGGTGTGAGGTCAGTCTTGTTGTATGGCTCTGAGACATGGGGAACAGTGGGGACAACGGCCAAGGAGCTGCATACTTTCATAGATGGGTGCTTCCGTGGAATAGAGGGATTTGGATGGTATGGCGGGGTTACCAACGTGGAACTGGTGACAGGAGCTAGACAAGTGCTAGTGGAGCGGGAGATGAGAAGAGGGCGATGGATAGGACACACACAGAGGAAACCTGTTGATAGCATTACAAGGCAGTCCTTGTTCTGGAACCCCCAGGGCAAGAGAGGTAGACCAAGAAGCACATGGAGAAGAGAGCTGGAAACAGGTGAAAATGATGAGGAGAACGTGGAAAGAACATGAGATGATGGCACGTGACAGGAGGACTTGGCATGCGTTTGTTGAAGGCCTATGCTTCTTTGACAGGGTGAGAAAGTGGTAAATAAAACGTTCTGTGACAGGGTGAATTTTTTAGCAATATCTTTTGTCAATACTCTTCTTTATTGTTACTGTCGACTGCCAGAGATGGTGATTACAGATATGAATTGTAATATAACCCAGGTGTTCTTAGGAGACTCGTACTGTTTTTATTGATTCAGGCTGTAAGATAATCGAAAATATGGTAGCATTCAATTCTCGATTACCTAATGTAAACAATGGTCACTTGCTACTGACGCTCAGGAAATGGGATCAGCCTGGTAATAAATATGAATGAATACCTTTATTTAATGTCTGCACATTCTGATAACTTCAATCGGGTTCATAAGTACATGTTCTTGTGTGGAATACTAACCAGTCATTCCATGAAATATCACACAGCAAATCGGACTTACAAGATGGTGACAACAAACAGACTTTCCTCATCCCGTGCTTAAGTACAACTCACTTAACCCCCTTCTATCAAACCAATCACTTCCGTCCTAACTACTGAGCAATTCTACCCCAAGTTTTGATGACGTCATTTATGAACACTACGATTGAATTACTAACAGGATTTGTGGCTAGTGTTATTTACTAACTAGACACGCTCAAATAATTAGTGTTTAAATCTTGCTTAAGTATTCTTACCCTAACTATAATTAAGTGGCAACACCTTAGTGCTAATCTGACGTAGACCTAGTAGTCCATACTATCACACTCCTTTGGGAGTGGAGGGTTTTGAAGTTAGTGCAGGTTGGAATAGGAGCCAAGATAGTGAGATTGCTCTATACTAATATTGTTTATGATGCACATAATACATTGTGCGTTTCTTATGATTTATGGCCAAAGCGGCAGTCAGCCTGTGTTATTGTGTTATGCTCAAGTTTGTGACATAAAGTCGTCGGATATAGTACCTACGTGTTGGAGGTCAGTGAGTTAACATTAGCTGTGAATAACGTACCTACGTGTTGGAGTTCAGTGAGTTAACATTAGCTGTGAATAACGTACCTACATGTTGGAGTTCAGTGAGTTAACATTAGCTGTGAATAACGAGCCATGTTGATCACTCCATGTATAATGTAACATATATATATATATATATATATATATATATATATATATATATATATATATATATATATATATATATATATATATATATACTGTATATATATAGTATATATATATATATATATATATATATATATATATATATATATATATATATATATATATATATATATATATATATATATATTTGCCAGTATGCACTCACAGCTAAGCACTTGACACATTGGAATTATAGTAACACCAGATGGCGGAACAAGCGTAGACACAAGTAGCCGAATAGATAAAGCCAGAATTGCATTCGTCAACCTAAACGATATCTGGAAATCCTCCTAGAACAGTGCAAACACTAAATTACAAATATATGGGAGCTGCGTAATTTCTTTACTTGTATATGATGCAGAATGCTGGCGAGTTACAGAAAATGAGATGCCCAGATTGTTTTCTTTCCACACAATTTTTTTAAGGAAAATTCTTCTAGTTTTCCGGCAGAACACCATCACTAACCAAGAACTGTTAGCTTAGAGCCACCAAGAAGGTATACGCGGGTAGACGCTGGAATTGGGTTGGCCTGATCCTCAGAAGAGACCACCTCAACAGCCATGACCATTGCAGTGAACCCATCGTGTCTCAGATCCGCGGCCCGATCATTATACTTGGCCGCTTTGAACAAGTGTTGCTCGTCCAATCTGGATTCAAATGGAGCGGTCCATTCAAACATTATAACCTGAAGAATGAAGCACTAAATGCCCAACAATATAGCGCAGGTGCACCGGCACTTTTCAAGACAACCAATCAGGAACGCTGCAGAAAATCAGTTTCACGTGGCGATTTGTTATCCGTCGCGTTGTCATTAAAATATATTGATTGTGGATGGAGAAACTGCCTGCTATTTTTTAACTAGCAATAACCACGCCTACCTTTTCCTCTCAAACCAAGTTCCCTGGCTGCCTCAATGTAAACGACTTTGAATTTCTCCATTTCTGCCTTGACATGCAGTGTGGTACGAGACAAAAAATATTGGTTATGGCATGCAAGCAATGTTCTTCGCCCAATACAAACAAGTAAATCTACTTATAGCTATATTTATAGCTATCTGTGACTAGTGCAAACCAGTTTAAATTAAAAAACAAATAGAATAACAATTCAGAGCCACTTATCTAATTATGCGAAATCAGTATGTAGCCGTAAAAACAGAATTATCCGGTTTATAACAAAGTCATAAATGCATAGGCATGAATTAATATCAAAGGCTTATATCTCTTGTATAGGGACTATCTCTTTTCCTCAATCTCATCTGGGTGCAAAAATTCTTCAAGTATTATTAAACCATCTGTCAAGTAATCACGTAAAGGCAAAATTGTCTGGTTTATAATAAAGTCATAAATGCATATACTGCATAGGCATGTATTTCTTTGACATAGGTAACATAGTCACCTATTTATTATTAGCAGATATCCTCATCGCGTATATCCTGAACGCTCATAGTTCCAGTATGAATATCATATTCAAGTCATGTATCTTTTTTTTATATATATCCTCGTCGTGTGTATCCTTAACACATATCTCCTCAGTATGGGTAAGATCATCAGGGAGTATCTTCTTCGTGGATCTCTTATCTTATTGAACTTCCACAATTTTACAATCATATTACATCATCTGTCACGTGACTACGTAAAGACAGAAATATTTAATGTATAACATTATCAGAGGAACAGTAATGATATATGCATTATGCGCTAACAGTGGTTTTACAATATCATGTGGTGTCCTATTATGGATGGCTTAGTCATCATGTGCAAATGGAAATTGCACTGTCTCATGGGGTGTTACATTATGAATGTGCAAACAATATCAAGGGGTGTTTCATTATTTGTTTTAAGTGTCATATCTATGTCAGCTGTTATGATAAAAATCAGTCAATACTCATGTGTGAAACAAACAGGGGCGGGTTCAGTGGGGGATGAAATGATGCTATGGAACACATGGGGATCAATAGGTGCAAATAAACAAACAAACAGTCACATCTGTGTGGTCTCATGAACATGTGTGGGTGGTTCATGTATAATCAGCATCTGTAATTTATGTCAACACTCCTATCAATCTGTTTTTGTACATTTCTTCTCCATATTCATTTATTTTGCAAAAATCAGTTAACAAACCAAAATAACAATAGGGCTACAATAACCATTTCTCTAAAAAAAAAAAATTCCATCAGCATATGGACAAATCTGGGTTGTAATAAATTCCAATCAGTGGGGGCGACAAGAATAGTGAATTCAGAACACGAATAATGACAGTTAGTTTACTCTGTTGTCAGCAAGTTGTGAGGATAGTGTACTGTAGTCTCGTCATGAACAGACAGAAAACAAAAGGTCTCCAGATTACAACAAAATTGTAATTCAAGTTCATGAAGATAATTTGGAGAGAAATATTTATAAGTCCAGAATATTTTCTCAGAGGGAGAAAAGGAAAACGAGTAAGATAGGGGTTGTGAGGGGTGGAGTGGAAAAAGAATTCTTGTTACAGTGGATTCAAATGTTGGGTGTACAATCATTGGAAGTAACTAATAGTTTGACATTAAAACCATACACAATGTTTTGTAAAGAAAATTACACAATGGTTTAATTTTACTTACTTACTTAGTCGTTCCCCTTCTACCGTGAGGTGTAGAGGTTTGGAAGAGAGAGAGCGCCAGACTATTCTATCGGCTGTCTTCCTCCTGGCCTGGTTCCATTCTAGTCCTCGGTCCTTCAAAGACCGTCCAACGTTGTCCTCCCAGCGTACTCTGGGTCGTCCTCGGGGTCCGGATCCCTGGCTCTCTGTTTCCCATGCCCGTCGTGGCAGCCGATCCTCTCCCATTCTGCAGACATGGCCAAACCATCTTAGTTGGGACTGTTCTACTTGGGTCTGTAGGGGGTGGCATTTTAGGCCTTGACGTATCGTCTGGTTGCGTACCATGTCTCTTCTTGTTACTTCAACCACCTTCCTCAGATACCTCATTTCTGAGGTTTGGATCTGGCTTTTATGGGTTGTAGTCATTGCCCATGACTCGCATCCATATGTCAAGACTGGGACATAGGTGGAGCGGTATACAGCCATCTTCGTTTTCTTACCAACCTCTCTCTTGCTGAGGAATCTTCGATTTATGGCCTGAAAAAGTCTCCCAGCTGCTGCTTTTCGAGTGGCCAACTCTTCTTTGATGCCTCCCTTTCGGTCTATAATAGCTCCGAGGTATTTAAAGTGGTCGACCTGCTCCAGGACCTGTTCTTCCAGCTTAATCTGATGTCTTCTTTCTTCTCGTGATATCACCATGGATTTTGTTTTAGAGCTGCTTATGACCATCCCTCTCTTCTCCAGCTCTTCCTTCCAGACTTGCAGGTTGGATTGGAGATGTGCCTCTGATTTAGCAATCAGGGCAACATCATCAGCAAATGCCAGCTCTGAAATATAGACCTGTCTTATCTTCCAGTACCCCACTGAATACTTTCTTGTTCTCTCCTTACATGCCTTGATGACATCGTCCATAAGGAGTATGAAGAGGTAAGGTGATAGGATATCACCTTGTCTTACACCAGTGGTGGTCCTGAACTCTTCTGACTTATGGTTTGCTGTCCTCACATAATTTCTGCAAGACTTGTAGAAGCTCTGTATAGCATGAATCAGAGGTGCTGGAATATTCTTCCTTGCCAAACAGTCCCAAAGTTTGCTCCAAGGGACCCTGTCAAACGCCTTTTCCAGATCTATGAAACAAAGATGGATCTCACTCTTATACTCAAGGGCCTTTTCACTCAGCTGTCTGAGTGTGAAGATTAGGTCTTGAGTACTTCGGTTTGCTCGGAATCCGCACTGGACCTCATCCAACTGTGGCTCAGCTAGGCGTCGGAGTCTCTGCTCTAGGATTCTAGAGTAGATTTTTCCAGGGACACTGAGAAGAGATATGCCTCTATGGTTTCCACACTGTCGATTGTCACCCTTTTTGAAAATTGGTGTTATGATGGCGATCTCCCAATCCTTTGGTATGGTCTTGTTGCACCATGCTGCCTGTAGGACCCTTAAGAGTAACAGGTCGCCTGATGCTCCCATGTACTTAACCATTTCTGGTGTTATACCATCATGCCCTGCTGCTTTGCCCATCTTGATTTTCTCCAGTGCTGCCTTCAGTTCTTCCATCTCTATGTCATCTTCATCACCACTGGTTTCCTCTTCTGTGCTAGTGGTTATCATTTCTGATGTTTGACCTTGCTCACCATCAAGGAGTTCTGAGAAATATTCTTTCTATCTTTCCATTACTTCCTTCGGGGCAGTAAGCAATTTGCCTTGCTTGTCCTTTATAAATTTGAGAGGGCATTGTTTTTCCTTCCTCATGTTCTTTAGGGTCTTATAGAACAATTTCTGGTTTTCTTGTGCATCTTTTTTCTAGCTTTTCTCCAAATTCTTCCCAGGACTTCTGTTTTGCTGCTAGCACTTTGTTCTTTACTTCTGTTCTGAGTGTCACATATTCTCTATATTTTTCCATTTGTCCTGGTGTGTTTTTAGCTCCTAAGTATTGTTTCCATGCCATTTTCTTCTCTCTTATTTTCTCTTTGACTTCCTCTGTCCACCAAGGTGTCCTCTTTCTCTGGTTCCCAAGTCGGACTTCACCACATGCTTCTGCAGCAGCTGTCTTTATGATATCCTTGAATTTAATCCAGAGGGTTTCCAAGTCATCAGGTTGTTCTTCTGTGTTGCTCACTGCTGCAGCAATAAGCCCCTGATATCTGGTCTTAATTTCTGGCTCTCTCAGCTTGTAGGTCCTAATGCTCATTTCTCCTGCTCGTTTACTTGGTTTCTTGCGTGATGTTGAGCAGTTCCTAGGCTGAGCAACTCTTTCAGTTGTTCGTTTGATTGTTAGCAGGTAGTGATCACTTCCAATCTCTGGCCCCCTCCAGACTCTTGCATCTCGGACATATTTGAATGAGCTTCTCCGAACAATGGCATAGTCGATCACTGACTTCTCATTCTTGGTTGGTTCACATCTAGTGTATGCATGTATGCGCTTATGGGGGAACTTTGTGTTTGTAATGATCAGATTCTGCTCACTGCAGAATCTAAGGAGTCGCTTTCCATTGTCATTGAGAGTATCTTCTCCATATCTTCCGATAACTCCACCCCATCTAGCATGGTCATTTCCAACTCTGGCATTAAAATCTCCGAGCATGATAACTTCATCTAGGCTTCACATGTTTAATATGCTGTTACTACAATGCCAGAAGCGTGGCATAGAATGGGAGAGGTTAGTCAACTGGAATCTCTAACCTGTTCGTATTATCATGTATGACTTTGTTTGAAAACTATATACTATATATAACGGGATGTATGGAGAAAGTCTGGGATTATGAAGTATGATATGGAAGAATTTTATCCTGGAGTATGAATACGTTACCATGATGTACGTCCTTGAAGGAAGGTCAATGGACTTGAATGAGCGGAATAGTATATGGTAACAGTTTTGTGATCCTCAGTCACTTGAGTCAGAGGACTTTATTAGTAGAGAATCTTCAGGAACTTTAAAAGTAATTATCAACATGTTGACGTATGATTTCTGCGCCTGTGACGATGTTAGTCTTGTCCACTCCGTATGTGCTGTGTTGAATAAAATCTATGTACAGTCACCACCGACTTCTGTACCGCCAGTACTTGCCCAGTTCACCCAGTTCAATACTACTTGTTGAAGTTCGTTTGAAGAATATTGTTGACATTCGTTCATTTTTAACCATTCGCGTTTTAAGCTACCACTTCACCAATATAAACTGAACTCAACGATAAAACGGAGTCAACAATAATTGGTATGCCAGTGTGGTCTGGAAGTAATTTCAAAGGAACGTACCCATCCAAATTATCGTTTGAAAAGAAGATTTTAACTTTCAAGTCACCAACATCTCGAACTTGGAACCCAGTGGGATGAGAAATCAGATTCAACTTACGTTTACCAAGGTCAAGGTCTTCAATCAACCTCCACGTCAAGTTTCACAGTGACTGATTACTTGGAGATCATCTCTTCATCATTATTGCGTGCGAGCTGGTGCTGAATACGCAGAGCGAAGTATTTTATCTGCAGACGTACATCCACGGAGACGAGGCACATTGATTTTTTACCTGCACGCGAGATGAGTATAACGTGTTTCCGTTGTACACTTTATTACGCTTAGTTGTGCCTTCCGTGATATGTCCACATTCATATTTTTCGTGTTAAGTGTTATATGTTGTGTATTCTTCGTGGGAGGTTGGGAATGGCGACTTAGGACGGGAAATTACCAGTTTCACCACAGGTCCGTCTTAAGTGTTCTGTAGGACATTATTTTGCAGACTTCCCGCAGTGGAATGTTCCTATGCGTGAGCATAGAAGGATCTTTGGTCCACTGTGTCTGGTAGTCTGTGACACCTGACTATGTTTGCTGTTTCGTCCAGTTTTAATTGTTGTTTTTGGTAGTTTTTTTTACTTGTACCTTATTTTCGTGTTGTGTTTTGTTTGTGATTATTGTCCATCTTACCTGACTGTCGTTCAGTTTTTTACAAAGCATATGTTTTTTACACTGTGTTGTCAATTGTCTTGTGCATTATTGGATCGTAGATGTCATCGTAATTTTTTACGACATTCTATTTTAGTTCCACATTTTATTTTATTTGATTTCTACGACTGTAGTCATTTGTCTTGATTATCGTGTCGTGTCAGTATTGTGCTATTGTCTGTCACGTTATTGCTTTCACACCATTTCATGTTATAAATTACATTATTAATTATTAATATTATTGCCTATTATATAAATTGATTTTACCGTTCTAGAACAGGAACGAAAACCACTAGTTGTAGTAACAATTTTAAGTAGTATTATTACATAATAAAATTGAATAATGGCTACCTTAGACTATTTCATTAAGCAAGCAAAAGCTCTTCAGATGGCTCCTGAGGAAGCAAAAGCATTTGCACTTGCAGAATATAAGAAAGCTCAAGAAATAGAAGCTGATCAGAGAAGGTTAGAAACTTTACGTTTGGAAAATTTGAAATTTGAGGCAGATCAAAAAAGGATTGAGGCTGAGGAGAATGAAAAGAAGAGGAAATTTATAGCTGAGGAAGAGGAGAAAAAATGAGATTAACTGCTGAATTAGAAGAGAAACGATTTCAGCGAGAGGCAGAACAGAAGCAAAGGGAGGCTGAAGAAAGACTTAAAATTGAGATGGAAAATAAACAAAAGGAAATGGAAGAAAAAAGATTAATAGCTGAAAAAGAAATGGAAGTTAAACAAAAAGAAATGGCAGAAAGAAGATTAATAGCTATAAAAGGAAATGGAAGTTAAACAAAAAGAAATGCAAGAAGAAGATTAATAGCTGAACAAAACACAAAACGACTTCAGCTTGAGATGGAAGAGAATGAAAGAAAACGACAGCATGAACTGAAATTAGCAGAGTCAGAATATGAAAGACTTAGGTTAACTCAGGAATCTAATTCTCAGAGAACTTTTGAAAGCCAAACTTCATCCAGACATGATAATTTTAAGGAAATTCACCTTAAATTACCAAAATTTAATCCCCCGTCTGATGACGTGATATTAATCCTGGATAGGTTTGAGGCCACTTGAGTGTCTTATAACGTGGATAAAGCTCTATACTGTACATATTTATCCAGATTACTTACAGGGGACGCATTAGCAGTTTATCATACCACCAGCATTGGTGAGAAAAATGACTATAATGCTCTTAGAGCGGCACTTCTGCAAAAATTCAAAATGACAGAAGACCAATATCGATCAAGATTTCATACATTACTACCTCAATCTAGCAGAAATTTTAGTGATTTTCTGTCACAAATACGACTAACATTAGAAAGATGGATCGAATTATCCAAAATTGAAAAGTCGTATGAAGGTCTCTTCGATTTACTGATGCGCGATAAGGTACTTTCGTCTGTAAATCCTACATTTCTCGCATTTTTACACGAACGGAAACCTTTATCTATGAAAGACTTAGAACAGCATGCTAAAAATTTTTGCACTGCTCACCCAAACATGGATCTAAGTAATGCACAGATTAAGAATGAATTGCCTGTTGCTTTTGCAGCACAACAAAACAATTTTTCACGCAATCGTTCTTTTAGTGCTGACAGATATGTCAATAAGGGAAATAATGACAATTTTAACAATGGTAATTTTTACAAAGGGAAGCAATTTCAACAATCTGCTCCATTTAATGTTTCTTGGAACCAGGCTCACAGATCACGAGATTTTGGTAACAATAATTTTAAAAATAATCAAGGACATTATAATAAACAAAACTGGAGATCAAGATCTCAGGGTCCGCAAAACAAACAATTTTTTGGAAATAAACCATTTTACCAACATCATAACGATAATTATACAAATTATCGGACTCATCCAAATTTTTAACTCTAGCAGAAACTACAATTATGGCAATTTTAATGACAAAAATCAAAATCGATCGCGTCGACGAGATAGATCGTTGAGTAATACGAATAGACATTCTAATGTCGCTTTTAGTGATACACAGGCTAACATTGAACAGGGTAAAGGAGCTGAAACTCATAATGCTATGTGTTGTTCTCTTGATTGTACCCAAGTCAAAGATTGTTCAGAATGCTCTACTCTTTTCCAGCCCAGGGCGATCACGACGCTGCGTTGCGGACATACCTTACCTAGTCTACCTGCAGTCTGTACGGCCACTGCTGCGTCAGTACACCAGGGACAGGGCTCTCTTAAGTTTAACAAGGGATTTGTCAACAATATTTCATGCTCTCTCCTATTTGACTCAGGTTGCAGCACAGTCGGCGTCCGGACTTCGCTGATCAACCCAAGTTGTGCCACGGGCCGGGTTGTCAAGTGTGTAACGTTTGGTGGCACAATTGAAACATTTGCCACTGCTATTATTGATCTTAATACACCATTTTTTTCAGGAAAGATTCAAGCTTGTCTCCTTCCGAATCCAATTTGTGATTTAATACTTGGTCGCATACATGGTATTAAAGAGTGTACACCACAGCAAATTGCTGAATGGGAAGAGCGACATATTCAAACTGCAAATGCAGTAGTGACTAGAGCGCAAGCTACTAATATGTCGCATGATACACCTATGGAACCTACAGTTCATACCACTTGTGATGATGATGCTCCTATTTCACGGGAGTTGTTTGCAACATTGCAAAAGAATGATGATTCATTAAAAAATTTTTTTCAGTATGTGAACAAAAAATAATACCAGCAACAAACTTGCAAAATCTAGACATGATTTTATACTTAAGAATGGGATTTTGGTTAGAGTAATACGAGAAAAGGATTCATCCTTATGTTCTCAGATTATAGTCCCATCCTGTATGAGATCTCGTATATTACGACATGCGCATGACTCGCAATGTGCGGGCCATATGGGTTTTTCGCGTACCAAATCCAGAGTGCTTTCGGCATTCTACTGGCCAGGCGTCCATAAGGACATCACTCTCTATTGTCGGTCCTGTTTGATATGTCAAGAAGTTAAGGTACGGGGTCCATTTCATGCGGCTCCTATTCAAGCTGCGGACATCCCGATTAGACCATTTGATAAAATGGCTATAGACATTATTGGTCCTATGCTACCATCTGCTAGAGGGCATACGCATATTCTTACGTGCATTGATATGTGCACTCGCTGGCCTGAAGCCATCCCTCTCAAGAACACTTCATCTGCCAGTGTAGCAGAGGCATTGATGTTAATCTTCTCACGCATTGGTTTTCCACGGAAAATCTTGTCGGATCATGGGGTTCAGTTCATTTCTGAATCCATGTCTCAAGTTATGAAGACATTAGGTATAGACAGATCTCTAAGTTCTATTTATCATCCGATGTCAAATGGGTTAATTGAGCGTCTAAATAGGACACTCAAGCAGTTGTTGGGTAAGATGACTCAAGACCATCACCAAGACTGGGATCGGGTCCTACCGCTTGTCTCTTTGCGTATCGCGAAGTACAAAATCAAGCAACGGGGTTTTCTCCATTTCAACTTGTTTTCGGCATGCAACCACGCGGTCCGATGTCGTTAATCCACGACTTATTGGTTGACGAGAATATTGAAGAGGAAACTCAGTCCTCTTATGAGTATGTGATCTCTCTGAGAAAGAGAATCATAGATGCTTGTAGATTAGCTACTGCATCATCCGAACAAGCCAAAGAAAAAGCTCGTCTATTTGCAAACAAATATAGACGTCTTCGCCAGCTCATACCTGGTGATGAAGCTTTTGTATTACTCCCTGCGCATAATAATCGTCTTTTAATTACCTGGAGAGGTCCTTTCAGGATCATCTCAAGAATATCCGATGTCGACTACATCGTTGATGTTAATGGTAAACATAAAACCTTCCACATTAATATGTTGAAGGAATATTACTCACGTCCTGATTATCTACAATCAGTGTTCCAAGCAACTGACGATCCTACACCTCCTATTCAACACTATTCTAGTTTGTCAGTCATCCAAGAAGAGGAATCTTCTTTCGATGATGTACAACTACCAATACCAGTTGTACCACTCCATTCCACTGAGAAATGGAATGATGTTACTATCTCATCTACTCTTACTGATGATCAACGCCAGCAAGTCTCTAATATTCTACACACGTATGAGGATGTCCTCACTGACATCCCAGGTCATACGTCAGTCATCCAACATGACATTATTCTGACTGACGATACACCGATTCGAGTTCGCCCATATCCTATTCCTTTACACTTTCGTGATAAGGTTGATAAGGAATTGGATGATATGCTTCAATTAAATATAATTGAACCATCTTCATCACCATATTCTTCTTCTATGGTAATCATTAGGAAGAAGGACAACAATATACGTCTTTGCGTAGATTACAGGAAATTAAACAAAGTTACAAAATTCGATGCGGAACCATTACCTCTTTTAGACGACTTATTAGAGAAATTATCTCATGCCACATTCTTTTCGAAATTTGACCTTTCAAAGGGTTATTGGCAAGTGCCATTAACCCCTAAAGCAAAGCCATTCACCGCTTTCTCGACGCCACGGGGTCTTTTTCAATGGAATTTTATGCCATTCGGTCTAATGAATGCGCCAGCTACCTTTGTACGCATGATGCGCCGCATATTGTCTCATCGTCCCGATGTCATTACTTATATAGATGACATCTGTCTTTTCAGTGACTCTTGGGATGAACATATTCAGGGTTTAAAATCTTTACTTTCTACCTTACGGGATTATAACTTAACAGCGAAACCTTCAAAGGCTTTTGTCGGTTTTCATGACATCTCATTTCTTGGTCACCGTATAGGTCGCGGTTTAATGTATACAGAAGACAGTAACGTCTCTAAAATTTTAAACATCTCAGCACCTAAGACAAAAAAACAAGTGAGGTCGCTCTTAGGACTAATACAGTTCTATTCTAAATTCATCCCTCATTTGTCTACTATAACTGCACCTCTTTCTTCGTTACTAAAAAAAGGTACAACTAATGTAATAAAGTGGTCGCAGGATCATCAAACGGCTTTAGATTATATAAAACAATTTTTTTCAAATAAGCCTTTTTTTTAAGGTTGCCTAACAAAGATCTCACCTTTGTTCTTCGCAGTGATGCTTCTTCCTACGCTATCGCGGCAGTTTTGATGCAGGAATACGGAGGCACCTTATTTCCGGTTATGTACGTATCCAGAAAGCTTACGACGAGCGAGATGAAGTATTCCGTTCTAGATAAAGAGCTCCTCGCTCTTGTCTGGTCAATCACAAAACTGGATCGTTATCTCCTCGGATCACACTTTGTGGTGGAATCCGACCAGAAAGCTCTTACAGCACTGAACACAGGGAACGTGAAGTCATCAAAGTCAGCGCGTTACGCTATTGCGCTTCAACCGTTCCATTTTGAGATACGAGCTATTCCTGGAGTACAGAATGTGTTTGCAGACTGTCTTTCAAGATGCCCTAGTGAACATGTCAAAATTAAACCACTTCCAGATGGTGAAACGTCCTCACAGAAACATGAATAACTTTGTACATGGTCACTGATTATACATCTGTGGAGACTATGTGTAGTTCTGCAGTATTCGTATATATATAACTTTCAGAATATACTTACGTATGGATTATAACATTATTTCTTGTGAAGTAACGTTTTGTTAGAACGGGAACAGTGATATTAAAGTAACATTTTTTTTTAGTATGGAAACATTGGTAAGAGTGACAAATAGACATTCACTATTGTTATGGAACAGATTACACTACATATCGTGTTCGTAAGCGTATTTCAGACATGGTACATTGAGAACATATTCTTGTCGATTTAACTAGTTCTAAAAGAATATTAACAATGAGTGAAATTGAAATCACTTAGAATAAATTAGTAATTAGTTATTTGTTCATAAATTAAGTACTACTAATTATTATAATTCAATTTAATCAATTTGATTGATTATAAATCACACATCTACTAACTTTATTAGTGTCTCGCAATACGTGTATTCACGTATCCCACTACATGATATCTCACTTTTAGATAACTAGTCAAACTTACTAGTGTTAGGAAATAGTAAGTGCGTTGCTTCTTAAAGTGTTTAATTATGCTTTGTTTCATTTTGCATGTTGTATTTTAAAATTTTCTGTTTTATTGATTCTTTTATCATTGATCATCATCAGTGTTGCTGTTCATTTTCATTTTTGAAATCATATGTTTCAAATTTCTTTTAAAAAAAAAATTTGGTTGAATTTTATTATCATCTTTTTTTTTTATGGTTTATTTCATTTTCATTTTCAACTTCTTTTTACTTCGAATATTACCACATCGTTCCAAAGTAGGTCGATGGTGGATGTGTGCTTTAATGCATACTATCATTTAGTTATATTGTTTTCATTTAATATTCTTTTCTTAATATGATATAATTTTATGCATGTCAAAAATCTTGTTGTAGTTTTGACTCACCTCTCTCGAGTAATTAGTTCGAAAAAAATTAATAGAATTAATTTTTTTTAAGGGGAGGTGATAAGGGAGCTGTTACGTACATTTATTACCTACGGGGGTAGTCTTCGGTCCTGCCAAATGTACGCACCAGTTTTATATAGTTATATTATTTGGGCGTTCGATTGATTCACGCACTGACGTGCACAATGCAGGGTGAGTTGCTTTGGACGCACGTGTAACCTAGTTGAGTTTTTTTTCTGACGTCATGTATGGGGCAGCTCGGACGATATTTATGTCCGCTGTGTTATCCTTTGATTCTTGGCAAATGTGAAGTAGCCATCAGTTGTATTCGTATCTATTGATCTTCATGGCGAAGTCAATAGTGGAAGTATAAAGTAAGTGTCGCCCCATTTCTTATGGCATGTTTATTTATGTACATTAAAGTATCAGGCCGCTCCTATTAATGGTCTAGCGGGAATTCATCGTAGATGACATTCCTAGAATTGGACACACGGAGTCGATAGCCTTTGAATCTTTTCGTAGAGGGAGAATACCTACAAGAAATCAAGTTAATGAATTTATATGCTTCACATGTTTAATATGCTGTTACTACAATGCCAGAAGCGTGGCATAGAATGGGAGAGGTTAGTCAACTGGAATCTCTAACCTGTTCGTATTATCATGTATGACTTTGTTTGAAAACTATATACTATATATAACGGGATGTATGGAGAAAGTCTGGGATTATGAAGTATGATATGGAAGAATTTTATCCTGGAGTATGAATACGTTACCATGATGTACGTCCTTGAAGGAAGGTCAATGGACTTGAATGAGCGGAATAGTATATGGTAACAGTTTTGTGATCCTCAGTCACTTGAGTCAGAGGACTTTATTAGTAGAGAATCTTCAGGAACTTTAAAAGTAATTATCAACATGTTGACGTATGATTTCTGCGCCTGTGACGATGTTAGTCTTGTCCACTCCGTATGTGCTGTGTTGAATAAAATCTATGTACAGTCACCACCGACTTCTGTACTGCCAGTACTTGCCCAGTTCACCCAGTTCAATACTACTTGTTGAAGTTCGTTTGAAGAATATTGTTGACATTCGTTCATTTTTAACCATTCGCGTTTTAAGCTACCACTTCACCAATATAAACTGAACTCAACGATAAAACGGAGTCAACAGAGATATTTTGAAATATACGGTTAATATTGCTTAATATATTGACTGTCACAAAATTGGTTTCAATACATTGGAAAAGTGGCGTCGTGTAATTTATGGACCATTCACCGATCGATTGTCACAGGGCCGGCCGCTTGCAATATGGCGGTGTATCGGCAAAATGTCGATGAGACATCGACAATCGGCAATGATAAATAAGAGCATAATGGAATTATTGTGAAAAGGATTTCACCTTTTAATACAGGAGAGGATTGTGTATAACTGTATATAAGGAAAAACAGTAGGAAGTTATCATTTACCGAGATATATGCGTATTACGGCGGTCTACAATTAAGCTGAAAGCCTGTAAACCCACTTCTGTTCTAAATACTAAAATCAACATAGAACAGTGTGTGAAATTACATGGATAGGATAATAGAGATATATCGGCTGTATAAAACACGATAGGATGGAACAGTATGGATAATATATAAGCCGAGGATGAGAAAGGGAAAGTTTCAGGCAACGCACAGATCGGGTGAAATAGCTGTTTCGGAAAGAGATTTCAGCCGAGTCTTAAGCTGTGACGTCAGTGCTCTCCGATACGCCCGCCAGAGACTTATAAGTAGCGGATCGGTAAACTGAGAGGCGACACAACGAAAAAGGTTTCAGACAGACTGAGAGGCAGAGTTCGCCACTATACATGTACCACCTGAATTGTGAGCGGATCGCCAGAAATTTTCAGTCCCGTGTCTGATGTCTGAGGGTTCCATGAAATAACTCAAACCAGACTGTCAAGTATCAGAAGCCTGTGTTGTTCATCAGAGGCAATCCCACAAAAGTGCAGGACCCCAAAGAGTGAACTTCAACTGGTCATTGGCATCCCTATAGCTGGGTCCACCAAGTCTGATATCTACAAAGGACAGTCAGTGTCAACATTGTCAAGTTGAAAAGATAAGTGTCAGTTAAGGCACTGATGACCTATATATGAAAAACAGCTAATAGTTGAAAACAGTAATCAAACCATTAAGAAATTCAGTCAATTGATGACAGTTATGTGTAAAGTCAGAGGACTAAGAACAGTGATATGTTTACAGTGATTGCAGTTTTCAGTAACTTTATTATTCAAGATCTTGAAGTCTAAACAGACAATAATAGTAACTGTGTGAATATTTTTTATATATATTTTAATGATCTGTTCCAACTAGCAGAAATAAAATATTAGTGTAAATATTAAAATATTTTAACTGTACCTGAGGAATTATTGACTTCTTACATTTGTGGTTACAGTGAATGTTCATTTTAATTATCCCCTAGACAATAAGTAATCATAAGATAGTCACAGGGAGGAGACACCTTAAATCCTGGTACAACTTCTTACCAACTGGCCAGGGTTTTCACAGTCTGACTATTTCTATGATTTCCATACACCAGTGCTTGTTTCTAAGACTGGGGTATTACTTGTAAGACCAGAACTCTTTACTGGCATACTATCCTGGTAGCATATGAGAAACGTGGATTCTTACATTGAATAATAATTTTAAATAACCTCCCGCTACAGTGGGGGGCTCGTCTGCGGGATATCTTTGATATTCCAGAGCCAACTTTCTATTTCTGCTGTGTAGAAAATTTTTGTTTGTAAATTTTTTGGAAAGAGTTAACAAAGTAGGAAATGATTTTTTTTTAGGAGTACCATTGAGTACAGATAAAGAAAGCTGTTTCATATATGGTGAAGTCAGTTTAATTAACTTTAATTTTAATTAAGTTAATTATATTGTAGTAATTTAGTTTGAGTAAGACAGCTTACCCTACTAGACTACAGATACATCATGGCTGACTTGCAGGTAGGAAAAGAGCTTGGCATGAGTGGTGATGCTCTGGTCCAGTATGTCACGACGGAATGTGAAAAGTATATGGACAGAGAAGAAAATAGATTGGAAGCAGAAAGAGCCCAGAAATTTGAAGCAGAGAGAGAAGCCAAGAAATTGGAAGCAGATAGAGAAGCCAAGAAATTGGAAGCAGAGAGAGAAGCCAAGAAATTAGAAGTAGAAGCAGAGAGAGAAGCCAAGAAATTAGAAGCTGAGAGAGAGAAGAAAGGAGGTTACAAGCAGAGAGAGTCCATGAGCTGAAAATGAGACAGCTTGAACTTGAACTACAGGCTGGGACTAGCACCCATGGTAATAGCTCACCTCATTTTGAGAATAGCTCTTTTCAGAACATGGCAAATGGAGCCATGAGTTTCCATCTAGATCCATTTATTGAAAAGGAGGACGCAATTGAGTCGTACCTGAATAGGTATGAAAGGCTAGCCTCTACATATGGACTGGAAAAGGAAAAATGGAGTTTAAAGTTATCTCAGGGATTGAGAGGTATTGCATATGATGTGTTTCTGAAACTCCCCAAAGAAGATCAGGAAAATTATGAAATACTAAAGCAAGCCTTACTCATTCGTTATGAAAAGAACTCAGAGGCATATAGGAAGAAATTTAGAACTTCTAAACCTCTACCGGGAGAAACATATAACCAGTTCTCAGCTAGACTAGAAACGTATTTGTTGAAATGGAGTAGTTTAGGTAAGTATCAGAAAACCTATGAGGATCTGAAAGAAATGGTTATGTTAGAGCAAGTGAAAGATTCCATGCCTCCAGAAATGAGGAAATTCCTTATGGAACAAGGAGCATAGAGGCTGGAAGACACTTTGAAATGTGCAGAGAGATACCAAGCAGCTCAAGCTGAATTGGTAGGAACAAAAAGAAAGCAGGTAGAAGGATATAAGGCACCACCACAAAATACCAAGTTTGACCAAAAGGACCAACCGTACAGAAATAAGCCAAGATTTGATAATAAGGACAAGAACCCTCAGACTCAGGAAAAGAAACCCTACAAACAGGGAGATAAGTGGTGCAAAATTTGTAAGATGAGCAACCACAACACTGTAGATTGTAAAAGGAAAACTCCTCATCACGCTGCATGTATAGCAACAGGGAATAGGACAGATACGATGGAACTGACAGGGAGTCAGAATAGCCTCCGTCATCCCCCTGTGAGTGAACTCGTAACCGTGAACGGCACTCGAGTCATGTGCTTATATGATACTGGCCTGGATTTTGACTCAGTTGTGAGTTCAATCCTAGTGCACCCTGATCAACTTACCACAGAAACCGTGGAAATACAAGGGGCAACTAAGGGAACAGCAACCATGACACTTCCTATAGCTAGGATCAATGTGAAATCTCGCTACGTTCAAGGAGCGATAACAGCCGCAGTGATAGACGATCCTATATATCCGCTGATATTTGGGTGTAGGTATGTATTTTTGGTGACCCAATAAAACCTGTTGTCCTGGCAGCAGTCCAGACCAGGTCGAGCACCAAAAACGAGGAGGAAAATCCTAACAATACTCAGCCAGAGCAGCTGAAGAAGGCTCAAGCAGAAGATGACACACTGAAGCCTTGTTTTGGCAAATTGCCAAAGCCCCATAACCCTCCAGAGAAAGGAGACTTGTATATGAAAAATGGACTACTGTATAGAAAAGCTGGTACAGAACCTCAAGGACATGAACAGCTGGTAGTGCCGAAATCATACAGGGAGAAAGTTATGGAGCTAGCACATGCTATTCCATTTAGTGGACACATGGGAATTGGTGCCACAAGTCAACGGATAGCTTGTCACTATTACTGGCCAGGGATCACGGAAGATATCAAACGATATGTGAAATCTTGTCCAGAGTGTCAACGTGTAGCCCCCAAGCTTAGGACTGCACCCGCAACTCTAGGAGAAATGCCAATCATGGGTACTCCATTCGAGAGGGTTGCAGTGGATATTGTTGGACCCCTCACTAGGACTAAGAGAAGGAATAGTTATATCTTAACTCTAGTTGATACATGATCTATGTGGGGAGAGGCCGTAGCCATGGCATCTATAGATTCTAAGCATGTGGCAAGGCACTGTTGACAATAATCACCAGGTTAGGGTTCCCACATCAAATATTGACGGACAATGGTTCTCAGTTCAAGGGAAAGCTAACCCAAGAAGTGTTCAGGATATTTCAAGCCAGACATTATCATTGCTCTCCTTATCATCCACAAGGAAATGGTCAAGTCGAGCGGTTCAATGGTACGCTCATTTCTATTCTCAGAAAGAATGCAAGTGAAAAACCTGAAACATGGGATGAATACTTACCCGCTGCATTATGTGCATATCGGGAAGTCCCACACAATTCCACAGGAAAGGAACCGGCCACATTGTTGTTTGGTCGGCCTATAAAAGGTCCACTGGAAGCATTGCTGTGGACTTGGACAGATGAGAAGGCAGAGGAAAGTGTCACCTCATCAAATCAGTATGTAAATGAGTTGACAACTCGACTGAAAAATGGGCTGGAAATTGGCTAATGACAATCTTCGCAGAGCCCAGAAAGAAGCATACTGAATACTATAACAAGAAAGCAAAGGATAGGGAACTTGCTGTTGGAGAAAAAGTGCTTCTTCTATTGCCCAGCAGTAACAACAAACTGCAGATTGGTTGGCAGGGTCCTTATAACGTGCTAGAGAAATTATCGAGAACTAATTACAAAATTGACAAGAAGGGCAAAGAAAAGGTGTACCATGTCAATCAGTTAAAGAAATATTATGACAGGACATCAACGGAGGTAGCCCATATGATGACTCTGGCCATCGCAACCGAAATGAAGCATGAACCACTAACCTCAATAGAGTATCCATTGAGACCAACTGAGACATATGAACAAGTCAAAATTAGTACTCAGTTAACTCAGGAGCAGAGGGAGCAAGTTAATAAGGTACTAAAAACACATGCAAATGTGTTAACTGATAAACCAGGATACACCAACTTATTGACATATGATATGAAGGTCATCGATCCAACACCGATCTGCATGAAGACCTACCCTATACCATATGCCAAGGCACAGGCATTGAAGGAGGAAATTGATTATTTATTGCAAGAACAAATCATCTCCAAGTCAGAATCTCCTTACAGTTCAAGTGTTGTACTGTTGAGAAAACCAAGTGGAGAACACCGACTCTGTATCAATTACCGGAAATTGAATGCGATCACCGTGGAAAAGATTGGGGCCTTACCACGTACTTCCTACAGAACATAATGGGATCACAACAACAAGATAAGAACCGATATGTAGAGAACTCTCTGTCCCCTGGGGAAGAATCTACTGTACAAATTAACAGGGAAGAGGCAACTCCTCTAATGAGTAAGGAAGTACATAATGACGAGTGTTCCTTAAATT
>JAMPIV010008698.1:0-10000 GCA_024509875.1 Oreohelix idahoensis
GAGGGGATGGAGTATGGTGGTTGGTATGTGGAAGAGTGGTTTTTTGGTTAAATGTTTGATGTTGGGTGGTTGGGTGATGTGAAGATAGTTATTTTGAGAAGTGGAGGGGTAGGAAAGAATATGAATATAAGATGGTTGGGGGGGTTTGGAGATGTGTAGTTATAGTTGAAAGGTTGTTAGGTGGGGATATGATTGTTTGTGAATGTATTGAATGGAAGGAATGAGGGATGGATGGATCAGAGTGGGATTTGAGATGGGTAGTTTTAAGAGGAGAAGTGGGGTTTTGAGTGGAGGGAAATGTATGGTAGGTAGTTGGGTATTTTAAAAAAGTGATTAATAGGGGTGGGATAGTGGGGTTGAAGTTTTGTGATTCTGTTGTTTGTGGAGCGTTTCCAATTGATGATATATTGGAAGTGGAAATTTGATTTTGGGTCTAAAATCGTATACAGGTGAAGAAACCAGGAGGCACATCATTTTTGTGAAACCTGAGACACAAAAGTACAGGTCAAATTTTTGGAGTGGCATCATCCTGCAATCTCCACGAAGACAGTTAGATGGTGTGATTTCTTGGAATGTCAATTCCTTTGCTGTACAAAAGGTCATGATGACTGTCTGTTGGGACATTGAAGGTGTGATTCTTGTGGACGTTTATGCCAATTGATGGGGAGAGACAAAATCTAATTCGGCAAGCTTACATGGTAAGACCATTGAATAGGGGAAATTAGATCAACGTTCTTTTCGCAGCAAGGGGAGATCTTTCGGCCGCAAATCAAAAAATCCAGCAGACCTGTCTTCTCCTTCACGACAAAGGCGTGCGCCCTCACACAAGTTCTGGCAACACGGGAAGCAATCACCAAATAGAGGGATGGAAGTGTACTACCCCATCCACCCTATAAATCCCGCAATTTTAGCACCAACTGATTTTCCTCTTTTCGGTCCGCCCCGCGTAAAGAATCAGCAGTCCCGTATATGGCCAAGTTTGACAGATGAATGAAGGATGTTTTATTCCAATGCAGCGACAGAAATGGCTACCCCCCCAATAACAACACCTGGAACCCCAACATGTGCCAACCCCCCATCATAAGTTACAAATCTCGACGGGCTAGAACTACAACATGTTTGTCTTTGTTTAGGATGTGCCTGGTGAATAAAGCACTGTAACAAATTGATGGGGATTATGTTGAATAATAACGATGTTTAACATGACATATGACCATGTATATTGGGTGTATAAATTTCATGCTTTGAATTGAATAAACAGCTCCTGTGAAAAAACGATGTGGTGCATTACTTTCTGAACGCCCCTCGTAGTATAGTTATATAGGTATATATAAATAGGGGGATATACTATTATATATGATATATATATAATTTATATATATATAGGGATAGGATATTAGAGATATGATTATATGATATATATATATATATAGTATATTACTGATATATATATATATATATGTATATGGGGTGGTGGATATATATATATAGTATATAAATATATATATATTATTGTGTTGCGGGTCTTATTTAAGTCATGTATGAATGGTATTAGGTGGCGAACCGACTGATTACTGTGGCCAAGAAACTCCTAGGGTTGGACAACGAGACCACGATAACAGCTTGGACGTTCAAAATGTATCGTACTGATAATGTCACCAAGGCGAAGTGGCACGAATACAAAACCATATTAATGTTAATTGAGACGCTACTCCTCATGCTTTTTTTAAATGGCAAATCAATATAGATCCTGCGTAACATATGCAGTCTTTGGTCGAAAAGTCGCTCTGTACTGTCGACAGCTTAAAACACTGTCCTTTGATAGACTTCAAAGTTTACTTAATTCAGACTCACTTGATATCCATTCTCCCTGATGTAAAATAAAGCTAGAGTACAGCTCACATAAGGTATTGATTCACTAGTGATTGTACATAAGAGGGATTCATGTCGCAATATTTATACGGCCAATAGTCATGAGCCTGCAGAAGACTTGCGTCCACGTGTCCGCCATAAGGCAATGCGTGCGTCCTGGACAACACATCGCAGAAGCCCCAGCAGACGATCTCTCCCGTCTGGCCTTCCTAACTTTTACGTCTGCCAATCTCACACTCCCGAGGCAATGTACGTCACTGTCACTGTGTGTCACAGATAGTTTATTGGTCGTAAATTGCCTATATCTCTCACTCTTTTTTTTCATCACTCCGAATCCTCTAGTTTTTATTATCACTCTATTACCTTTTTCCTTTATTTTTCGATTCCTATTCGTTTACCCGAAAAATAATTTTTTCCCATTATCACTTTTCGCCATTTTCGCTTCTCATTAGAAAACGCATTTCGTGCTGATAAAACGAGTAAACTATGTTTACGTAACGTGTCAGTCCCATCACCAGACGATTTGGCGTGGAGAATGCATTCGGTCTAAATCGTCAGTAGATTGACGAAATAAGTTTAGGTGAATTTCGCTTTCCGTCAGACCTATAGGGGCGACAAATTGTCTGCATTTTCACCTGTCACAAGCGTTTTCCTTCAGGCTAGTCGCTCGAGTGAAGTGTGATATGACACTCATAAAGCGCTCTCCCCCCCGCATGGAAGGAGACATATAGTCCCTGGGTTTTTTTTCCATGACACTACGCACGCAATCACTGTCATGGCTCAGGTTTGTTAACGTAGGTGCGAAAAATACTGCCACATTGCAGTGCAGACAAGTGTTCCTACATTGCCATTTCGCATCCTGACACGTACGCGCTTAACGGCAAGTTTTCTTAGACGGAGGAGTACAGAGAATCAAATTGGCAGTTTACGAACAGCGTCATTTGATACCGTAAGTGTTAAGATAGAAGGGGAGGCTATTGCGTAGTTTTTCGGAAATAGCGCCATCATCTTTGTCTGGGGTTTCATAATGTCTTAAACGAGAGTTTGAAACTTAATGCACTCTGTTTTTCGCAGTCAAGACTAGAACAAGCGCTTCGTTCGAATTCCTAAGAGATAACTCTGTAAATAGAGATGGCAAGTATTCTAGTTTGGTCGAAGTGGTTTAAAAGTTCTTAGTAGTTCTGTGTTGAGGTAAATCTTATATTATTTATTCTAGTATTTTGTGAATGTTTAACTAAAGTGTTAAATCGCTTATTTTATTTCACTAGTTTAGATTTTGGGTGCAGAAGCGCTTAATTTATATAGTCTGTATTATTTTATAGTGACGAGTTACAGTGGAAAACAGAAATTATAATTTCTAGCTTAAACTCATCTGGCTACTATAATGAATTTAATTTTAACTGCTAAAATAATCAGACGAGAATAAAATTTTTCTAAAACTAACTTATAATGCTAGATGGCTTCATGAGTGGTGACGGAACACGTAGTGTATTCCTAATTCATGTTGATTGAGTTTATGTATATAACTTATTTCACAACAGAAGGTTTAAATGATAAGTCAAGCACTACGCTTGCAATTTCAAAAAAAAAATGTATCAGTTAATATCCGAGTAACATAGTATGTAAAAATATTTCATATGTGTTCTTTTCATTTATTCCATAGTGAATACTGTGAGGTACCCAAACATTTGCCAGCGTTTTAGTACAAGAGACATACCTGTGAGAAACATAAACAGGTTTTAATATCTTTTAACCACGTGGGTTTCAAGTTAACACCTGTCTGACAGTGCGTGTGTCCTTACATAAGTAGACATAGTAACAACTCTCACTAACGGGTTTTATATTAAAGACTAACTGTTGATTATAGTGGGCCTTTGAAAGCCCAGAATCAGATATTTCTGCCCAAACTCTATGTACAAATTTAGCCGTTGTGGGCAAGTAACATGATTAACAGTCAGTGAACATTCCGACGGAGTTTTGAAAGAGGTGTGTGTGTACCAACTAAATATGCTATACTGAGATAAGGTGCAGACCTGACATTCCTCATTCGATTGAAAATATTAAGAGTGAGTTAGACACTGTGCTCCGCTAATAAACGCTCGTCGCCCCTGGATCAAATTATTGTGACTTAAACAGACACTCACAAAACAATAAGTTATTCCCAAGAGAACGTGTGCCCGGCGAGATTAGAGCATTCAACACCGTCTTTTTGGACCTGGGGTTTTCACTTGACGGCCAAGATTACCATTGAAGATTCTGTATGGGGCAACAAGTCCTAAAAATATTGTTTTATTTTTTGTTCAGAAGAGGGCTAATCTATGCGTGTGTGAGTATCGTACATGTGCACGAGTGTAGCTCGGCTGAATGAATAGAGTTTGATGCAGGACAGAGTGATTTCTTTATTGTGTAATTGGGTCACACCCATTTTGCTGTCTTCACACAACTTTCCTGTATGCAAGTATTGCTAAATTATTATTCTCCCCTTAAAATTAGAGCAAGATACACGTCTGTCCATACCCATAAATCAAGGGGGGAAAATCTATTTAGAACCTAATCATATGGTATCTGTGACCGTGTCGGCTAACGCATCACTTTCACACTCAACGGGACTACACTGGGCTAAACATCGAGATAAGATCATACTGTGGTCCTACACCACCTCATTTTTGTAGCATTCCTTTTATTGCCAACCGGTATGACTATTTTGTATATGCTTGGATATAATGTTCTATGTGTTTGTCCGCGAGAATTTTTAGTTATTAAAATTTACATTACTCATTGAAATTAATCAGCGTGTTGGTCCGCTCGTTCTAGAATATTTATATAATTCATTTGGTTTATAGTTTTCCCACGTCTGTACGTATAACTTCGTCGTCTTGGTATGTGCGTGCACGTGACGTGGTGTAAAAAAAAAAAGGGGTGTATATATAAAATATCTATAATATATATATATATATTAATATGACGATATATATATATATTAAGTATATCTATATATATTTATTATATATGTGTTTAGACCTGTCCTGACTTCCTCGAAAGCACTGTCGTAGAAGATAAAAGAGGAGAGAAGATAATCACGACACACAGAGACAGCCTCTTAATCGACAAGTAAAATTCATAACATTTGTGTCGATATCATTAGATGGTTCGACAAGGTTCCGCTTATACGTAGTCCTTGGTAACACAGTGTCGTAGATTTTTGATAGGGGAATTAAGACTTGGGTTGGTCCCTTCTGAATAGCTTAGAATAAGTGATAGTCACAGTGAGAAGTAGTAATAGCAATAGATTTCCACGAGTGAGATGGTAGAATGTGATTAAGAGGCTGTCTCTGAGATCGAGAAATCTTCTCTCTCTCTTTTATCTTCTACGACAGCTTTCGAGGAGTCAGACAGTCTAAACACATATATATTAAATATATATATATATATATATATATATATATATATATATATATATATATATATATATATATATATATATATATCTAACCACTCACGTGCACGCACATACAAGACGACAGTTATACGTACAGACGTGGGAAAACTATAACAAATGATTATATAAATATTCTAGAACGAGCTGACCAACACGCTGATTAATTTCAAGAGAAATTTTAATTATCATCTAAAATTTCTTCACAAACACATAGAAAATTAATCCAAGCATATACAAATAGTCATACAGTCAATAAAAATGCTACAAAAATGGTAGACCACAGTATGATCTTATCTCGATGTTTAGCCCACAGTCCCGTGAGGAGAAAGATGATAGCCCGACACGTCACAGATACATATGATTAGGTCTAATATTTTCCCCCCTTTTTAAGGTATGGACAGACGTGGTATCTCTGCTCTATTTTAAGGGAAATATAATTAGCAATACTTGCATACAGAAAGTTAAGACAGCAAAATGGGTGCCCAATTACAACAATAAAGAAATCACTCTGTCCTGCATACACTCTATTCATTCAGCCGAGCACACGTGCACATGTACATACTCACAGCATTGATAGCCACTTCTGGAACAAAAAAAAAACAATATTTTTAGGACTTGCCCATACAGAATCTTCAATGGTAATCTTGGCCAAGAAAACCCCAGGTCCAAAAAGACGGGTTGAATTCTCTACTTCCGGGACCGTTCTCTTGGGAATACTATTGTTTTGGATGTCTGTTTAAGTCACAAAAATTGTCCAGGCACGAGCGTTTATAGCGAGCACAGTGTCAACCTCTTAGATTTCAAACGAATGAGGAATGTCAGGTCGGCACCTTCTCTCAGTATAGGAATTTAGTTGGTCACACCACCACTTGTCAAAACTCCGTCGGAATGTTACTGACGTTAATATGTTACTTGCCACAACGGCTAAATTTGTACATAGAGTTTGTGCAGAAAATCTGATCTGGCTCAAAGGCCCAGTATAAAACAGTTAGTCTTTAATAAAACCCGTTAGTGAGAGTTGTACTCTGTCTACTTATGAAGACACACGCACTGTCAGACAGGTGTTAACTTGTAAACCCACGTGGTTAAAAGATAAAAACTGTTTATGTTTCTCACAGGTATGTCTCTTGTACTAAAACGCTGGCAAAGTTTGGGTACCACAGTTTCACTATATATAAATGGAAAGAACACATATCAAATAATTATACATACTATGTACTCGGATATAACTGATAATTTTAAATTGCAAGCGTAGTGCTTGACTTATCATTTAAACCTTCCTGTGAAATAAGTTATATACATAAACCAATCATCATGAATTAGGAATACCTACGTGTTCCGTCACCACTCATGAAGCATCTAGCATTATAAGTTAGTTAGAAAAATTTATTCTCGTCTGATTATTTTAGCAGTAAAATTAAATTCCTTAATAGCCGACTGAGTTTAAGCTAGAAATATTATTTCTGTTTTCCACTGTAACTCGTCACTATAAAATAATACAGACTATATAAGTTAAGCGCTCTGCACCAAATCTAACTAGTGAAATAAAATAAGCGATTTAACACTTTAGACACTTCACAAAATACTAGAATAAATAATATAAGATTTACCTCAACACAGAACTACTAAGAACTTAAACCACTTCGACCAAACTAAATGCCATCTCTATTAACAGAGATTCTTAGGAATCGAACGAAGGCTTGTTCTAGTCTTGACTGCGAAGTTACTGAGTGCATTAAGTCTCAAACTCTCGTTTAAGATATATGAAACCCCAGACAAAGATGTGCGCTATTTCCGAAAACTACGCAATAGCCTCCCCTTCTCTTAACACTTACGGTAACTCAAAGAGGCTGTCGTAAACTGCCACTTTGCGTCTCTGACACCTCCGTCTAAGAAACGGCCGAAGCGCTACGTGACAGATGCAAATGTAGAGAACTTGTCTGCACTGCAGGGGCAGTTTTCGCACCTACGTTAACAAACTGACCGAGAAGCGTGCGTGTCATGGAAAAACCCAGACTATATGTCTCCTTCCAGAGCGCTTTATGAGTGTCATATCACACTTCACTCCGAGCGACTAGCCTGAAGGAACGCTGTGACAGGTGAAAATGCAGACAAATTTGTCGCCTATAGGTCTGACGAAAGCGAATATTCACAGTTATTTCGTCAATCTACTGCGATTGACCGAATGCATTCTCACGCCAAATCGTCTGGTGAGGGACTGACACGTTACGTAACAAGTTACTCGTTTAATCAGCACTGAAATGCGTTTCTAAATGAGAAACGAAACTGGCGAAAGTGAGAATGGGAAAAAATTATTTTTCGCTAACGAATGGAAGCGAAAAATACAGGAAAAAGGTAAAGAGTGATAATAAAAATAGAGGATACGGGTGAAAAAAAAGAAGAGGATATAGGCAATTTACGACCAATAAACTATCTGTGACACACAGGAAGTGACGTCATTGCCTCGGGGTGTAGATTGGCAGACGTAAAAGTTAGGAAGGCAGACGGGAGAGATCGTCTGCTGGGGTCTTCGATGTGTGTAGCTTATGGCGAGTGGACGCATGTCTCTGGGCTCATGAAATTTATATAATATTGCGACATATCCCTATTATGTACTATCACTAGTGCATCAATATACTTATGTGAGATGTATCTAGCTATATTTTACAAGGGAGAATGGATATCAAGTGAGTCTGAATTAATAAAACTTTGAAGTCTATCAAAGGACAGTGTTTGAGCTACGACAGTACAGAGACTTTTCAAAGACTGCATATGTTACGCCAGGATATATATTGGATTATTTTAAAAATGCATGTGGAGTAGCGTCTCAAATAACATTAAATGTTTTGTATTCGTGCCACTTCGCCTTGGTGACTTTAGTACGGCGTTTTGAACGTCAACTGTGATCGTGGTCTCGTTGTCCAACCCTAGGAGTTTCTTGGCCACAGTAATCAGTCGGTTTCCACCTATTACCATTCATACATGACATAATAAGACCCGCAACACAATATATATATATATATATATATATATATATATATATATATATATATATATATATATATATATATATATATATATATATATATATATATATATATATATATATATATATATATATATATATATATATATATATATATACGAGGGGCATTCAGAAAGTAATGCACCACATCGTTTTTCACAGGAGCTGTTTATTCAAAAAGCATGAAATTTATACACAATATACATGGATATGTCATGTAAACATCGGTATTATTCAACATAATCCCCATCAATTTGTACGGCTTTATGCCAGCACGAAACAAGTGCATGTATTCCTTGCCCGTACGAGATTTTGTCTTGATCATGCAGCCATTTCTTCGCTGCATGAATCACTCCTTCATCATCTTCAAACCTTGTCCCACGGAGTGCATCTTTAAGTGGACCGAATAGAGGAAAATCAGAGGGTGCTAAATCGGGACTATAAGGTGGATGGGGTAGTACAGTCCAACCCAATTTGGTGATTGCTTCCCGTGTTGCCAGACTTGTGTGAGGGCGCGCATTGTCGTGAAGGAGAAGCAGGTCTGCTGGATTTTTGTGCGGCCGAACTCTGCGAAAACGTTGAGTTTTTTCAATGTCTTAATGTAAGCTTGCGAATTCATTGTCTCTCCTCTTGGCATAACGTCCACAAGAATCACACCTTCAATGTCACAAAAGACAGTGATCATGACCTTTCCAGCTAAAGGAATTGACTTGAATTTCTTTCTTCGTGGTGATTGCGGATGATGCCACTCCATTGACTGTCTTTTTGTCTCAGGTTCAAAATGATGTGCCCAGGTTTCGTCACCTGTAACGATCTTAGCCAAAAAGTTCTCTCCATCAGCATTGAAACGCTCCAACAATTCAGAAGAAATTGCTTTCCTTTGCAATCGGTGGTCATTTCTGAGACTTCGAGGAACCCATCTTGCGCAAGCCTTAGAAAATCCGAGAGTTTTTATAACTGCATTTGCACTACCAATGCTGACTGACAGCTGTAAGGCCAATTGTTGAGTAGTGATTCGCCGATCAGTAAGAATAATGCCCTCAGCGCATTTCAACATTTCTGCGTTGGTGGCTGTGGCAGGACGTCCACAGCACGGCCGATCAAGCAGCTCCATATCTCCACTTCCTGATTCTTTGATTCTCTGAACCTAGCGACTGACCGTACTCCTGTCGACTGCAAAGCTTCCATACACATCACATAGACGCTTGTGAATGTTCACAACAGTTTCCTTCTCTGCAACGAGAAATTCTATCACAATTCGCTGCTTATAACGCAAGTTGCTAATACGCTCCATTTCAACTGTTTAGGGCAGCCGTATTATTTGGCCGGTAGCGGTGTAATTAGGTGCACACAATTGGCACATGCTATATTTGAAGTGTGCTAAATTTCATGCTTCTATCTTCATATATATATAGCATATTTACGCCGCAGTGTAGATAAATTAATACTGCTGAAACTACAGTTAAAGTATCTGCGACCGGTAGGGGTACACCGGTAGAATTTGAATCTCAAAAGGGGTACGCGATTACCGTAAGTTTGGGAAACACTGTCATAAAGACAGTGCTGGCTCACGGACCATTGAAGGTTTCAGAGAGATAAGGAGCAAGAAAATAAAATATAAAAAAAATAAACAATTAAATACTGTGATCAAGGTAAGGACCGTG
>JAMPIV010008698.1:15000-27500 GCA_024509875.1 Oreohelix idahoensis
AGGGACCAGGACTTTAAATACCCAGACTGGAACCCTAAGGAATTGGACCACCCGTCATAAGAGAAACTTTCAAAGACCAAGAGTATCGCAGAACACCCGTCGAAGAGGAATTCCTAGTTTCCCATGGCAAGTGTTTCCCAGATTTACCCGTCATAAAAGGTAATTCAAAATTTCCAGATCAAGTGGTTCGAGAGCATATAACCTAAATTGCTCGTGTACATTCTACCCTGCGCGAGGAGATTGTGTATTCCCAAAACTTAGGGGTAAGTGTAACAATTATTTTACTAATGTTAATTTGACATGTTTTCTTGCTAAGTGGTTATATATGAGGCTGGCAATCTCAACATATGAAACTAGTATATTCATAAACCACTAAAGAAGCGCTGGTGATTTCTTCTAGCTAGTCGTGCGGAAAACCGACAGCAGAGGTGACCCCAGCCTCCGAAGGGAGCAGGGATGAGTGATGCTTACATCACATGTGCCTAAAGTGTATAATATTTTGTGAGACATGTGCACTTTGTTAATTATAACTCAGACAACTCATTATTTGCGCCGTCCAGACACATTTTCCCAGTTAATACCCAGAGGAATATGGTGATTTTTAATCATCTTCCCTGAGCTACACTGTGTACTCGGGAATTTAATTCTTCTGAGAGACTAACATTGGTGGGTGGCCAGCGAGAATGCGCCTGTTAATTGGCAGCCCACAAATGTACTTACCAGAGGCATTTGTTTTATATTTTGTCTAAAAAATGTTCGTGGTACAAGACTACTTGTGGTTGCAAGATATCACGCGGTTCAAAGTACTGAAGTTACTACGCCACTCGTGTGAGAGAAGTACACTCATCACCAAGAAGTGACGAAAACCACGGCGACAGGATTCACTTAGAGTTAAGTTTTCTTGTACAACAGGCGAAAGCATCGGACTTTGATAAATCCTCACGTACGTCTCCGTGACGACAACTTGTATTTATGTGACAAAACATCTGAACATGCTCTTTTGTGTGATCTCTCTCACCTGCAGCCCTCGGGTAGTATCCTTTCTTTTTCTTCAGTTTTCTCACTCATTGCTTTTATTTGGCATAAATCATGCCTTTTCATTTGTACTTTTACTATTTTGCTCTATGCTGGACAAAGCATGGTGAAGTCTCTAACACGCCACTCCCCTATGGCAGTATTTGCTACGGGAGTGCTTCTTATCTTATTGTATCGCATTCACGGTTCACGAAGACGTGTTAAGTTACGCCAGGTTATTAGATGGTCAGCGACTATTTTATCACAATATCGGTCTGACCATCTTTTCAAGCGACGAGGCGTGTTTATTCAAGGAGCGTTGAATAGAACCAGATTTGTTTGTCTGGTGAAACACATGATAACCCGTGCACGAGGCGGAACTTATGACAGAAGCGCTTCCGGGTCATCCTTGCTACACCAACATTACCGTCTGTGTGACACCTGTGGGCAGACAAATGTGATATAATCGCTTCCGGTCACTTGTTAAAACGTAATCATGGATTTATTACATTTTAGACAATATGAGTCTACAAATGTGTTGGTGAGAGTGTATGCAAGACATCATATTACCAAATATGGGAGACGTGACCTTTTGGAAAATTTTCCGTGTAGGAAATATTTGGAAAGTGCCACACCCGACCTGTTTGAAATGATTGGACCTTTCTGATTAGATTCATAACATCATTGGAGGGAATATAGGCTGACAATTTCACAGTTTTATTTCTCTGTGATTTGCACGCTCGCCAAGACAACATCAGACCTTCGCCAGAGTGAAGAACTAGATTCAAAATTCCTAATTGTTATCCGGACCTTTTATTAGAGAACCAAATAAGACTTATAAAGCACAGGAAATGTCTTTAAAATTTTAATAAGGAACACCGAGACAAGGAAACTAAAGAAACACGGAGCCAGAAAAGGGAATCTATTGTAAAATTAAAAGAGTTCCCAGATACGTGTAAGAGAAAGATTCTGTTTTTTTTTATTCATCTGTGCGACAAGTCTGTAGCCAGGATGGGCGTAAGTTGTGATTTACATTTCATATGTTATTACTAACATGTGAACTAACATATATATGTATATATTACCCTGTGAATTTTATTGTGTGAAACTCGCTATTGGATGTCAAAGTCTTTTGATGCTGGCAACCTCAGCGTATAGAGTGATGATTCACAAACCACGACTGCACAGGCTGATGATTGCTTTATTGATAGTTTCGTAAGAGAGAATTAAAAGTATAAAGTTGTTCGAGGTTCCCTATGGAGCAGGGAAGGAAAGATGAAAAAAATGATGTACATTCTAAGCATAAGACTTACATTTTTAAAGCAATGTAAATGTCCATATAAACATATTCACTTTAAAATTAATGTAAGGTTTCACGCTTTAAACCAACGTAAATGTCTATGTGAAAATATTCATTTTAATTAATAGAAGTTTCAAACTTTTCCACAAGTGTAAATGTAAAGGAAACATAAATGAATTTATATTGTGAACACTCTTCAAACAGTGGAGATATAAATGTAAAACATATCTCTGTACGTTTAACCTTTTCATTTAAATATAATGTAAAGCGAAAGCTATTCAGTTTACATGGAAAGGAAGTTTTATCCCGAGGGATTAAATTTAATTCTCATCGAGGGTAAATTCTGACATGGGAGGTAGAATATAGGAAAAGGTGAGGGGGGGGGGGGGTGGGGGTAGGTGCGGGTGGGTGGGGGGGGGGGCGGGGGGGAGGGGGGAGGAGGATGGGGGTGGGGGGGGGGGGGGGGGTGGGGGGGGGTGGGGGAGAAGAGCACATACCTGTGTCGGAGAACGTCATACTCAGACAAGCGTTTTATTTTTTCTATTTCTATTACCAGTTATTGGTAGGACCAGCAGAAAGGACCATTTCTGGCACAAGCATGGACAAGCGGTTTACGCATTAAGATGGCAGACCAGCTTTGAAGACTCTCCTAGTCTTTCCTGGGAAACGAGCTTCACCCTACAAACTTTGACCAGAGACGAGCGAGAGCAGAGTGAAAGGAACTGACCCAGCAGGAGAAGAAACTACCATTGGGAGCTAAGTGAAAATATCCGCTGCCAAAGTGACCTCCTTTATTCACTTATATCCCAATCAAGTGATGACACTTTTCCATAACTATTCAATTTATTTTCCAACTGTTAAAACCTAAAGTGATTATTAATTTTTTTATTTGTAATGTTACAACTTTAACTTCGATTTAATCCTTTTAAATATACTACATGTTTGTCTCAGTCAAAGTTACTAAACACACACTCTAAACAGAGCTATATATACATTATAATAATAATTCCACTTATTAACTCAGCGGTTGGGTCTTAATGAGCTAGAATAACCATTGCTAAATCCTTCACAAAAGCGTCGGCAGATTACAGAATTAACGTGCTCAGCAACAGCCAGCATTGTTTTCGCTTATCTGAATATCTTGTGAAGACTGCCATGTGATAGAAGCTTTACCACTCTTCTATCGACATTTCTGCCAAGAGTAATCTTGTGTAAAGATAGACTCCATTGAAGCCTATAAAAGGTACTCTTGAGTTTTGGCCACTGGTGGACCACTACTGCAAAGCAGGGGAGGCAATACCGTCACAATTTACAGCAAAATTCATCATTCCCTCCTTATTTTAACTGTTAAAGACTAATTCATTATTAAATATGTTACATGATGTTTTAAAACTAAACAATCATAGTCGATTCGGTTTTTATATGTATGAAAGCGAACGTTTGAGCAAGATTCTTTAAAACATACATCTATATATACATATATATATTTACATCTATAGAGCCATTACTTAAAAGAGGAATTTCGTTGGATTACACCAACTGGGGGCTTGACCAGGATAAAAACTATTTCTTAAATCCTTCACAAAAGGCCACGGACAGATATAAGTTAACCATTGCTCAGTCCTATGCTGCATGGTTCGTGACTTCTGAATTATCTTTTGAATACTCCCTTAGGATAGAAGCGCCATTACACTTCTATCTACATCTCTGCCAAGAGTAATCTTGTGCGAAGGTAAACACCTTTAACGACCCAGTTTAGATACTCTTGAGTTTTGGCCATTAGTAGACCACTTATGCAAATCATGGGAGGCAATCCATGACAGGAACCCTGTTCTAACCTTTTTAGCTGACTGAAAGATTTCAAAGTCCGTCCCTATGTCAGGTTCTGTAACCTGAAAAATAAAGGACTCAACTTGCGCAGGGTCCTTGTGGTTGGGTTGTATTGTCTGAACTTACAGACAGCACTAATAGCACACGATTTATGGTTAATTAAATAATGGACAACACCTTGAGTCCTGTGGACAGTAAATAAGTTAGTAAATCAATAAATAAAGGTAATTAACTGGTACTCGTTGGACATAAAGGATGACACTAGACAACAGACAAGAAAATATTAGTGATAGGCTTACCGGGAATCGAACCTAGGACCAACCAAAGACAAATCCGTGGAAAAAGCCAATCCCACTGTGAATCCCTCTAGAATAGAATTATCAGGATCACTGTTAAGTCCTCTAAATGTGCAGACGTACTGTAAATCCAAGATCTAAATGGTGACGATGAAGGCGCTCAGTTTTAATTATGCGTTGGAGGTAAGCAATCCACTTTTGCTAAGGCCCGTCACTCTTGTGAAGGCGCTTGATAAGACGGACGACGTAACTCTTTGCAGTGACGCCAGTGGAGCATGAGCACCCCACTTACTTGGAGAGGTGGCGTTAAAAATATTCCCAGCGAGGGAAATCACCCGAAGAACCCGTAGTAGGTGGGGACACCCTATTGTAAATGGGTAGCAGCTTTATCTGCCCTTTCCAGGAAGGCAATTCAGGCCGATTACTCAGAGTTCCCTTCACTCCGTCGGAGAAAACCGGTGCTTGCGAGATTTGAGAAGAATTTCCTACACTGAATTTAGCTGGCAAACTGCACAGATCTCTCTACCTCGCGACAGGAGTTCCAAGGACTGAAAGCATTTAGAGACAGAGGAGAACAAAATATATAGTGCAGCTAGGGCCGTAGATGTTCAACACCTGCACAGAAAACGCAGAAATACAAATCGTAACTTTCATCGGTGAATTCTCCTGGCGACGCGCTACAAGAAGAATTGCGTCACAGAGCGACTGCTCTTACGAGGCGAGGGTCCCAGACTTTCCCTGGAATCAAAAACACTGTGAAGTTTTTGCCGCCCAGAGAGCAGCGTTTGTGGACGCGTCACAAAGACTCTCTTACCGGCATTAAAATATCTTTCATCTCTGCTGGCCATGTACACGGGAGAACCAGTGGAGTTAACTAGTCAGATCAAAGTGACATGTTAGCAGCGACAGAACTAGAAAGAAAAAAAAGATGAAAAATAGACCTGTCTAAAATAGAGAAGAAATTTGGGTGGGTGGTAGCTCCACCCTGGGCCAAAGTTTAGAACCGAGCGTCACATTTTAAAGTCGCGGATAGGTGAAATCTTAAATAAATAATGGAGGAAACCTTGAGACCTGTGAACAATAAACACATTAGTAAATAAATAAATAAAGGTAAATAACAGGTACTCGTTGGACATAAAGGATGACACTAGACAACAGAAAAGAAAATATAAGTGATAGGCTTACCGGGAATCGAACCTAGGACCAACCAAACGGCGCCATCGCCTTGCTGTGACAGTACATCGTGAAAAGAAGAGTTCTCCTCCATGCTGAACGGACTAATCAAGAGAGACAAGCACACGCAAGATTCACAGACGGGAAAAACTCGAAGACAGTCTGGCATTTTTTATTGCACATATTTCAGGAACTCATTCCGAATGTGGGTCAGCGAGAGTTATTCATGGAATTAGGCAGTCTTCAGTCTGTTTCTGCGCCGTTCAAGAACATTCGATATTTTATGGAAATGCGTGCATGGCGATGAATCCGAAATAGGAATAAATCAATGAATCAAGATTACTCTTGTTGTTTTTATTATTTAAACACATTCTGTATTTCGTATTCTGACATTAAATGTCTAGTATTTTAGTATAGCAAGTTCAGAGCCGAGCGTATGTGTGATACTTACATGCGTGATACTTACATGCGTGTTACTTACATGCGTGATACTTACATGCGTGATACTTACATGCGTGATACTTACATGTGTGATACTTACATGCGTGATACTTACATGTGTGATACTTACATGCGTGATACACATAAGGGAGGCAGTCCCATAGCAGATACTGCTGTAAGGGAGTGAAATGTTAGGATCTTTTCTGTAACGGGTCAAGTTTCTAGATATGGGTTGACTAGTTCTCGTTCTAGCTGCTTTTGCCTTCCTAACTCAAGAGCAAAGTCAAGTATTCATTTACAGCTGGGTAAACTGGTGCGTGAGAGCGTGACGCCACTGTGTTTTGAACCTTTGCCCCGAGAGGCCAGCGCGCAAACAAATAGATAGATAGATCGATTGATAGACAGACAGACCGACATATATTTTTATATACAATTTTTGCCTCGTTTTGGTGAGGCGTGCATCGTTCAAACCAGACACAGGGGCTGTCGGTTATATTAGGACGCATGATCAAAATAAAAGACAGCGTAGTATGATTGCTTAGACAGTTAGATATGTGATAGGGTGGGCGAGATGATGATGATGCTATTGTGATATGTGATAACTTTCTTGCACACTTGCAACCGACCCGATCAACAATAAAACTCTTGATTCTAAGGCAGGGGCTGTATTTATTTATACAACCCATTCAGTGACAAAGAGCACACTGAAGCAAACATTAAACAAATAAACCAACAAACAAAACACCCAGCCAGTGCTCAGTTGCTAATCGTGTTCAAGGCATCTACAAATTTCAACTCTCGTTGTGGCGACTTCTTCTCTCTGCGTCTAGTGTTCTAATCACAGAAGATTTCAACCGGCTAAACTCAGGCGCGGTCAATCTGAGCGCTTTCTCTTCTCTGATTGGCTGTTGCTCTCTCAGCGGGCATGACTAATGTTCTATTTTTAGATACTGACTGAGTAACGCTAAAATGGCTTCCAAATCGCCATGTTGTAGTAAAAGGGTAGAGAACGACAGACAAAATGGCTATGACAAGATGGCGCTGTCACAGATAGATAGATAGATAGATAGATAGATAGATAGATAGATAGATAGATAGATAGATAGATAGATAGATAGATAGATAGATAGATAGATAGATAGATAGATAGATAGATAGATAGATAGATAGGCAGGCAGGCAGGCAGACAGACAGCTAGATAGATAGATAGATAGATAGATAGATAGATAGATAGATAGATAGATAGATAGATAGATAGATAGATAGATAGATAGATAGATAGATAGATAGATAGATAGATAGATAGATAGATAGATAGATAGATAGATATGTGGGTGGGTGGGTGGGTGTGTAGGTTGGTAGATAGATAGATAGATAGATAGATAGATAGATAGATAGATAGATAGATAGATAGATAGATAGATAGATAGATAGATAGATAGATAGATAGATAGATAGATAGATAGATAGATAGATAGATAGATAGATAGATAGATAGATAGATAGGCCGGCCGGCCGGCCGACCGACCGACCGACCGACCGACCGACCGACCGACCGACCGACCGACCGACCGACAGACAGACAGACAGACAGACAGACAGACAGACAGACAGACAGACAGACAGACAGACAGACAGACAGACAGACAGACAGACAGATAGATAGATAGATAGATAGATAGATAGATAGATAGATAGATAGATAGATAGATAGATAGATAGATAGATAGATAGATAGATAGATAGATAGATAGATAGATTTACGTAAGGAAAGGTAGACAAGTAAATAAAGCGAACATGTAGACAGACAGATGAACGAGTATTTGTCAATATATTCAAATCACAAGCAATCTCTCATGTCTAAACGCAATGTTGCCGCTTTAACAATCTAATTACACGTTTAATACACTGCCCCCTGATATGGGCAACGAACACTTTAAGGGAACGTTGGAATCTCGTCTTGGGGAATGAAATCTCAGCGGGATTTAAATCTCGGGGAATTTCTCGGGATTAGAAATGAAATAAAAACGTTATAAAATTTTGGCGCTCATACAAATTCAATCAACGGTTCCGGGTTTAGACATGTTGTATTCTATTTCTGAGGAGAAAATGGATTTATTGTCGAAAATAATTTGTCTTCTGCTCTTCTCTTTTGTATTTCTGTAAGCTCCCAATTTTTCCAACTCACATTCTTGTGTGCATTTCTTCTTGATATAATTGTGCCTCATAATATATGTTTATTTTATTTTATTTTATTTATTCATTTCATTTTTACCGTTTGTGTATTCCTTCGTAGAATAGACGGATTTAAATTGTGTGACAAGATCGACAATGTGGGGCTTATTGGAAGAGGCAGGCAAATACCATTGGTGCAAGAGTTGAAGAAAAGATGCTTGGCACTGTAGTAAAATCTGCGAGAATACTCGCTCATTTCAGTAAGATTTTAGTAATAAAATGATAATAAATAAACCCGCCCTATTGTTTTTGACGGTGATACTCTCACACGCCAGCATAGCGCTGAATTTTGTGCCGTGGACAGGCTTAGAACCGATCCCACCGTTTAAACCTACCCGCTTTCATTGTGACGTACATTTTTTAACATTTTGCCCGATCTGATAGAGACTGTGGCAAGACTTATAATTAACGATTTTGCGGAAGTGTGCCGCCAAACTACTGTCTGAATTAACGTAATATTTAACTTTAACGCTGGTAATAAGTAGTAATCCTTACAAATTTGGTAGTGTAACACGAGATAACAGCTATAATTAACGCAAATTCTTACCCCGCCGCGCAAAACCCCGCTTCGCTTGACACGTTGTGCCTTACATATATACACGCTGCGGCAAAGCCAACAGAGGCAAACACGCAGACAATTTTATTTCCTCCTCGCGGTAGTATTTCTGACGTCACTAAAAAAAGCAGTTATTTGAAAATACATGCGAGCGAGAGACGAAAGGAGGGAAAGATGGCCGTCTTGTGTAAAATTTTTATTTGACGATTGACAGTGACAAAATTGAAAATCTAAACCAATATGAAACTGACCATAAAAATCATATGGTAGTATAGCTTAGAATCCCCTGAGCAAGAATGTGTTTTAAATAATATGGTAGTCCAAGTATTAGCCAAGTTATTAATAAAATACCAAATGTCTACGGACGCGTGACCAGACAGACTGTTGTTCCTGCTTGTTTTTTTTCATAACGTTAGTGGGGACGCCAGCTTAGAAAAGAGGCATTGAGGTAAATTCAAATTTGCTTGGGTAAAAAGAGTATAGGGGGAAAGGGGAGCGGTAGGAAAATGTAATTCAAAACGAAACATCTTTTTGTATTAGCATAACTAAAGCAGACTGGCCAATCGACTACCAGACGCAGAGTTTGTTTGGAATTATTTTTGTTTTTCAAAAACTAGATTTGAATTCTGGTAGTCGCAAGCTTTCGATTGGCCAGTGCTAATAAATATTAGCAAAAGGCTTTCACTATTCATTGCCAGTTGAACAAAACTTTTCATTCAAATACGCTGAGATCAGCTGTGTTAATTTTAAAATTAAATAAAGAAGTATTCACAGTCTGGACAGTGCAGAAGAAACTGAGGCCACTTCTTTGCAAGTCAGCGTCATTTGTTTATATTTCTTGAAATGTGTGGTAAGAATGCTTTATGAATTAATATGTTTTCAGCACGGCATTTTTGAGACCAGGTTTGCCTTCCCTCTTCGATCCCTACTTTCTCAGCCAGACTGCAGTGATGCAGCCTGTTTCCAGTACCACCACTTGGAGGTGGAGTAGGGTCTTGGTCAGCTCTGGTTCGCTGACGCTGACGCAAGCAGTCATGCTATGAGTCGCTGACTGCATTCTCTGTTGCTGCGTCTTTGGGTCCCAAACTCTGGTATTTCAAAATCATACTCAGGAAGTTTATGGGGTGTGATGAAACTACATCCCCTCATACACAGTGACTCTCCTTCTTAGATGAATAAAGTGTAAGCTGTGAACATTCCAATAGGAAAGATATATAGTGACTTTATAGTTATTGGGCAAATTGTCCACACATTTTTAGTTGATCTTTTCTGTAAACTATCTTGTCCTCATTTTCAAAGACCTGTCCAAAAGATATGGCTGGACAGGCAGATTAAATTGTACAGAAAAAAACATTCATTTTAAAGAAAAACTTAACCACTGGTTTTATTCACTTCCTCATAGAAAATTAAAGTGTTTTTGTGTTGTGTACCATCATTTCATTTCTCCCCTAGACACTAGGTACATCATACACCAGACACTAGAGCCAAAATAGTGACCGTGTGAGATCTAGGGAGGTAGCGTTAGGTTCCCTGCATATATTTCATCATCATCTTTTAGAGTCAGGGGCCTACATGTGCTTGACCTCACACGGTTATTGCAGACACCGATTTCATTCTTTTAGGATACCATCATAACCTCCCCAGCAAATCAAACTTTGCTACAGGCACGTGATAGGATGCACCCTGCGGAATCTAGTTGATGGCATAACAAGGCAGTCCTTGTTCTGACATCGGCAAGAAAAAATAAATAGGGAGACCTAAAATCAGAAGGATAACTGAATTGGAGACAGACTGAAAGAAATTTTTTAATGCCTGGAAAGATATAGAACGGATGGCACGGAACAGAAAGGCTTGACGTGAATTAGCTCCATAGCGAGCTGAAGGACGATGAGAGAAAAAAAAGACTCAAATTTTAGTTCTCCATAACGTGTTTCTATTTGAATATTCTGTTTCTGGTAAGTCATTCTATTTGAACATTCTGTTTCTGGTAAGTCATTCTGTTTTGACAGTCTGTTACTGGTAAGTCATTCTGTTTCTATTTTAACATTCTGTTTCTGGTAAGTCATTCTGTTTGAACATTATGTTTCTGGTAAGTCATTCTTTTTCTATTTGAACATTCTGTTTCTGGTAAGTCATTCTGTTTGAACATTCTGTTTCTGGTAAGTCATTCTGTTTCTATTTGAACATTCTGTTTCTGGTAAGTCATTCTGTTTCTGTTTGAACATTCTGTTTCTGGTAAATCATTCTATTTGAACATTCTGTTTCTATTTGAACATTCTGTTTCTATTTGAACATTCTGTTTCTGGTACATCATTCTATTTGAACATTCTGTTTCTGGTAAGTCATTCTGTTTCTATTTGAACATTCTGTTTCTGGTAAGTCATTCTGTTTCTATTTTAACATTCTGTTTATGGTAAGTCATTCTGTTTCTATTTGAACATTCTGTTTCTGGTAAGTCATTCTGTTTCTATTTTAACAGTCTGTTTCTATTTTAACATTCTGTTTCTGGTAAGTCATTCTGTTTATATTTGAACATTCTGTTTCTGGTAAGTCATTCTGTTTCTATTTGAACATTCTGTTTGTACTTTAGCATTCTGTTTCTGGTAAGTCCTTCTGTTTCTATTTTAACATTCTGTTTCTATTTGAACATTCTGTTTCTGGTAAGTCATTCTGTTTCTATTTGAACAATCTGTTTCTATTTTAACATTCTGTTTCTGGTAAGTCATTCTGTTTTGACAGTCTGTTTCTAGTAAGTCATTCTGCTTTGACAGTCTGTTTCTAGTAAATCATTCAATTTTAACATTCTGTTTCTGATAAGTCATTCTGTTTTGACAGTCTGTTTCTAGTAAGTCATTCTATTTTGATAGTCTGTTTCTGGTAAGTCATTCTGTTTCTATTTTAACATTCTGTTTCTATTTTAACATTCGGTTTCTGGTAAGTCATTCTGTTTATATTTGAACATTCTGTTTCTGGTAAGTCATTCTGTTTCTATTTGAACATTCTGTTTGTACTTTAGCATTCTGTTTCTGGTAAGTCCTTCTGTTTCTATTTTAACATTCTGTTTCTATTTGAACATTCTATTTCTGGTAAGTCATTCTGTTTCTATTTGAACAATCTGTTTCTATTTTAACATTCTGTTTCTGGTAAGTCATTCTGTTTTGACAGTCTGTTTCTAGTAAGTCATTCTGCTTTGACAGTCTGTTTCTAGTAAATCATTCTATTTTAACATTCTGTTTCTGATAAGTACCATTCTGTTTTGACAGTCTGTTTCTAGTAAGTCATTCTATTTTGATAGTCTGTTTCTAGTAAGTCATTCTGTTTCTATTTTAACATTCTGTTTCTGGTAAGTCATTCAGTTTTGACAGTCTGTTTCTAATAAGTCATTCTATTTTGACAGTCTGTTTCTAGTAAGTCATTCTGTTTTGACAGTCTGTTTCTTGTAAGTCATTCTGTTTTGACAGTCTGTTTCTAGTAAGTCATTCTGTTTTGACAGTCTGTTTCTAGTAAGTCATTCTGTTTTGACAGTCTGTTTCTTGTAAGTCATTCTGTTTCTATTTTTACAGTCTGTTTCTAGTAAGTCTTTCTGTTTCTATTTTAATTAACAGTCTGTTTCTAGTACGTCATTCTATTTCAATTTTAACAGTCTGTTTCTAGT